>CM060116.1:29007498-29547498 GCA_030522415.1 Channallabes apus | reverse complement strand
GGAGGCAGAAGACACAAAGGACAACAAGACTGAAGACAGATGGGACAATGTGTCAGAAGACAGACGGGACAGCGTGACAGAAGACAGATGGGACAGCGTGACAGAAGACAGATGGGAAAGAAGACAGACAGAGGGCACAACATGACAGAAGAAAGAGAAAAGTGTGACTGTAAATATCGACTAGAGACTAGAAATACAGAAGCCCCACAGAACTCCTGATATCTGTACACTGTTGGAAAAAAAGAAAAGACCCAGAAGAAAAAAGTTTTTCGTGAAGTAGAAAGGAAGACATTTGCGTCTCTTCCAAAGCACCTTGTCATCCCATTCACTCTCTTTGAGCTCTTATTGACTCTGAGGTCATTGCACAGCAAGTACAGTACATCAGAGGGACAGGAGAGAGAGACACAGCTTGAGCAGACAGAGGAGATAAAGAGACTGCATGAGCATAGAGAAAAGAGAGAGACAGCTTGAGCAGAGAGACAGGAGAAAGAGAGCTTGAGCAGAGAGACAGGAGAAAGAGACAGCTTGAGCAGAGAGACAGGAGAAAGAGACAGCTCGAGCAGAGAGACAGGAGAAAGAGACTGCATGAGCATAGAGAAAAGAGAGAGATAGCTTGAGCAGAGAGACAGGAGAAAGAGACTGCTCGATCAGAGAGACAGGAGAGAGAGACAGCTCGAGCAGAGAGACAGGAGAGAGAGACAGCTCGAGCAGGGAGACAGGAGAGAGAGACAGCTCGAGCATAGAGACAGGAGAGAGAGACAGCTCGAGCATAGAGACAGGAGAGAGAGACAGCTCGAGCAGAGAGACAGGAGAAAGAGACAGCTCGAGCAGAGAGACAGGAGAAAGAGACTGCTCGAGCAGAGAGACAGGAGAAAGAGACAGCTTGAGCAGAGAGACAGGAGAAAGTGACTGCTCGAGCAGAGAGACAGGAGAAAGAGACAGCTTGAGCAGAGAGACAGGAGAGAGAGACAGCTCGAGCAGAGAGACAGGAGAGAGAGACAGCTCGAGCAGAGAGACAGGAGAGAGAGACAGGAGAGAGAGACAGCTCGATCAGAGAGACAGGAGAAAGAGACAGCTTGAGCAGAGAGACAGGAGAAAGAGACTGCATGAGCATAGAGAAAAGAGAGAGATAGGTTGAGCAGAGAGACAGGAGAAAGAGACTGCTCGAGCAGAGAGACAGGAGAAAGAGACAGCTTGAGCAGAGAGACAGGAGAAAGAGACTGCTCGAGCAGAGAGACAGGAGAAAGAGACAGCTTGAGCAGAGAGACAGGAGAGAGAGACAGCTCGAGCAGAGAGACAGGAGAGAGAGACAGCTCGAGCAGAGAGACAGGAGAGAGAGACAGCTCGATCAGAGAGACAGGAGAGAGAGACAGCTCGATCAGAGAGACAGGAGAGAGAGAGACAGCTCGATCAGAGAGACAGGAGAGAGAGAGACAGCTCGATCAGAGAGACAGGAGAGAGAGAGACAGCTCGATCAGAGAGACAGGAGAGAGAGACAGCTCGATCACAGAGACAGGAGAGAGAGACAGCTCGATCAGAGAGACAGGAGAGAGAGACAGCTCGAGCAGAGAGACAGGAGAGAGAGACAGCTCGAGCAGAGAGACAGGAGAGAGAGACAGCTCGATCAGAGAGACAGGAGAGAGAGACAGCTCGAGCAGAGAGACAGGAGAAAGAGACTGCATGAGCATAGAGAAAAGAGAGAGATAGCTTGAGCAGAGAGACAGGAGAGAGAGACAGCTCGAGCAGAGAGACAGGAGAGAGAGAGACAGCTCGATCAGAGAGACAGGAGAGAGAGAGACAGCTCGAGCAGAGAAACAGGAGAGAGAGAGACAGCTCGAGCAGAGAAACAGGAGAGAGAAAACAACTTGAGCAGAGAGACAGTTGTCTTATATCCCACAGTTCTGTTCTCTGGAGTTCTACAGGCATTTAAAATCATGGCCAGGTGAACTGGTGTGTGTTGGAATCTGAAAGTAGTGTTTATTCACATGTCGCTGAATCGCTCTGTGTTTTACACACACCTGAACAAATCCCAGGTATTAGCACCGATCCATAAACAAGTGTTTCCTTCTCTCTGCTGTTACACTTCTGTCTTCTTCAGTAACTTGTTATGACACGCCACACAGCTCTGTCTGTCATCAGCCAGTTTCTTTCTAGATTCAGTGTGTGTGAGGTGTGTGTGTGTGTGTGTGTGTGTGTGTGTGTGAGGTGTGGGTGTGTGTGGCGTGGGTGTGGGTGTGTGCGTCATGGTGGTTCTTTTGCCGTGTCTCTATGGATCTGTAAAGCAAGAGACAAAACAGTTTGAGGAACATCTGAAGCGCGTGGAAGAAGGCGTCCGTGTTTGATAGGCACGCTGGGTGCGCTAGTGTGGAAAACAGGAAGTGATGAAGATAGAACAGGAAATGAGTCGCGTTTCTGATATCTCCTTAGTTTCCATTGGTTTGGATTTTCTCTTCTATCTGTCTATCTGTCTATCTATCCATCTATCCATCTATCTATCTATCTATCTATCTATCTATCTATCTGTCTGTCTGTCTGTCTATCTATTTAAAGTTGATTGTTTTTCCATAACTGAACAGCCCGAAGTTTTGCCTCTAACAATTACTTTGTTCATCTGTTAAACAGTGATACACAGTGTATGAAGGAGTCTCCAGTGTCAGGGGAAAAGCTTTCAGATGTTTATAGGCCAGAAGTGGTTTTTAGGCTTTTGTGTAACAAGCTGCCTTCATTAGCGAGAGAGAACGAGTGAAATGATGAGGTTTTATAGCTACTGTAATTTAGCTCCTTACAGGAACCTGTAGTTTGTATGTTCTGTAAGTATAAACGGATAAAACGAAATAAAGTCACTTTTGGTGAATGGAATTTGTTGAATGATGGTTAGAATCCTGGTCATGAATAGGGTTGGGTACCGAAAACCGATGCTAATATGCTAATACATACCTAGAACCGGTATGTACCGGACCGAAACAGAACCCGAATTTCGGTGCCTCATTTCGGTGTCACTTAAATGCCCGAACTGTCGATTGAAATATTTGTTCCCTAGATTCATATATTTTTGTAGATTAATAGTTTATTAGATTAAAAAAATTAAAAGCACAAATTATCCGGAAATGCGACCATCCGACATGCGCGTGAATGCAGTAACTAACGTTACACTCTACCGATAGCTTAGCATGCTAAATTAAACAACTTTCGTTAAAATGCCTAAAACTAAACAGTCGAAAGTGTGGCTGTATTTCACAAGAAAGGATTCCGACACCGCGACGTGCAGCGAATGTTTTACAGCAGTTGCGTGTAAAGGCGGAAACACGTCAAATCTAATGAAACATTCGAGGGCAGACGGAATAAAGTTAAAAGCAGAATAAATACACGGAATAAAGTTAAAAGCAGAGGGAGGCACCGTGTTTAACAGCTTGTGGACAACAGCTGTGCATCAGCATCAGTGTGGACGACCCTCAGTCCCAGTCATACCAACTGTAGCAAAAAGGAGTCACCGATTATGATGCCGACAGCAGGTTAGTAGTAGGATAATGTAATGTTAATAGCAAAATGCAAATCTTGCATTCATGTCCCGTGCAGAGCAATAAGTCAGGAAAGGAGTCGTATTTTGACAGAAAAGGCAAATATGGTGAAATTTCTGCAAAAGAATTGCTAAAATTTTAAGCTTACATATTCATATATACTATAAACTTTTAATATATTGTTCAATTTTAAGCATAAAATTTTTGGTTCAATAAAAATTCATTCTTGAGTCATCCACTATAATTTTGTGGCTTAAAAGTATCGGTTCAGGCACCGTTTTGGCACCGGTACCGTTTTCAAAGTATCGATTTGGCACCGGTATCGAATAAAAACCAAACGATACCCAACCCTAGTCATGAACTGATGCGGTTAAAACAAAGGCTGCTGGAGTGAGAGCATAGAGCCTGTATAAGAGCTGGACAAACCCTCCGTGACGACTAGGTTTTCTAAAGAGCAGTTTTGGAGTTTAACTGTGGGAGATCTGATCATCGCCATCCTGGCAGGAGCTGGCGCCGCCTAAATCCGGGTTAATCAATAAATGGGCAAATGGGTGAAATGAGCAGAGCCTGGCTGTTGTTTGGCTCCTTACCTCAGTTACCACAAGCTAGCGAGTTTAGCTTTACCTTATCTAAAAATATTATGGTGGGTAATAGTCATTCATATGCTAATGCACTTGATTGAACACTTGATTGCTACACATCGTCCCGTCTCACCTCCTACATTTCTTGCGGTAAATTAAACTACAAAGATTGCAGTTAGCTTGTTAGCTAAAGTGATGAATAGCAGACAGCTAAGGTTTGACACCTGCACTGCAGCAGGCACTCAGATTGGTCACACCGTTAATTATGCATAATTTTATGGCTTAATATAATTTTAACCAATGAGTTACATAAAATCTCTCCCTTTAATTAATGGGAAATCTAACTATGAAGAACAAAATGTTTATTTCCACAATGGAACCTTGGATTACGAACATAATTCGTTCCAGAATCAGGCTCACATTTCAAAACACTCGTAAGCCAAAGCAACTTTCCCATAAGAAACAATGGAAACTCAAATTATTCGTTCCACAGCACAAAAAAATAGATACATAAAAATTATTCATACAAAATATAAAGTAAAAATAAAACAAATTAACCTCCACTTTACCTTTAAAAAAAAGTAAGAATAAATCCAGACAGATAAGTGTTTCCATTTATGCGCCCAGACTCTGTGTGTGTATGTGTGTGAAGCTAAAGTAAGAGGAGAGGAGGAATCAGACCCTCCCCTCTCCCTCTTCTCGTCTTACGCAGTTAACCTTCCTCCTCTCTTATTTGAGTTTCACACACTCAAACACTGTGTGTGAAGGCGAGAGGAGGAGGGTGTGTGTGTGTGTGTGTGTGTGTGTGTGTGTAAAGGCAAGGGGAGGAGGGGTGTGTGTGTAAAACATGTTTTACACACACATGTGGTCACAGTGTTATATAGGGCTGCACGATATTAGGAAAATATGCGATATGCGATATTGTTGTTGAATACTGCGATAACGATATTTCTTGCGATATAACATTTCCCTAGAGAAAATTTTTTTTTTATTATTATTATTGCCTATTTTTTTTATTATTTATTTATATGTAATGATCATACTAAAATAAACAGGTAATAGATAGTCGTCTGATGTAATTAAATCTAATTCAGGCTAAAAAGAAACTATATGTCAAGGAAGTTGCAGATATTTAGACTTCAAAACACTATGAATGACTTAAACCCCTCAGCAGATATTCTGACTTCTGGTTTGCTGTTACTATAAACCTGCCAACACAATATGAATTACTTTCAAACATTACATTTTATTTACATGTAACCATACACTCATCAATAATGTCTTAAAACAAGAGCATCTTTTAAACAAAATATTCTCTTTGGCTTGCCTGTTTTTTAAAAATAAAAATAAATATTATTAAACAAAAATTAAATGAAAAAAATACTATTTGTCACACACGCGTACGCACACGCACACTCGCTCCGCGACCGGCACTAGGACCCGGAAGTAATGCGGGCGCGAACCCGGAAGTATAAGAGGAGTAAACAAACCATTGCATAGAGCTTAGTCACCGAGTTCGCCATGTCGGTTCAGATTGTTTACTTTCTGATTCGAGTGTGTGTTTATAGGACGCGGGTTAAATTTGTGTTTTTCCCTTGCTCCCCTTCTGTGAGAGTCCTTAAACTAATTTGCGTGGTTATCCTGCCTACTCGCGTGCTTCCGTGTTTGGGTTTACCATCCACGCTACAAAGGGCTAACGGCTAATTGCTAAGTCTTCTGATCATCCGGGGTTAGTTTGCGACAGAATGAAGTAAAATATAAAGATATAAATAATATATATATATATATATATATATATATATATACTGTATATATATATATATATGTATATATATATATATATATCAATATATATATATATATATATATATATATATATATATATATAAAAGATATAAGCGGGTATAAACATAGTAAGGGCCCATCTGATTGGTCAAATTTGGACACACAAATGCTTGGCAAATAAAGTATTTATCGCAACTCTTTGCGATATGGTTATCGCGCATGCCATTATCGCGATAACGATATTTTTTCGATATATCGTGCAGCCCTAGTGTTATAGTAAACACACACGTGCACTAGGGGTGGGCGATATACCGGTATAGACGGTTAACCGGTAGAAATTTGTCAACCGGTAGAGATTTTGGTCTATCGTCTTAATCGCGGTTGAGATCATGTGACGTTACGTAACCACGCAATACATATTCACTTCTATGGTAAGCCAAACCGGCGTGAAAAGAGCCGGCGTGGGCACAAACCTGCGCGACGCTGATAGAAATAGGCCGCGGCGACCATCAAAATACATTTTACGCCGCTGGGATGCGCACGTACAAACCAGGCATGTCAAGGCGGAAACAATATTAAACAGTCCTGACATTTTAAATAAATAGTTTTTAAATAAAAAACAGTGGGTCGCACAGGTTTGTGATTCGAGCTGCGCTGATCAAGTTAATCCACGCTGCATGATCCACCGGGCTGCGCAAATAAACCAGATCATCTCTGCGCTGTCCAGATAGCCGCGCTGTGCTGTCCACTGGGCCGCGCAGATATTTGGTTCAATCGGGTGTAAAAACAATAAAAACGAGAGCACACAAAATCCTTATCAACTGTTTATTCTCCTTTATTCACAAAAACAAACTGAAACTCCAAAACACGCGACATTATGTAAAACAGTTTCTTTGTGTTTGAATTTTTATTTATGCATTTTCAGATACAAATTGCTATATTGTGATATATATCGTTATCGAGGTAGAAAATTGCTTCTACCGGGATAGACTAACGTGCACGGATGTTGATTATACCAGTGAGAGACGCGCACTAAGACCAAGCAGGGGAGACGATTACCTACAATTCCGTAGCGCAAGAGAGAGAAAATCTATTGACTTAGTTGTGATCACGTGACGCTCTGCATCATAACAAGAAGGGCATACGTTATAAATGATACTCGGTACTCGTAAACCAAGACTTGTTCATTTTCCAAGCCAAAATGTATCAAAGATTTTTGCTCGTCTTGCGGAACATTCCAATACTCGCAATCCGAGGTTCCAATGTATTTTAACGTGGGTGTCAATGATTATTTATTAGCTTTTAGATGCTCTAGTGGACATTTGAGGAACTGCACAGTTTTGGCTTCATTCTTCAGAACCGGAGGTTGCCACTTGAGTGAGAGACACCGCTACACATGTAGTGCATATGTAGTGCAGTGCTAAAAATAGCATGCTGAATTCTACACCACTCTGTACAAGAATGTACACACACACACAGACAGTGGATAAATGTATACACGGCATGTTTTTTCACTTTCTCCTCACACTCGCGTGAATCGTGCATTAGTTTTATTTTTATTTCTTCACTAAACCACTTTGTGCTGCCGGTCGTGTCCCAAATCACTCCGGTGCTCAGTGTGGTTTGACCCACCGCAGCAGAGTGGAGAGGCTTTAAAGAGGCTGTAGACTAAATAAACAGCTGTTTGTCTCTCCCTCTTTATTCTTCCCCCTTTCCCGCTGGTCTCCATCGCAGGACATTTGGGATTTTTTTCCTTCACCCCTCCCAGTATATACTTTAAAGTACAGTGAGCAAAAATAGCTGTTTTAGGAATGTCCTTTGTATCCCAGGTGTTTACCATCTTGAGACCTACTGCCTTATTTCATCCTGTTTGTGCAGTCTTGCGTGAAATTAAAACAAGAAATAATACGTAATACACACTGTATTTCCACACCTGAGCGTTGCATAGCGATCATCAGTACAGTCCACACATCGCACAAGTTACATCTGGATTTTCTAACAAAATATTGAATAGTGTCCGTTTTCAATCGAATGCAGGAGTGCTATGGCAGGATGTGTGTTACTCGTTCTCCTGTGCGTGTGTTATGAAGTTGTGGCAGCAAACGTGGGGTCGGTTGCAGCTGTGAAAGAAGGTGAGGCCTTGCAGAGAACGAGTGGGTAATGAGTGATTGGTTGCACCTGAGCATGGTTAGGAATGAAGGGAATCTATGGACAGACACAGGATGTGTCAGGGCAGGGGCCGAAAATTAACCTGCACCTCCTACTTGCAGAAGTTGGATAATTTGGACATGTAGAAGAGCCTGTAGAGCTCCACATCTGATTTTCCTGTATATTTATGGCACAGAATTTTCTTTATGCTGCAGAAAGGGACGCCTATAGGGCACTGCATCTCATTTTCCTCTATGTTGCAGAGCATATAGGACAGTGCATCATAAAGGACAGTCTACAAGGCACTGCATTTAATTGCAATGTATATACCTATAGTATGTATAGAATGTATAGAACCTATAGGGCACTGCTGTACATACTGTACAGGAGCTTATACTGCACTGCACCTCAATTTCCTCTATGTAAAGAACCTTAACAGGTACTACAACTCAAAGAATGTTCCTGTATGTAGAGGAGCCTCTTGTTTATCTTATATAAATGGAAGCCTAAAGGAACTGCCCTGCTTTGTTACTCTATATGGGTTATAGCCTATAGGGCACACTCCTTGTCCTACATGTTCTTTTCCTGTATGCAAAGGGACATTTATGGCACTGTATCTTGTTTATCCTGCATACAGAAGAGCCTATATGGTGCTGCGTCTCATTTTCTCTATTTGTACGGAAGTCTACAGGTTACTACACCTCGTTTCTCTGTATGTGGGGAGCCTATAGGGCACGGCATCTCATTTTGCCTAATGTAGATAAACATATAGGGCACTTTATCTTATTTTTCTGTATGTGGGAGAGTGTGTAGGGCACTGGCACTGTAACTTGTTTTTTCTACAAAGAGCCTGGCTGTCATTTCATGCATGTAGGACTGAATTATATGGTACATTTCTTTAATTACTCTCATTATGGTAAGCCTTTAGGGCACTGTACCTACTTTTTCCTGCATGTAGTGGTGCCTGTGGGGCACTGCATCTGATTTTCCTACATGTTGGGCAGCTTATAGGGGAACGTTTCTTATTATCCTTATAACGTGTCTTATTTTCCTGTGTAAAGAGGTGCCTATAGGGCATTTAATCTTGTTTTTCTTACATGTCCTTACATGTGCAGCTTACAGGGCATCGTATCTCAGTCATATCTCATTCCCCTGGATGTATAAGAACCTAGAGTCCGAAGCAGTATCACTGTTCCCACTGTGAAGTGCACTATTTTCCTTTAGCAGCATAACATGGTGGGTTTTAGATCTTATTTTGTAGAAATTACAGTCTTATTTATTTAATATTTACAATATTTTTTCACTTCACTGTTACTATATAGCAAAGTTTGTTGTTTTATTTCAGAGCCATTGCAACACAACACAGAGTTCTGTTCTCTGCGTGTAGTTAATTTATTACAGTGTGTATATACGCTGCATGTATTAGGAGTGTATTGACTTGTGTGAGGACTGTGGGGACGAGTGTGACGCTGTCTCCTATTGACCCCATGACCTTGTGTGGTGGAGCTGCTCCAACAAGAAGGCTTCTGTTCTGTAGAATGACATCACAGTTCCTCTCACCTACTACTGTGTGTGTGTGTGTGTGTGTGTGTGTGTGAATGCTGTTCTCTCTGTTTGACTGTCTCTAAGGGGGCAAGGGTAAAGTCGATGTAGAGCATTATTCATTCTCCTCTCTCTCTCTCTGTCTCTCTGTCTGTCTCTCTATCTGTCTCTCTCTGTCTCTCTTTGTTACAGTACAGCCCAAAGTCTGAGTTCTTTCCTCAACAATGATCCTCATTCATCACTCTTTTCATAAATGTTTCTGTAGTCCAAAAACGAACTAAGAATTCCCACATTTCATTGTGTGCGTATGTATTATTTTCATAAAGTTTTTAATTTAATAAGTGAATTCACTGCACATTTATGTTTAGCCACGCCCAATAAAGCTCCCTGAGATCTGAAAATGGCCAAATTGGGGTGATTTAAGGGTGACACGATTTCCTCTGAAAACATTGAAATATTCCAGTAATGCAGCTCAGTGCAGGGCCTCAGCTACCATAGATGTACACAAAGGGTGCCATTATTTTCGTCACTGATGTAAAGACTAGTCTTAATTGTTTCAAAGTTGACCAGTCGATCTTATATCTTATGTTATAGCTTATATGTACATTTGTCCACACTAGGGCTGCAACTAACGATTATTTTGATAATCGATTAGTTGGCCGATTATTGTTTTCGATTAATCGGATAAAAGCTAAACGCTTCTTTAATTTGATGTTTTGCTTATAATTATATATAAATATATTATATATATATAAATATATAACACTGTCAACTTGCCATCTGCATATTATATATATATATATATATATATATATATATATATATATATATATATATATATATATATATATATATATCTCGATTAATTGGATAAAAGCTAGACGCTTTAATTTGATGTTTTGCTTAACTATATAAAACCATAAATCAGGGTATTATTTATGTATAAAAGTAAACTTTAAAAAAATGCAATAGCCACATAGAGTTTAATTATCTTTAATTTTGACATTTAAACCTTATTTTTTGTAAATCAACATTTTTGTTTTTAACAGTAATTGCAGATGGCAAGTTGACTGTGCGTGTATGTATTTTTTTAAACTATATATATAGTTTAAAAAAAATACACTGACATTCAGTTATTAAGAATGACCTCAATTTTAAATTCTCTTAAGTTAATTCAACTTAATAATAAGAATAGACTTCTAGATTATGATATTATTTTTAATTGAAGTGTCTACTACATCCTTTTCATGGTTTATTTCGATCCTCTTGTGTGTATTTTATCCTTTTTTTTTTGTCTCAATAAAAAAAAATAATAAAAAAAAATATATAGACCATTTTGCTATACTAGACATTCTCGTAATACGGCGACGTGGGGAGAGAAAAAACTCGCTACTACTGGATTCACTCTGATTATTTTGCCCTTTATCCGCATTTCCCTCTGTATAGCGTGTAGGATCATGGGATATATCCGGTCCTCCGAAGTGTAAAATGAACGTGAAGAAAACGCACTAGAAGTGTTTTCCTTGCGTTCGATGGGATTTGAACACCAAGAAAAAGCTGCATGCAACGTTTTTTTTTAACACCGTATAACCGCGCAGTCGGACAAACGCACGTCACCAAAGCCCGTGTGAACTCTCTCACTGACTCCTATGTGTAGAAAACCCTCGGCACTTCATCCGCGCTCACCGGACACTACGACCAGCAGAAAACCGCTCAGTTTTAACGCCCGATAAGAGGTGTTTAATGTAAATTGCTCCCATACCTGGGAGGACTTGGGGTGCGTGCCTTTTCCTGCAGACGCTTGTGTATCTGTGTATCTGTGTGTGTATTTGTGTATCTTGTGGTCGCGCTCCTCAGTAACGTGAGCAGCCCAACTAATCGATAACGGCATTCGTTGACAACGAATTTCATTATCGATAATTATCGATTTTATCGATTAGTTGTTGCAGCCCAAGTCCACACACACACACACACACACACACACACACACACACACACACATATACACATATACACACTCAGTAGAGAAGTGTTGGTACAGTCTATTGGTACACTGAGCAGAGGTTTGGCAGGAATAAAACGTTTAGTGCTTTGTATGAAATATGTATTTCATTGTTTATTGTATACTTTAGTAGTTTTTTAATACTTTAATACAAAGCCTGTGGGAAATAATGTATAGCTGCTTCAGGCAAATCAGAAAAAAAGCCTATAAAATCTAATCGAATTGAAAAAATGTCACTGTCTAGTCTGTAAACCTCTGTAACTGTGTTTCTGATAAGACTCTGAGAGGACGCTGGTCTGCTGTACCTACTTTACTGAAAAACCTGTAAGGAAAGTCACGTTTTGAGGACAGAGTGATCGCAGTTAATCGGTGAGATCAGTGAGGGAGATATCAGTAGCTCGCTTCACTAGCTTTGTTTACCTCTGGCAAGGTTTCCCACGGCGAGCGAATCTCAAATCAGCCCATTTACATGCAGGAGTTTAAACCTGAGCTTTAATCGAATTGTGTAATTGTTGTGATGAAATGCTGGATATTATAAAAACCACAGCAATATTTACTAGTGCATGCTTCCTCCTTAATATCAGATATCAGTTGGGCATTTAACAGCCATGGTAACAGAATTAATATTACATCAGCATTTATGTTTAATTTACATTTAGGCGTTTGGCAGACGCTCTTATCCAGTGCGACTTACATTTTTATCTCATTATACATCTGAGCAGTTGAGGGTTAAGGGCCTTGCTCAAGGGCCCAACAGTGGCAACTTGGTGGTTGTGGTCTTTGAACCTGGGATCTTCCGAACCGTAGTCTAATGCCTTAACCACTGAGCTACCCCTGGCCCCTAATTAGTGGGAACTCGGATTACCAGGGACCAGCCGATACTGTACAATATTATCACGGCCCCTAGGTGGCAATTCAATCTTTATTGCGATAATTTGTTAGTATCATGATTTTATAAATATTCTGATTCGATGTTACATTTTCATTTAGATTTTATTACAGTTATAAAGAAACTTCAAATTCACTCCTACCACACGGCACTGTGCTGCGTGTCAAAGTGTGAATAGTGTAAAGCACCACCTGTAGCACTACAGAGGAACAGCAACATACTGTACTACAACCTCAGGTCCAAACCAGTCAAAAGTTTGAAAAACTATGAAATAACATTTTAAGTCACAAACGTACATTTTCTCCAAAACTGCAGATGGTTCCAGATCTGAGGTGTATTTTTTTATTATCTATTTTTTTTATTTTTGTATAAATAAAATCCAAATCAACATGAACAGGATAAAGACTCTCGTGTGCTTCCTCCAAAACTCCAAAACATGCGTGTCTTGCGTCCTGACCTGCTGCACACATGAAAAAGTCATGAAATTATGAAAAAGCAAAAATCAAAAAATCTAAGTAAGGATACTTGGTAAATTGTGTGTGTGTGTGTGTGTGCATCTTTACCGGTATCTAATTTATGTTCCCTCTTTTCCAGGTGTGTGTGTGAGCGCTCTCTGGATCCAGTCGAGTGTGTGAAGAGATAATTCCACATGGAGCAGGACGACTTTCCTCCCCCTCCTCCTGATGGTGAGAGTCACACCGAGCACAAATCACATGCAGGTTACAAGAGCTGACTTTACAGTTTACCCTCAGAGCACAGTGAGGTTGAATTCTGTGTTCTAATTGGTCGATTAATTGATTTATATTTATGCTATAATGCTATAGTCACTATTGCGAGAGTCGTCCTCACGGAGTCATACTGTACAGCGGATGGAGAAGGCGGGACCAATGGGGAAAAAGGTAGAAAGAGAGAAAAGAGACAGAGACAGACTGAAGGAGCGACGGACAAAGGGTCCCAGAACAGGAGAGACAAGAGACATAAAAAAATGAATGGGATAAAGACTGAAAAAGAGAAAGAGAGTCAAACAGAAAGGAAAAATTAGACATTAAACGAGAGATAGGCAGGAAAAGACAGATGCAGAAAGAGAGACATGGAGAATACAAGTAGACAAATAGGAGACCAGTTAGGAAAGACAGAATGAGAGACAAAGAAATGGACAGAGAGAAAGAGAGACGGGAGTTAATATTGTAAACAGCCTCTAAGGGGTTTAACAGGTTTCCATATTTGGTCATGAGAGGGGAGTAGAGTGATAACACACACACACACACACACACACACACACACACACACACAGGTCTGACACTGAATATTCATTAGAGGAAATTTCCAGCACTAATGTTAATCCCACACTTTTCTCCTTCTGTACTACCGGAATTAGGACGTGACCTTTAACCTTCAACAAATTTTTAAATATGGAAGGTTTCTATTTTCTATTTAGTGAAAGTTGCCATGGTTTTATTGGTAACTACAGAATGTGTGTGTGTGAGTTGAGTGTCAGTCAGCCAGTCCTGGGCTGTATCGGGCCATGCTGTGTGTGTTGTTCAGTCTCACTCGTGTATCGCAGTATTATGAGATCGTGCAGTCACAACACCACATTACTGAAATTACTGAAACACCACACGAGGGAAACATGGGGTCAAAGTTCACGGGAAATTTCAGACACACCACATCCCCCCATGTGGAGATTCTGGATTAGCTTTAGCCGTACAGTAGTGAGTGCTTTTATAATTCCTTAACATTTGGGTAACTGTGACTTTCCTCATGGTCGGATTTTTGGTTTTACAGGAAGAGCCGTTGCCACGTTGATTCAGTTAATCGATCAACAAAAGATTGAATAAATCACAATGCACAAAAGATTGAATATAGCTTTAGTAGCTTTAGCCATGTGATTTAATTCAATATATAATTTAATCTTTTTTTGGCTGATTCAGTTAATTTAAATCTTTATATTATCTAGGTAAATTTCCAAATGTTAAATGCTCTTAAAAAAAAAAAAAAATTCCTTAAAAATATTAAGATTTTTTCCCCCACACACCAAGGAGTATCAGTTCTCTACTACTTTCTAGTAGAATTTATGAGTGGCTGGTGCATTGTCGCCACCTACTGGACTGGAGAGTGGAGCAGAAGATAATGGCTTTGTATGGGACATGGCTCCACATATATTGTGACCTAATTTATCACAATATCAGTATTACATCATCTTATTGCCCAGCCCTCGGACCCACTAGAGCATTACAGACTTAAAATACTTGGGGGGGATTACAAATCACAAATGCAGTGTGCTTAGTTTCCTCCACATCATTCTCACGTGTAGTTCGCCTCTTGCTGTCCGCATGTAGCTTACTGAATATAATTTGCTAGAGCACACTGTATGCTTGATTTGTCTTGAAAATGTCCTTAAAATTCATTCCTATTTTTAATAAAGTATGTTTCTCATACAGTATTTACGCTACATACTACGCTTTGTATTAGCTTTGTTAGCATATTAACAGTGCTAGCTAGCAGTGCTACTGGAGCTACTGTGGTGAATTGGTGATAGGATCATGTGTGGCCAAGGCTTACTGATGCACATTGGGAGTGAAGGCTGGTCAGTGTAGTCTGATCCAATAAAAGAGCTACTGTGGCTCAAATTGAGGAAAAGGTTAATGCTGCTTGTTTTGGTGGTAAAAGGCAAATTTACTCAATATTAGGCAGGTGGTCATAATGTTCTGGGTCAGGTAACTGAGGCATGACCATATACTTACCTGTAAATATCTGTATAATATTCCTCTAAGTATTTAAATACAAAATAAATAACACAATAATCATTGTGTAATGAAGTTGTGTGTGTTACAAGGTACCAGGCAAACAGGCTTCGTATTAGCAATATTAGCAGATTAGCCATACATACGGTGTTAACTGTAGCTCGCTGCACACACTCTGTAGAGATGCCCTTCTTCCAAGCGTCATTGCTTCCTGTAATGTCTCGGTACACATATTACGAAGTTGTATATGACATGATAAATCATTATCAGCTTATCATTTTCATTTATTTACAGAGAGAGAACAAATAAAACATTGCACCACACAGACCAGATGATTTAATCAGTTGCTTTACTGGATCGCACCTAAATTTGGATAAATCATGGATGTTGTATGGAAAATGAACTGTCAAGTGTGACTATATCACCTTCATATAATATTTTGCTCGAAGCTTGTTGATAATAGCATTTGTATTTTCATAGTAGTCTATTAGAACATTTAAATATCTGCCTCACTTTTTTAAATGTAACGATGAATGATGAGATGAACGCCTGTCACACCGGTCCTCCCCGGAATTTCTGTGCAATCTTAATGTCCAGTTCCTCTCCCCTTTCCAGCTCGGTCATTTCCTCACTATCATGATCGTGTTGTCACTCTATCTGCACCCTGTCGTTCCAGCTGCTGTAGCTACACGTTCGTGCATGTCCCGTCACAATAACCCGACTAAACACAGCAGCATGGACCTGTGTGTTTTTTGTCCTGTTATATTTGTTCATTTACGGTGGCTTATTTCTTTTTGTTTAATATAATATACTAGTCTAGCTGTCACATCGGTTAGAGGCCACATAATGATTTGAGCACACATTAGGTTAGCTAGGCAACAAATAAACCACCTTGGGGCTGTGCTGTTAGGAATTCTATTAGAAAGACTCACCAGACAGAGAGCACGGAGAGAGAAAGAAAAAGAGGTGGACCAGAGAGGGAGGGGAACTGGAGAGAGACACTAAAGAAAGGGAGGGACCAGAGGGATTAGATAAAAGAAAGAGGGAGGGACCAGAGAGAGAGAGAGAGACAGCGGGACCAGAGAGAGAGAAAGAGAGCGACAAAACAGAGAGGGGAGCAGGACCAGAACGAGAGGGATTCAGAGAGTGATGGAGGGATCAGAGAGCAGAGAGATGGGACTAAAGAGACACCAGCGAAAGACCAAGAGAGACTAAAGAGAGAGAGACGATAGAGATAGAGCAGGACCAGAGAGAGCGGGACCAGAGAAACTGACCAGAGAGAGGAGGCTAAAGAAATACCAGAGAAATACCAGAGAGAGAGAGAGAGGAGTCAGGAGTTACTGTTGATTCTTTTCCTAGAACACCATCTCCTGCAGTGTTTTATTCCTCTTATTCCACTTGCTTATGTTTACAACTGTTTTTTTTTTTTGGAAAATGAGAGGATTTACTTTTAATCAATTTCTAGTTACACTTACCATACTTTACCTTCCATAAATGTTAAATAAAACTGCCTTAACAGTGGATGTGAAAAATGTAGCACATCCACTGTACAAGAAACGTCAACGCATTAGTAAACATTGACATACTGTAGTAGAGTGATTTGCAGCTATGCAAAAACTACTCAACACCTCCTGACCAATCACAATCCAGGATTTGACAGTGCTGATGGATGTCTGTGAGAGTTGGAGTGCCTGTAGAGTTTTGGTTAAGAAAAAAAGAAAAAGAAAAAAAGGGACACGATGTACATGTTATTTGGATGTGCAGTTTAAAATGATAATTACTAAAATCTCTGTAGTCTGGGAATCCCCTTTAGCAGAAGGACTGTCCTGGGGAAACCCATCCCAGTTCCCGGTACAAATCCATTTCCTGTTAGGACATTTCTGTTTCCTGTCTTCACACACCTCTGTTTGGGCAAGACAACCATACAGTATCTTCCTGTGTAATCCCAGTCACTTCACAGCGCTGTAGAATTCTGGATTCTGGTTGGACAGAAGGTGTTGATTAATTTTCTATAACAGCAGCGCTAACATGCAATCGACTGGTTTATATTAAAACACTCATTCTGATTCATTACCATTTTGATAAAAATGCACACGTTAACATGGATACGAGAAACCCCTTATTTGTTGATTTTCATCGTATCACAGCACCACAGTCTTTTGTTCTTTAGTTTCTGACTTGTTTGTAATGTCACCGCATTTCATTTATGAGCTCCTCAGCAGTTTACCCGAGTGCGCTATTCAGATCCCACATCTGGTTTACCAACTAAGGACATTTTTCTTCAGGAACTAATAGTAGATCCACCCTGTAAATTATATACGTTACAGGGTATAAAGGGTCTTTCCACACTTCCACAAGGACCGTCCGCCTCCCCAAAACACCGGTGTGGGAAAATGGTTTTAAAAAGAGTCCCGGGTTGTTAAGCGATGGAGGAGGGAGTGAGGCTTAACTGTAATTTCATGCCAAGTGTTTCTAAGAATAAGGAACTTGTGGGTAGGCACATTCATTACTGCACTTTGAGTAAAAACACCGCTTTAGGTTCTGGGGTTTCTTATGCAGTTTGTCGCTTTCAGTGAATCAATTTAAAGCTTAAACAATAAACCCATCCATCCATCCATCCATCCATCAATAATTTTTTGGTTGAGTGCTGATGGTTGAATCTGGACAAATTTCAGAACCTGCTGAGATTTACATTTAGGCATTTGCCAGATGCCCTTATCCAGAGTGACTTCAATTTTTATCTCATTATACATCTCAGTAGTTGAAGGTTAAGGGCCTTGCTCAAGGGCCCAACAGTGGCAACTTGCTGGTCATGGGGTTTGAACCTGGGACCTTCTGAACCATAACCACTGAGTTACCCCTGACCACATGATTTGTGCAGATTTTTAAAAAGTCTTAATGGGCTTCATACTAGCAAACCAAAACTATTGTATAATTTTATGCTTGGGTCCAAACCAAGAGAACGCAACTGCAAGCTTGAACAATTGTTTAGCCTACAGTAGCTAGGAGTTTAACAGTATGAATTTAACTAGCTTAGCTAGGAGCTACTCAGATTTAGCTAGTTAATTCTCTCTTTAAAGCTGTTGTGTTTTGTGGTGTAGCTTGTTTAGCTAGGACTTGATCTGTTCCACTTTTGATTACATTTTATTTTTATAGCGCTTTTAACAATGGTCATTGTCTCAAAGCAGCTTCACAAAAATGAAAGAAAATTTTTAGAAAAGAGAATATTTGGAACTGTGTATGTGTGAGAGAAATGTGTCTAGATAAATCAGTAAGTGTACCACAGATGGTTACTTCATATAGTAGCGTGGTTTAAAACAACTTTTCCAACATTTCTCCCTCGTTATCTGTCCTTGTCCCTGCCTTCAGTGCTAGACGAGGAAGAAGAAGGTGAG
Organism: Channallabes apus; assembly: GCA_030522415.1. NCBI lineage: Eukaryota > Metazoa > Chordata > Actinopteri > Siluriformes > Clariidae > Channallabes > Channallabes apus. The sequence continues at coordinate 29,528,894 of CM060116.1, read as the reverse complement.
CCTTTTGAATTTGACGATGAAGTTCCCGAGGCCGAGCGCCCTCCCTCGTTTCCTCCTGCATTGGGTTACGACTCTTCAGGCTGCCCGGTTTTGGAGAATGCGGAGGAAGATCTCTTGCCACCACCACCACCACCTCCTGCTCCACACGGTGACTTGCCTCCACCTCCTGAAGAGGGACATATTCAGAATGGTGTCAATAAGGAGCTCCCCCTGCCTCCTGAGGGTGCACAAGGTAAGATGGTGGATCTCCTGTTACTCAATAGTAGGTGTGAATTATACATGATTTATATGTTTTTCTGACCAGTAGGGAATCCTGTGTCTCGACCCAAAGTCAATCCATACTCTGTGATTGACATTTCTCCCGAGAGCCCACCCCTGTTGGTTTCACCGGCCAATGGGAATGATGTTGATGCCCATGATGTATCCAGCAGCCCGGTTGTGCCTTCTGGATACTTAGTGCCAGTACCTTGTGGCTATGCCACGCCCTCCAACGTCCCAATCATCACCCCCACCTACACCACGCCTGTCATCATCAGAAACCTTTCAGTGGACGAAGAAGGTAAAGAAAACAGATTTCCTCTTTCTTATTATGTTCACATTCCACTTGTGTTTACTGATCTGTTGATGAAATCATTTTTGGATAAAAAGAATAAAAATGGCACCCTCTTGGAAACATCATCACCCCGTGGATACGATCATTTGATTGTATTTTGTCTTTTCTTTTGCCAACGTTTTTTTGGCCAATAAATTCCAACATCCAGATGGAAACTTTCTTTTCCCTCTTTCGTCTCTCTTTGTGTTTTGCCACAAGGCTTTATGTTGCAGAATGTTCTGAGTGATCAGGGTTTCCTGTTTTCTCCAAAGTGTTGTTGTAGCTCCGTTTCTAATACACATACCTTACAGATTATATGCCATCTTTTTAATGTATTATTATACTGTATCCAAATTAAATATTTTCCACTTCCATTGTACTTGCACTCATCAGATTGTCCAAAAAATGTGGATGTATCAAATAAAATGAATACTGGACAGATCTGATCATAAAATCACAAATGTGGTGTAAATCTGTGGACTACACAAGCAGTTCTCTCTGAAACAAAACTGACAGTAATTCAGAGCTTTAAGGAAATAGCTAATAGGTTGCCACAAAGGCCACAATTCCATCACTTTAAGACTGATTAAGCATAGAGGCCACTTCTCTAAGCCTGACAATTACAGGGACCATGCTTACTTTAATGAGACTGGCAGATATGGAATCCATGCTTCCGTCACAAAGATTACTTATTGAGGCCACGCCTACTGAACCAAGACTGATCATTACAGAGGCCACACCTCCTTTACTAAAACTGACAATTACAGAGGCCACGCCTCCTTCACTAAGACTGGCAATTAAGGAGGCCACGCCTCCTTCATTAAGACTGGCAATTACAGTGGCCACGCCTCTTTCACTAAGACTGACAATTAAGGAGGCCACGCCTCCTTCACTAAGGCTGACACTTAGTAATGTTTTGTCTTGGCTTCTGATTGGCCCCCTGTTGATTAGGCAGCACTTAACAGGGCGTTTTGTGTTTTCATGTAAACAAAGATATTTTTAAAACGAGGCCGTGTTGACAGAATTATTTTTAAAAAACGAAGTAGAAAAATCTCTTTTTTAAAAATACTCAGCTGCATGTGGACATAGCCTTACAAAATAAAAAGGTGACACCTCCTTCAACGAGGCTGATTAATCCAGAGGACACACCTCCTTTTCCTAATGAGTCTAGAGGCCACACCTCTTGTCAAGTCACATGCCTCTTGTTGTCAGATCCTCGCCATTTGACTCAGACTGTGTGTCTTTTATGCTTCCTTTGTCCAAAGATGTCTGATGTGGTTTGAGACAGAACTTTTTATAACTTCCTTCTGGAATGCTTGGAATGTAAGGCTGCGGTATGGAAGACGGACACTAATCTCAGTCCACAAAGTGCATTCAGGAGTGACGTGTTTAAAAAGTAGTGTATATTAGCCATACAGAGTGTAACAGGTATCTAACCAGGTCACAGAAACATACTTACTGTAGATCTCCTAAAACACATTCTTTACCATCTTAATGTAAGTGTGATGCTGCCCCCTGGTGGTTAACATAATCTTATCAAAAGCTCTGATGTTGAGCAACATTGTTTCTAAAGCTTGAGTGGGGAAAAATGTATTGGATTGCTTATCGTGTGAATAATAATAATAACAATAATAATAATAATAATGTGGCTAGTGTTTTTTTCATAACAGCTCTTGTTTTTTATTTGATAAAATATCTTCAACCTGTTTTCTCCCCATTATCCCAACATCACCCCCGAAACACACACACACACACACACACACACACACACACACACACACACACACACACACACACACACACACACACTTGCCATCTTTCATTTCCATCAACATTGTTTACATTTTTAATTACTGTTAGTGAAAAGAACCTTGTTTGATTTTGGATAAACAGGATAAAGGTTAATGTATATACAGTATGTGGTAGAAGTAATGTATATTTTTTAATTCCTCTGCAGTGACCGTTGTGGGGGCCGGGCATAATATGACTGACAGGTGAGTGTTTTTATGCCTTGTTCTTGCTTCTCTATTTCGTCATCTGCAATTCAAATTGGCCATTCAAACTAAATTTCCCGATCTAGTTTTCTTAAACTTTCTCGATTGTAAACCTGCTTTAAAAGCTTTGTTAAGCTGCGAGTTGACAATAAAAAAATATATGCAAAAAGTCTTTTCATTTCCTGATCAGTTTCATATGCAAGGGTGCACATGATCATTTTATTTAATCAGAGGTATGTTGTGGAAGAATAGTTATAATAATCTGACATGGAGAGCACATAGTCTGTTGTAGAATTCAGGCCAGAATTGATTAAAGTGTCAAAAGCACTGTAATAATCGTAACCTACTTTACCTGTCTCACCTTCAGTGTCTTTACTGAGGAACATCCAGTCATAAGGGAAGAAGACGCTCTGGCTAAGTGGGCTTCGGACCCTGCTAACACTGCCTGGATGGAGAGTAAGGGGACTTTTTTAATTCACTTTATGGCTGAAATGGGAAATTTCGCAAATAAGATACAAAATGTTTAGTGTGAATAAGTCCATGAAGTTTTTGCCGTATTCATTTAGGGTCCATGCGTCCTCTGTGCACCACTACAACTGAAGCAATCGATTTGTGAATGTGTAAAGTGTTGATACCTTTGAGCTTTAATTTAAGGAGTTTAACAAAAAAAATGTAATCAACTGCGTAGGATTTCCGCTCCGTTTTCACAGGATTAAAACTAATTGAGTCCTAAACAGTTTGATGGACAGTTGTGACTTGTTTCTCATTTACTCACTCAGTCAGTCATCGTCAGTACTGCTTTATCCCGTGTACAGGGTCTCATTGGCGCCTATCCCAGGACACCTAGGGCATGCGGCGGGGTACAACCAAGGACAGGGTGCCAAACCATCACAGGGCACACAGACACACATACTGTATATACACACACTCACATGCTCCTATACACACAATGGGCAATTAGGGAACACAAATTAGCCTAATATGCGCATGTCTTTAGCCTGTGGGAGGAAACCGGAGGACCTGTACTCAGAACATTCTAATGAAGAAGGAGCTCAGCAACACCAAAAGACCTAGAAGTCAACTAAAGTGGATGATCACAGAATGCTTTTCCCGCTCAAGAAAAACCCCTTCACAATATCTAGCCAAATCAAAAACTCTCTGATTGTTGCAGAGAGTGTAAATGTCAAAGTATACAGTCCACAGACGCTTTCATGAGTGTAAATATAAAGGTTTTAGCTCAAGATGCAAAAAAGATGAACTTGTTCTATAATGTTGTGAAGAGAAGAGTATAGGAGGAAAGGAAGGATTTATACAGTATCACACTACCATCATCATCATCATCATCATCATCATCAAACATGGTGGAGGCAGTGGTACAACATGGGTGTGTATACCTGAGCCACTGGTGTTTATTGATGATGTGAGGAGCAGGATGAATTCTGTGTATAGAGTTCTACCTTTCGCTTATAGTGGACTGATAGCGCTTCACATTACTCGGACGTTCTTGAAGAGCCGAGTCAGTCACGTGACCTCAAGCCAACTGAGCTGCTTTTTACTCACTGGAGATTAAACTGGATGCAAAAAGTAATTCAAAAGCAAAGCATCTCAAGGGAGTAAACTCAGCATGTGGTGATGTCCATGGGGTCCAGACTTCAAACATCACTCATTGCAATTTAATCCAAGTCTTAAAAATAATACGAATGAGTGAAAAACGCATGCATTTCCTAAACAGTTAATGATTTATTAAAGCCAATGAGTTGAAAGGTTGCATTTGATGGCTTTAGTTCTAATGCATTGTGGTGGAATACAGAAACTGTGTCACTGTCCAAATACTTATGGACCAAACTTTTCTTCAAAAAGGATCTCTCCTCATTGTGTGTTTTGATCTCTCTTTTCATCAATAAGATATTTTTTTCAATCCCCTAATAGTAAAAATGGTAAAAAATGTTTTGTCTAGACTGATGAAAAACTTAAACAGTTCTTCTGAGGTAGATTCCCAGACCCAGGAGATTTCCTTCCTCTTCTGCAGAGGAAGTCGTCCTCAAACAGGCCTTTCCTTCAGAGCACAGCAGCGGCATCCGCTCGAGTCCGACTGCTGCTTGAGATTTTACACGCACACACACACACACACACACACACACACACACACACACACACACACACACACACACACACACACACACAGGCTGACTCTTACAGAATTTAGGTTTGAGGATACATGTGTGTGTGTGTTTTCGCATCTGCGTTTCAGATCCTGATGAAGTTATTTATGACGACGTTCCGAGAGAGAATTCGGGATCCACTACAGGTCAGTGTGTCCGTCTTCCTGCTCCCTCTGTCCGTCTGACTTTCTTTTACTTCTCCATTTCGCTCTGCTGCCTGTTTTCTGCCACTGTGGCGTCTTTGGACATTTTGAAATCAAGATGAATGTTTAAGTCGACTCCTTTCATCAAAGCGCACAATTAAGGAAGAAGTGTGTTAATTTATCGCGATGCATTAGGAGAAGACAGAACAACAGAAATGAGTACACTTTAACTGATGAACATAACTAATAAAGCCAAGCCTCTTAAATCCAAAACTTAACCCTTGTGCTGTGTTCAGGTGAATTTGACAAAAAATTGTAGGATTGTAGGAATCTGTGTCAAAAATTGTAGGTTTTTTTTTTTTTATTGTTCTCTTAATCTTGGTGCCCTTGACTTATTTTCATTCAATATTTATCCTACACATTCATGGATAACGGACAACACTAACAACGAGTACACAATCTGAACCCAGCACCAGGATTAACTTAAATTATTAAACTTCTAAACCTAAAGTGCCAAAGTGATACCCATTAAAACAAAAGTGAAATTCAATATTTTAATGACTTCCTCACTTAAAAACAACAACAACATAAACAATCAAGATAAGAGTACAGTAAGTATACATACAAACATTTGAGTTAATTCGTAAATACGAACAAGCGTTTGTGCATGTATATTCGCAGAAGTGAGATCAAGTAGTTAATAAAACTTTTAAGCTGCTGGAACTTATAAAGTACTACTTACTCACTCATCTCCTATACTGCTTTATCCTGTGTTCAGGGTCGCGGTGACCTGGAGCCTATCCCAGGAGACTTAGGGCACGAGGCAGGGTACACCCTGGACAGGGTGCCAATCCATCATGGGGCACACACACTCACACACCCATACACACACTACGGGCAATTTGGGAACGCCAATCAACCTAATCTGCATGTCTTTGGACTGTGGGAGGAAACCGGAGTACCCGGAGGAAACCCACCAAGCACGGGGAGAACATGCAAACTCCATGCACACAGAGACGGGAATCGAGCCTGGCCGGGGAATCGAACCCGGACCTTGGAGGTGCAAGGCGACAGTGCTTTATAAAGTAGTAAACTTGCTAAAATCAAATTACAAACTACTGAAATCAAACTCACTTTTACTCACTGTCTATACCACTATATCCTGTATATAAGGAATGGGGGGCCTGGAGGCTATTCCAGGACACTTAGGGCACGTTCTGGACAGGGTTCACACAGTATTGGCAATTTGGGAACGCCTATCAACCTGCATGTCTTTGGACTGTGGGAGGAAACCCACCTAGCACAGGGAGAACACGCAAACTCCATGCGCAGAGATCCAAGGCGGGAATCGAACCCAGACCCTGGTGGTACAAGGCGCCACCATGCCGCCCTTGAAATCAAACTCTAACATAACATAAACTAACATAAACTTCAACTCAGAAATGATAGAATCGAACTGCTAAGCTGATTAATTACAAAACACATGCTGAAACTCAGATTAATAAACAGATCAACTCAAACCACTATACTCAAAATTGATTAAAACCCAAATGTAACTGCTAAACTCAAACTATTCAGCACTCTATTAAACTTGGAGCGTGAAACTGCTTGACTTAAACTGCTAAACTCAACCTCCTGAACTGATAATGAAATCACTAATCTGATAACATCAAGTCATTATATTTAACCTTAAACTGTTATATAGAGCTTATTGTAACTTAAACCAATCAAATTGCTACCCGGCTAAACAACTCAACTCGAACAGTGCAACTCAAAATACTTAATTTAGCTACTAAAACTGCTCATCTCAAAGTCCTGAGCTGCTACATTTTTGCCTAGATTATTATAATTTTCGCACATCCAGCATATACAGTGTGGGGAAATTTGTCGAGTCATCATGTCTCAATGTGGAAGTGACATAAATTGGAGTGTCTGTGTGTGTGTGAGTGAGTGAGTAAGCGTGAGAGAGGTTCTTACAGTGGGAAATATTCCAATAAAGTCTTTCTATTCACTTTCATTTCCTCAGAAACTGTACTCAAGTGTGTTACGGACCTGGTGGTGGTGTTAGCAACATAGTGAACATGTGTGTGTGTGTACGGATGTGTGAGCAGATGTAGATGAGATGATCTATGATGATGTGGAGAGGGGTGAGGAGGCAGGCAGCAGCTCGGTGGAGAACGGCTGGACCTCCAGCGAGTTCGAGAGCTACGATGAGGAGAGCGATGGAGAGAGCGCGCACGGAGAGAACGGCCTCCTCCCGAACGCCTTCATCCGCCGACACACACCCAGCACCAAAACTCATGTATGCACACACCCAAACACACTCTCGCACAAACAGGCACACACATACTCACTCTGCATTGTCTACCCACACGGACCAAAACATACAGTAACAATATGGGACAAAAACAGATAGTTCCATGAAGGATCCTTACATTTTAGGGCATAATACATTGTAACACATCAAGCTAAAGTAATTATGATGTAAGTACGTACATAATTTCTTAATCACATGTCTGCGTTTTAGATGACATACTGTATTATTCAGCAAACAGCATACGCACACTCGTGTGTGTGTTGAGGGTTTACTTATGTTGTGTAATCTTGGCAAAAAAACAGGAGTTTTCATTAATGAAGTCCTTCGACTGCAGCGAAAGTCAGGAAAAGCAACTGATTGCTGTGATTGTAAGTTTGTGTGTGTGTGTGTGTGTGTGTGTGTGTGTGTGCGTATGTAATGCCATGCATTGCTGCTTTCTACTATGCAGCTCTCTCAAGATCTGACTCGCTTGAAAGAGCACTATGAGCGAAAGGTGAAAGATCTCATGGTGAACGCAGTGGGCGCGGTCGAGCTACAGCAGCTCCGACACAAACATGAGCAGAAGGTAAAAAAATTTAACTAAAAAAGTCCATCCATCCTTCTGTCCATCCATCCATCAGTCCATCCATCCTGTTCCTTCCACTGTTTAACACTTCCTGGTGGTGGATCTCTCGTCTCACGTGTCACACCCTTTCATTCTCACCGTGGTAGCATGCTAGCTTTGGCATCTCTGTAGCTACATCTCCATCCGAATGTTTGACGAAAACTAAAATCAAGTTATTTAAACCTACGGACATCAAGTTCAGTAGGTTTACCAGAATCGCTGCTATTTTAAAAGCTGCTTTGCTTTATTAGCTTGAATAAAGTTTTTAGGACGAAACTTACTTAGCTTATCGTAGCCAAAAGGCATTTTTATTATCTGTAAGCCATAATTATCAAAATGAAAAGAAAGCAACATTTGAAATATACAGTATTAGCCTGTGTGTGATGAATCTACTGTATACATCAGTATCTATAATATTCTAAGTGATTGAGAAGCACCAGAGTGCTAGCAACCTGTACACATGATTAGCGAAATAGCTAAGCTATTTTATACAAAACTAAAAGAAATGTATTGTTTTTAAACTTCTTTTAACTTGAAATCGAGAGTTATCTTGGATTTGTCTTTAGCCAAACAAATTATTTGACTGAAACAGGAAAATAAAAGTAGGTAGCTGTGCTAATTAGCTAGAAAAACAATATAGCACATATTTTGAAAGAGAACTGGCATAGAATTCGCTTTGGTTCTAAACATGGCCTGTAGATTCAAACTTATTAAACTGTTATATAGTAATTACAGTTTAACTGGAACATTTATACATTGTGTGATTTAATTACAAATTTATAACAAAAGAAAAACAGGAGGATGGAACCTTTGCTCTTGTGTTTGTGTGTTTCGGGTGTGTTCTGTGCGGGTTCTGTGCGGGTTCTGCGTGGGTTCTGTGTGTGTTCTGTGTGGGTTCTGTGCGGGTTCTGCGTGGGTTCTGTGTGTGTTCTGTGTGGGTTCTGCGTGGGTTCTGTGTGTGTTCTGCGTGTGTTCTGTGTGGGTTCTGCGTGGGTTCTGTGTGTGTTCTGCGTGTGTTCTGTGTGGGTTCTGCGTGTGTTCTGTGTGTGTTCTGCGTGTGTTCTGTGTGGGTTCTGCGTGGATTCTGCGTGTGTTCTGTCTGTGTTCTGCGTGTGTTCTGTCTGTGTTCTGTGTGTGTTTTGTGGTTATGGTCTTCGTTGGTCTTTCTAATGTGTGTTGCTTTGCTTGTCATGAAAATGTGAGCGTTTTTTAATATATAATATGAATATTTATTGATTTATTTCATGAGGAATTAACTGAAGCTGCAACACAAAATGATTTTATTTATGTTAGTTGCTAAGCCCTTGGGAATTGATTAGTTAGGGATCAGGCTTCTGGATATACTCATAATTAATATCTTTCTATTTTTAACCTGACTAAAGGTCTTTTTTTTTTGCAGCTGAATGTAAGTACATACATAATATTGTAGCTGATTTCCTAAATCTCATTATTATTTTTGCACAAGCTCATGGCTTGGACAGGCTGTAATCTATAGGTTTATATCAATGTTGTTGTCAGTCTCTCGGCTGCTCTTGTCGCAGGGTTGCCACAGGGACCGGCACTGCACCTAGTGGCTGGGGTTTGGGCGTTGACTGGGAATCGAACCCGGGCCTTTTGCATGGCAGGCTTGAAACCTACCACTGAGCCACTAATGCCTATATTATGTTTCTCTAAAAACATCAAGCTCAAAGGGACATGTATGGCATGTGCGTTGTGTAATCTATGAACTGCTAATAAGTGGATTTTCAAAACTGTGTTGTTAAATAAATTAAAAAGTATTATTATTGATAGAATAACATTTGTGACAGACAAAGAGTCACAGAGAGGGAGAATGACAGACAGATGGAGATTGACAGACAGAAAGAGTGTGGCACAGAGTGACACAGACAGATGAAGAGTGACACAGACAGATGGTGAATGACAGAGAGGGAGAGTGACGGATAGATAGAGATTGACACAGAGGGAGACATGAAATCAGATGGAGATTGATGGAGAGGGAAATTGACACAGAAGGATAGAGAGTGACAGAGAGACAACAGTATCACAGACAGACAGATAGAGAGTGGCAGAGGAAGATGGACAGAAAGACAGATGTGATGAGTGAGAGAGGGAAAGCTATCATTATTTGCAGCTATAATGTAAGTACAGTATGAACAGGAACTGACTTCTCTCTCAGGCGTTATTCTTACTATAAACCTTAAAACTCACAAGGTGCCGTTCTTTAATAAAGTAAACCTTAAAATCAAAGGCACCGTGATATCAGGCGAAAGACACTCCCGAGTGTGCTGTTAGTAGAAGAATTAACAGCTGCTTCAAGATTGTTCATACCACCACAACATGGAGTACCTTAGTAACACTGGACATCTGTCCTGTCTTATTTTGTTCATTCATTCATTCATTTTCTATACCGCTTAATCCTGTGTTCAGGGTCGCGGGGGACCTGGAGCCTATCCCAGGAGACTTCGGGCACTAGGCGGGGTACACCCTGGACAGGGTGCCAATCGATCGCAGGGCCCACACCCAATCACACACTACGGGCAATTTAGGAACGCCAATTAGCCTAATCTGCATGTCTTTGGACTGTGGGAGGAAACCGGAGTACCCGGAGGAAACCCACCAAGCACGGGGAGAACATTCAAACTCCATGCACACAGAGACGGGAATCGAGCCTGGCCGGTGAATCGAACCGAGACCCTGGAGGTGCAAGGCGACAGTGCTAACCGTCTTATTTTGTACTCACGTAAATGTATTAATTGAGCCCCAGAATATTTAATACAACAGATCAGGTCTCAGAGAGCCGTAATAGCACTTGGGCATTTTGAGCTGCATTAATAAGGAATCATTGAGCTAAATATTAGTGAGCAACTTCAGTCGCAGGTTAATTCTCACTAATTAACTCGTATTACCCAAGATTGATTAATATCTGGTCATAATGGATCGTCTGCTTGACTTAATAACAAATTGCATGACATTGTGTCCGAGTTATGTTTGTTGTCATGGAAACAGATGCAAAAGCTGGTGAGAGCGGCTAAGCACGGCACCAAGGATGGCCTGGAGAAGACTAAAGCGGCAGTGAAGAAGGGAAAGTCCTTCATTCGAACCAAATCTTTTGGGCAAGGTAGGAGTCCTGCATGTCCCCATTAAATGCTTTAATGTGTTTTTATAACGAGACAAGCTGCATTTCTTTAAATATTAACGTGCAGGCAGCATCACCACACTACGTCACTGTGACTCAAACTCAATGACTCAAAAACATGAAAACAGAAAATCCAATAAATCTGTGTGTATAAATTAATCTGTTTTTTAATGCATGTTAACATACCGTGTGTGTGTTGTCTGTTAGAGAGGAACCCGTCATGTTTTGACGAAGAGTCATCTGAACTCTTCATTGAAGTAGAGTGTTTAAATGTGGAGCCTGTGTTAGGCCCCGCCCCTGAGGACCTTTCTCAACAGCAGGTATACACACACACACACACACACTTGGCACTACACTTCAATTGACTATTTTATACTTTACAACATGATTTTCTAACAATTAGCACAAACAGTGCCACACACTGGTAAGAAATAAAAGTTTCCCATGCATGGTACATGTTATAAATTATATATATATTTAAAGTTAGTTCCGCTCAAGTAATCTGATTGGAAAAGAGACATTCCACAAGTGGTGATATTGGTCAACAACGGCACTGGGATATTTAACGATATTACTTCACATCTCAGGTGTTCTAACACTGGTTAATTACACTAACTGTTTGGGCCGAATCCCTAATCCCTCTCAAACCGCTGATCAAGGCCAGTACTTGGTGTATGGAGCAAGTGATTGTACATCCTACAAAACACACTAGCTTTCCATTTAACACTATTTGGGATTCAACCGTGGAACCCAGAAGTTCACAGAGCTGATATTCTAGAGTGGAAATATAAAGGAATAAGTAGGAGATTTACAGGACTGTCCACCGTCTCCATGGTTTATTGTCCTCATGTTTTGGCTACACAGGAAGAATTGAAAACTACTTTCATCCTTGTTAATTAAACTAAATGTCGGTTGCCAGCTCCGCCAGTCATAGTTACTTACTGTAGTTCCACAAGTTGCGGGCGGATGTGCTGGCGGAGCGAAATGACAGGTTAAATAAAAAGAACAAATCATAGTTTGTTGTTGGTGTTCGTGGAACTGATCAGATCAGCCGTGCTGATATTCATCACAACAGCACGACCTCGAGTGTGATATTGCTTAAATGTTGTTTTTTTTATGTACAGTGTGAAAATCCAAAAAACCTATTGCTGTGTTACTCAGCATTATAAGTATTTTCACTTAAATCCACATAAGACAGAATTTTAATACCATCTACATCATGAGGATGTGGCAGGTGAGCGAAAAAAAAAAACATGATGTTAGTTTAAAAATGTCTTTGCTTTCATACAAATTATATGACATGTGGATCCGTTTTAGTTTATTTAATCAAACAAATGAATTGTGTGTGTGTCTGTGTGTTTGTGTGTGTGTGTGTGTGTGTGTGTCAACAGGTTGTGAGGAGACATATCCTGGAGTCAATATTAGAGAGTGAGAAGAATTACCTAGATTCACTAAAGAGAGTGTTAGAGGTATGTGTGGTGTGTGCAACCGACTGATACAAAGGCCACGCCCCTTTTAGAAAGACTGACAGACACAAAGGACACGTCTCTTTCAGTGAGACTTACACACATCAAAGCCATGTCTCCTTCATTAAGACTGACAAAGAGGGCACTAAAACTGAGAAACACGGCCACGCCTTTTTCACTAATACTTCACCTCCCTGACGAAGCCTGACACACACATACAAGCCACACCAGTTACACTAAGACTGACACACCCACAGACTACACCTATTTAACTAACCCTGACACACTCAAAGGCCACGCCTCTTTCACTAAGACTGACATGTAAAGGCCACGCCTCTTTCACTAAGACTGACATGTAAAGGCCGCGCCTCTTTCACTAAGACTGACATGCAAAGGCCACGCCTCTTTCACTAAGACTGACATGCAAAGGCCACTTTTATTAAGACTGATATTAGCATTTTGTAAATCTTAACTATAAGCATTTTTATTCTCAATGTGTTCTAAAAAATCAGTGAATGAAATGTATTGAGTAATTAAATAAAAGCAGTTGTTTTTGTCTGTAAGTGATTGTTGTTCTTTCCTGTGCAGCACTATGAGAAGCCCATGCAGGAGATGGAGCCTCGGCTGCTGAGCGAGAGGAAGTGTAAGGTGGTGTTTTATCGCGTGAGGGAGATCCTGCAGTGCCACGCCATGTTCCAGATCGCACTGGCCAGCCGCGTGGCAGACTGGGACCAGCTCCAGACCATCGGGGACGTCTTCGTCGCCTCCGTGAGTCCTGGAGACAATGTTTATGAGGGACGATCACATCACGCATTAGTGGTTTAAACAACGAGTTAAATGTTTATTTTGTTAAAACCATTTGTACAATAATAATTAGCAAATAGTTGTTTTTGGAATATGCATTATCTTTTTCTTAACATTTCGGAAAGTGGTACTTTGACATGTGACTAGAGCCCTTTATAATATCTGAGTTAGAACTAGAGCTAAAACGGAGCTGAATAGAAAAAGACGTGTGGATTTTTTTTTTGTGCAAATTTTTACATTGATTTATAACTACACACTGATTATCAGCTGATTCAAATGTCACCACGCGATATCTCCGTCTCTCAGTTCTCTAAGTCCATGGTTCTGGATGCGTACAGCGAGTATGTGAATAACTTCAGTACGGCCATGGCGGTGGTGAGGAAGGCTTGCATGTCCAAACCCTGCTTCCTCGACTTCCTCAAGGTCAGTGACACACTTTAACTTCTGTATCATCACACTATCAGAAAAGGTTACCAGTTGGAATAGATAGTACAGAAATGTTAACTGAAGGGAACATTTAATAACCATGTTAAAATAAATAGGCATAAATAAAAGATGGCTTTTGTTACGCTGCATCTGTTACAGCAACGTCAGGAGTGCAGTCGAGATCACGTCACCCTCTACGGCCTCATGATGAAACCCATCCAGAGATTCCCTCAGTTCATTCTGCTCCTGCAGGTCTCACACACACAAACACACATGAGTTTTCCTTGTAAATCCAGTAGGTTAGATTTTAAATGGATCCAAACAGGCTCCAGGTCAAAGCAAAGTCAAACAACATTTTTCTACAAAGGGTTCTTCCTGTTTGAGGTCAGTTTTCAGACACTGATACAGTCAGGCTGGTAAGAACCCGCGACGTCTCTATTACCCTGAACATCTCGCCACGTTCTGAACGTCAGACGCACATCACAGAAATGTAGTGTTTACTGTCACGTCACATTTATCCATCTTCCTGTCAGTCTTATCTATCTGTCTGTCTGTCCTGTCAGTCTTATCTATCTGTCTGTCTGTCTGTCTGTCTGTCCTGTCAGTCTTATCTATCTGTCTGTCTGTCCTGTCAGTCTGTCCTGTCAGTCTTATCTATCTGTCTGTCTGTCTGTCTGTCTGTCCTGTCAGTCTTATCTATCTGTCTGTCTGTCCTGTCAGTCTGTCCTGTCAGTCTTATCTGTCTGTCTGTCTGTCTGTCTGTCCTGTCAGTCTTGGCTATCTGTCTGTCTGTCTGTCTGTCTGTCACGGGCGGTGCAGACGAGGTGGATCCAAGCGCAGAGCGTGTGAGAGAAGCAGCGCCGGTTATTTTGAAATGTATTACGTACTGATAGTTTTGTGAATGAAAACTCCTTCCGATTGATTCAGAGGCACGGCGCGAGTCTCGAGGAGAGAATGCGGAAGTGAAGAGCCGATGCACGCTGAATGCAGGTCTGATCTGCGGGGAATAATCTTGGTTGTGGGTGTGCGTGGTACGCTGCCGTGAAGTCAAAGAAAGTCCGTGATCCAGAATCGTGGTCGTAAAACGAAAGCAAGGGTCGATATCCAGAGAACAGAGAAAACGACAATCCAAAGCGTGAGACGTGAGCGAGATCCGTGAAACAAAGCGTGGGTCGAGATCTGGAGGTCAAGGTAGAAAAAAACGCTGGAAAACTGGACATGAGAGGACACAATAATCTGGCAAGGAGTGGTTGTTTGGCGGAGAGTAATATAGGGTGAAGTAATGAATGGAGATGGAGAACAGGAGTGCATGAGCCGGCACATGAGGCGGCAAAATGGAAGCATAGAAAGTGGAGTGGAGTGGCAGATCATCATGGTTTGTTTTGACAGGTGGGCGTGTCGTGACTCTATCTATCTATCTATCTATCTGTCTATCAGTCAGTCTGTTTATTTGTTTGTCTGTCTGTCTATCTGTCTGTCTGTTTGTTTATCTATCTATTTGTGTGTCTGTCTATACGTCTATCTACTGTATCTGTTTGTCTGTATGTGTCTGCTATTCTTTATCTGTCTGTTCATATATTTGTCTTCTAGTCAGTCTTATCTATCTATCTATCTATCTATCTATCTATCTATCTCTGTCCACATATCGATACATCTATCTGTCTATCCATTCGTCTTATATTCATGCTTGTTTGCTTATTATTTCCTCTCTGTCTATCTTTGTACCTGTCCCTCTGCCTGTCTGTCTCTTTGTCTAAACATTTATCCATTTATCTATCTTATTATCATGCATTTATGCGGTGTGTCTCTAATTGTTACATTTCATTACTATCTATCTATCTATCTATCTTGGTTTTCTGCATGTCTGCATTGCACATTTGTCTAACTTCATGTCTGTCTGCTTTTTGTTGGTTTCTCTCTCAGGTCCTTTCGTGCTCTCTGCCTACTTCATCCACGTTTCATTTAAAATGTTTACTTGAGAAACTTCAGAGAAACAGGGACTGAGCCGTAAAGAAGGGAAGTAAAGAGCTGCTCTTACGGGTGTGATTTAGGGAAAGTTTCATTTCTGTTGTACGGTTAGTTATAACCAGCAGATGGAGCACATTGCTTACTTTACATGCACATGCATATGCATGTACAGTAAACACACACACACACACGCGCGCGCACGCACACAGTGACATTGACTTAAATCTGACTTAAAATGTACATTTCGGACCTCCTCTAACTGTGTGTATGTATATGTGTTTGTGTGTAGGACATGCTGAAGAACACACCAGTGGGCCACGCTGACCGCTTGCCCCTACAGATGGCCCTGACCGAGTTGGAGACTCTGTCTGAGAAGCTGAACGAGAGGAAGAGAGACGCAGATCAGCGATGTGAGATCCGACACATCGCCAAGGCAATGAACGAGCGCTACCTCAACAAGGTATACACACACACACACACACACACACACACAACCGCATGGCATTGTGGGTAACGTCTTATAATAATAATAATAATAATAAAAAAGGTAATTATTTAAAAAAATCTTATAAAGATTTGTTTTTAACTTAAATACTTAGATACTGGAGTTTTAAACAAAATCTAGCAAATAAATATTATTTTATTTACATTGTTTAATAAGTGGGGCGGCGCGGTGGTGTAGTGGTTAGCACTGTCGCCTTGCACCTCCAGGGTCTGGGTTCGATTCCCCGGCCAGACTCGATTCCCGTCTCTGTGTGCATGGAGTTTGCGTGTTCTCCCCGTGCTTGGTGGGTTTCCTCCAGGTACTCCGGTTTCCTCCCACAGTCCAAAGATATGCAGGTTAGGCTAATCGGCGTTCCTAAATTGCCCGTAGTGTGTGATTGGGTGTGTGAGTGTGTGTATGTGTGTGTGCCCTGCGATGGATTGGCACCCTGTCCAGGGTGTACCCCGCCTAGTGCCCGAAGTCTCCTGGGATAGGCTCCAGGTCCCCCGCGACCCTGAACACAGGATTAAGCGGTATAGAAAATGAATGAATGAATGAATGTTTAATAAGTGGCCAATGCATTAATAAAAAAATTACATTTTAATTAATGAATTAGTTATCCAGTCATCAATTAATTGATGTAGGCAAAGCAAAATATATATTTTTTATTTCTGTTTTGATTTGCAATCAATAATTTTTATTTTATTATTTACAATTTATATATTTATAAGTTACTTATTTCTTATTTTATTTGGTTTATACATAATAACACTATTTGGCTATTTTAGAATAGTTATTTACTTCTCGCATTAAGGCCGGAATGTCCTTTCCCCAGCTCCTGAGTGTAGGGAGCAGGTATCTGATCCGCTCGGACGATGTGGTGGAGACAGTGTACGGCGAGCGAGGAGAGATCATCAAGACCAAAGAGCGACGACTTTTTCTGCTCAATGACGTGCTCATGTGTGCCACGCCCAACCTGCGGTACACACACACGCGCACTCACAAACACATGCATATTATTAATACTTGGACCTTGTTTATTAAACTGGACATGCTGATGAGTTTCTCTGTGGTGATTCCAATCTAGAAGAACTGGAAGAAACATTCACTACTAAGATTTTCTACTGACACACATCTCTATTTAATTGATATTGTTTGTTTATTTATGTTTTTCCTCTCTTCTTTTCTTTGTCTCCCTGACTTCCTCCTCCAGCTCTCCTCAGGATAGCGGAGGTGCCGTCGTTCCTTCAGGCCAGCGTTTCCTGTTAAAGTGGAGCGTTCCTCTCAGCCTGGTGGAGCCGGTGGAGTTCGGCTCCTCGGAGGAGATGGGAGACTCCGCCCCTTTCCCAGTCCCTCACTCCGGGGAGAAGATGGTCATCAATGCCAAGCCAAGTACGTCATTAATACTTAGAAGATCATCTCAAATTTGTCCGAGTAGAATGATCAGGGTGACCTGAAATATAGTAAAACCCCTTACAGACCTGCACACCTTTTTCTGTCATTTCATGTCTGAATGAGGCCGCTGGTAACCTTTCTAGAAAAAAATTCAGTAGACCGAGTAAAATCACACCAATGATGACCATCTAAAAAATGATGGCTTAAAAACTGTAATTCTTGTTGCCAGATTGAGCTGCAATTTATCTCAGGCTGGAAAAATGTGTCTTGGGTGGGTGAAAATAAATGCTCAAATTTTTGTTTCTCATGGCAAGTTTTTTACACAGTTAAAAAAAAATTGTTCACTGCCCAGGCAGGATTTTGTTAGTCTGATCTGGCAACCCTGGCTGCAACCTAATCCCAGACGTTATCAGAAGAAAATCCTGAGTGAGCGTGATCAGCTATCACTTAAACACTTGGTGAAGTTTAAACAATTTTAAACATTTATTCAGTAAAAATCAGACACACACACACACACACACCACACACACACACTCACATTGTGATGAGAACTCACATGATTGGGACTAAACTGTGATCAGCTGTGTGTCCATTAAAAAAACATTTGTTAGTGAGACTATTAAGAAAAGAAAAAGCACTTAAATTTGCTAGGGTGAATAAAGATTGGACTGTTGAGCAATGGAACAAGCTTATGTGGTCTGATGAGTCCAGATTAACCCTATTTCAGAGTAATGTGTGTGTCAGGGTAAGAAGGGAAGCATATGAAGTGATGCATCCATCATGCATAGTGGCCACTGTACGTACCTCTTCATATTGGTTTGTCTGTCAATCAGGGTTGATCCAGCGATCATTTTAGTTTGGTGTTAAGCTCCGCTACAGTATATCGTTAAAGGTCCTGTGTTTTACAATTTCACTAAGATGTCAACACACGTCTCACAGTTCCCTCAAAGCGTATGTGTGTGAGCTAATGCTAGAGCTGCAACACCCCTCAGATAATGCATTTTTTATACCTTGAACCCCATTTATTTCACTCCTTCTCCAAACACCCTGTTTCAGTGTCTATGTAAATGAGCTACCGCTTAGCCACGCCCAACAGACAACACCAGAGCCGGGCAACAACCTGTTGGAGAGGCTGTTCTTATATGAGGTCACATTAGGGGGAAAAAAGTTATTGCGGATATTTCTACACTAATGTGTTTAATGAAAATCAGTCCTTTCCAGTCAGTTTTACTTGTTACATTAATAATTATCGGCAATATTCCAGAGAACTATGTTTAGATAGATCATTTTATATAATTCTTACTGCTCCTTATCGTCCAGCGTCATAAAAAGTGTCCTCTGCGTTTAACCTCCGCATGCGTGAATTGAGTATTGGTCTCCAGAGTCAAAGTAATCTGAGTTATGTAATTCGGATTATGGTTTTTTTTTTCTGTTTGAAAAACGTGTGTCCAGCTGGCTACAGTCTGAGACCAGGGATGTGGAGGTGAAAGCTGATGAAGGAGTGCAGGGGGTTTTACTGCAGGAGGAGATAAGGAAGAGTAGATCTTGTTTCTGGGTTTATAAAATGAACTGTTTCTCTTTATTTATTTATTTATGAATGATAAAACCAAACCACTTGAATGTTGGCTGGCCTGCTCAGATTATCGCTCTATTCGTGACGGATGAAGAACGAGAAGAACACTCGTTAATGTTTTAGCTCTGATCTCTGGGGAGGATCTGTTCAGGCCTGAGAGATGCGAAAAAGAGAGAGAGAGAGAGAGAGAGACAGGGAGATTTCGAGTGAGAGCGATGAGAGTGATGCTGAAAGAGAGGGAGAGAGGTGAGGAGTAATGGAAAGAAAAAGTGATGAATGAGAGAATGAGGGATGAGGAGAGAGAGAGAGAAACTCATCAGAGAAAAATGTGAATAACAATACAATGTGAATGACACCTGCTTTAGCATTTTCTGTTATAGCAGCACACAGACATCACCTGAAGTCACACACATCTGTCCTGATCTTCACATCATCATCTCTCTCAGGCCTTTTTCATGAAAGTTATTGCTCCTGGCGCCTACGTTGTTCCACCCAGTTTCGTCTGAGAATTTCCTTAACTGTCTGCTGGCCCGGGCTCGCTATGGTCCCGCTGTGGTCTCACTGACTTGAGATGATCTATTCACAATTTATCCTCCAGCTGAGGAACTGAATCATCAGACTCAGACGCATGAGGCTTAAAGACATGGTTCTGAGTATACAAAAAAGGAGTCCTGCTTTACTGTATCGCAGTTCAGGTGGCTTTGTCCTGTGTGAAGGTGAAGGTGACGTTAAATGAGGTGCTGTACTATAAGCCTGAGGCTGTTTGTAGTGTTAACAAGCAGCGTGATGGGAGACAATTTACCACTAACGTCTTCAAGCTTTTGTTCTCAGTCTACGTTTATTAATGAAATACAGTATGTAACTCATCAAAACTGCCATGAAGAACGAGAAGCCTGAGTGAAGGATACAAATGACATGCAGTAGTGTTCAGACAGGTTTAAGAGCCAGAAGAAAAGGAGGACGATTATGTCGTTCCAGTCAGATAATGACATCTTGGAGGACGGGGTGACCGAGACACTGAGACGGGGAGAGAGAGATATGTTGATTGAACACCTTTGAATCCTGAATCTTAGTGTGACTGAGGGGCAAGAGAAACGGAGAGACGAGGAGAGATGGAAAAGAGAGAGAGAGAGAGAGAGACAGGCAAGAGGCGAGAGACAGATCGATTAGTGAGAGGGAGAAAAGGAAGGTGAAAGAGAAAAGTGAAGACAGAGAGAGAGAGAGAGAAAGAGATTGGGAGATGAGGAGAGACACAAGAAAATGGAGAGATAGACAGAGGGGAGAAGAAAATGAGACAGAGAGAGAGACAGTGAATGAGGTTGAGGGTGAGAGAGGGAGACAGGGAAAAGGAGAGAGAAGGAAAGGGAGAGAGACACGGGGGGAAAGAGAAGAAAGGAGAAAGACAGGTGGACATGGAAAGAAACAGAGTGGCACAGAGAGACAGGGAGAAGAACAGAGATAGTGAGAGAGAGTGACAGAGATAGATAGAGAGAGAGTGGAAGAGAGAGAGAGAGAGAGAGAGCTGTATTAACGAGCGAAGCAGAAAAGTCAGTAAAATGCCTTGACTCAACACTTGGCTTTTGTTGGACATTTGGAGAACGGTTCTGTCCTTCACCAGCTTTAGCTCTGAGTCAGTAAAGTGTGAGCGTCTGATCCGTGCTGGAGTCGTGAGAGGCCATGACGTGTGTGTGTGTGGTTTCAGCGTGCCGGGTGAACGAGTGCAGCGGAGTTATAAATGCTGAGACTGTCTTTACCCCCAGCACTGAGACCTCCCTGAAACCCCCAGCCGCATGTGGAGCTTTAAACGAAGCTCAGCCGAGCGTCTCCACGCTTCTGACCAAATAAACCGGCTCTGTGAAGCGGCTCGCAAACTGGAGCAGCTCTGCAAGGAGATCCCATCTTCATCCCCCTGCCAGAGCCCTCCATCTGTCCCTCCTCCTCCTCCTCTATACTGTACAGTACCTTACTGAAGCCAGAGAATAGAGCTGATGAGACAGAGAGAGAGTGTACACTCTATTTATAGCGAATGATGATGCTGTAATAAACATAAAAATAAAAGAATGAAATTCTCTCTGCAAACTGAAACACACACACATTATTTAAGCTAGCACTGCACTCAGTGTATCAGTGTCTGTCCTAGTCCAGTGGACAGCTATTGAATTAGTAAGCAAGGACAAATGCTGTGTTCACATCTTTAAATAGCAGATTTTCTCTCTCTCTCTCTCTCTCTCTCTCTCTCTCTCTCTCTCTCTCTCACACACACACACACAGTAAGATTTACACTAATGTGCAGTGAGTCGTGGCCAAGCCGTGTGGGTGTTCAGACCATTTGTCTCCAAAATGAACACACGTGTGCACACTGGAACACGGCGCGTGAGAATATTTACCACCGCGCAGTCACAAACAAACGCTGTTACAGTTTGTCCTTCTGTTGAAGGCACGCCCACATCACAGTGAGCTGAACAGATCCTGAGAAACAAATCCATGTGACTAAAACAGATCTGACTTTATTACACAGCGCTAGTATCCATATCCTATATATTACACAACTGACTGACACCTCCTTCAGCAAGACAGACATAGAAGCCACACCTCCCTCACTGACACACATAAGCCACACCTCCTTCGGGAAGACTAACACAGAGACTATGCCAACCTTCCTTGCCCTGACAAACTACTCCTCCCTTACTATTATTTGATCGCTGGAACTGATACAATGGCTGCAGCTCCTTTACTGGAATTTACTCCGAAGCCACGCCTCCTTTATTTGAACTGGTAAAGAAGCCACGCCTTCTTTACTCCAACTGACACAGACATCTGGTTCACTGAATCTAACACAGAGGCCACGCCTCCTTTGATGGAACTGACACAGAAGCCACGCCTCCTTCGCTGCAACTGACACAGAAGCCACGCCTCCTTCAGAACGACTATCACAGAGGCGGTCCTCAGCCGAATAAACACTCTACACCCTAACCGAGCCTAACAGGAAAAGCTGCATCTCTTTCATCGAGAATGATGTCACCAAGGCCACGCCCATTTACTATTATTTCAATTAAATAATCCACATAAATTTAACTATTTTTATTGGAAGATAATTGGGTCTTTAAAAGCACCCCAAGTCATACACTGAATCTTTGGTAGTAATCTTGGTCTAAAATCCCAGGTGTAGCATTTAATCCAGACTCTGGCTCATGCTAAACTTACATATTGATCCTTTAAAACAGATTATATTCTGATAATATTAAGTGTTTCCTTTGTGGTTCATTGGCAGATAAGTTGTACATGGGTCCGGGTCAGCTTTATCAGGACCTACAGAACCTGATCCATGACCTCAGTCTGGTCAATCAAATCTCCACCATGATCAGCAGCCTCAAGGGCAACTACCAGGTCAGAGATCTATCTGTCCAGTGTGTGTGTGTGTGTTTGTGTGTTTATCATTTATCATTTAAGTAAAGAAAACAGCTGGGAACGTGCTCCTGTGGGAAAATAATCAGTAATAAAGGATTGTATAATGTCTGTTCTATAAAACGTAAGACTTTTTCTCCGTTAATCATATCATGTTGTGGAATGTTTGTGAAAGAAGAAAAGTTTCTTATATACAAAAGTGTGTGTGTGTGTGTGTGTGTGTAGAATGTGAATGGGGCAGTAGCTCAGGACTGGATCTCAGGTCTTCAGCGTCTTATCCTAAAGAAAGAGGAGGAGATTAGAGCTGCCGATCGCTGCCGTATCCAACTGCAGTTACCCGGAAAACAAGACAAGTAAACACACGCACACACACACACACACACACATACACACACCTACCTGTAGTTCATACAGGGCTGTAATATTTTCTGATATTTTATGACATATGTAAACAGTTCATCAGTGCTGAGAGTGTGTGTGTGTGTGTGTGTGTGTGTGTGTGTGTGTGTGTGTGGGGTATGCAGCTGTCACTGTCATATACATCATCACACACTCATCCGTCCCCCACCCTGTTTATTTTGGAAGCGATTCGTGTTTTGGGATTACACAGGAATCTTTTCAGCCCACTAATTATGCCTTTTTTTTTTTTTCAAAATTAAAACATAAGATCATATTGTATTTCATATTGTATTGTATTGTATCTCTCTCCCTCATATTCCTATTGTTGGGTTAAACAGGATATACAGTCATATATTGTCTCTAAGGCACGACATCATGTCCTGCTGGATGGCAGAAAAACAGGAAATGTCTATTATTTCGCTGATTAAGATTTTTATCTGCCAGTTTTTGTTTCCTTTGTTTCAGTCCTACAAGTTGTGTGTTACATATTAAAGATCCCATATTTTACTCTTCCTTTAACACTTAGTCTGAGTGCTCCTCCAAAGCACATGTATGTGCATTAACGCTAAAGTTAAAATGCCCCTCAGATAATGCAGTTTTTATACCCCAGTCTCCCCGTCTTGTCAATTGTCAATGTAAATGAGCTACTGTTGAGCCACGGCTCTTCAAGAGAACAGCAGAGCAATAAGACAGAGGAGGAGCTCTTCTTATATGAGGTCACATTAGGGGTAGAACCTAATTGGCTTGTTTATAGCAGACCAATACAATAAGAGAAAAAAAAGGACAAATAGCAGAGAATGTTTTTTTTTCCCATACGAATGTCTAAAAATGGGAAATGTCCTCTTTAAGCATAAATGAGATTAAATAATTCAATAGTTAATGAACATAGGTGAATGGATACATGAATAGGTTTATGAATGGAACAGTTCGATCAAAGCCTTATGACCTGATCATGTGCATGACGTTCCCGCCGCAGATCGGGTCGACCCACATTCTTCACGGCCGTCTTCAACACCCTGAGCCCGTCTATCAAGCAGGCCTGGATCAGCAACCTGCAGATGGCCAAGCTAGCTCTAGGTATAAGTCTCCTGCTTCTCTGCCCATCATTCTTCACTTCCTGTCATTGTTTTCCCTCAGCCACTGCTATCAAACCCCTTTGCATGCTGATCTCCAAAGCTGGTGTGTCTAAAGAAAACAGAATGACGTTTTACTTGTCCAGTGGTGATGTAATGATCACAAACCCTAACCACCTGTTAGCGATTAATTAACGATGAGCAAGTGCAGTTATGACAGCTAAAACTTCAGCTAGAGTTATGGATTGATTTTTTTTTTTATAATCGATCTCTTGTTGGTGGATTTGATTCACTGAATCGATGAGTCAGTTTCCCATTCAGAATGGATTCACACTTACACCTCTTAAAAAGTATTCACAAAAGAATCTCTTTTTGAGAGCAAAGATTATTGCTGCAGCTTCTTCTTTTGAATTTATGAACAGTTGGTTAAATATCGCCACCTACTGGACTAGAGTGTGGAACCAGACGATTGGCAGTAAGAAATGTTTTACTTTGTACAAGACATGACTTTAAAACAACCAACAACACAAGTGGTACAGTATTTCAGCGTTTGTTAGATACTTTTAGTGGTTTTTAATACTTCAAAACCTGTAAGAAATGAGTGGATAGTGCTTTTCTCTGAGTGTTTTACGCTGCTAACTAGGGATGGGAATCGCCTAAATATTCAGATTTGCCTTTTTTTTCCAGATTTTGTTACAATTCTAAACAAATTAAGAAATTAATTCACTTGTAACGCACAGGATACTATGCAGCCTGAATATGTTTGAATAGTCTGGAGTACACCATTCATTCATTCATTTTCTGTACCGCTTAATCCTGTGTTCAGGGTCGCGGGGGACCTGGAGCCTATCCCAGGAGACTTCGGGCACTAGGCGGGGTACACCCTGGACAGGGTGCCAATCCATCGCAGGGCACACACACATACACACACTCACACACCCAATCACACACTACGGGCAATTTAGGAACGCCAATTAGCCTAACCTGCATATCTTTGGACTGTGAGAGGAAACCGGAGTACCCGGAGGAAACCCACCAAGCACGGGGAGAACATGCAAACTCCATGCACACAGAGACGGGAATCGAGCCTGGCCGGGGAATCGAACCCAGACCCTGGAGGTGCAAGGCGACAGTGCTAACCACTACACCACCGTGCCGCCGGAGTACACCATTTGTAGGATTATATAGGAACTGAACATTTCTTCACCTTTTAAAACATTTACAGTACATATACATTTAAAATGAATAAAAAATAAATAAATTTAAAGTCAGTGCATGCACTGCAACTTAAAATAATCGTGAAATGTAGCGAAGTTAATTTTTTTCCTATCTGTATTTTTAACCTTCCTGATTCATAGCTGTTGCTGATGAGTTTAATAAGATGGTGGGAATTAGATAAGACAAAAAAGAGATATAAACAAAAAGAAGAATATATTTACTAAACCTCAAAACATTCGGTGCTTATTTGTTCCCTATGAAATTTGGCATTTACGTTAATCTGAACAGCATTTTGTTGTGACTGTTCATTTGTTTTACCTTCATGCTGTAACTGTTGTGTGTGTGACAGAGGAGCATAATGTACAGGGCTGGTTCATCGCTGATGATGATGGGAATCAGATTAAGAAGCAGAAACATCCGCTGTTGCTGAAGCACATGCCTGTAGTCATGTCCAGGCTGCAGGAATTTAAGGTGAGAATTCAGTATTTTTATCCCACAGCGATGCTGAATTCTGGATTCTGATTGGTCCGATGGTGTCGGTTTTGTAATGTAATCTCAGGATTACATTAACGCGCTCGTTCTGATATTTTCTGGTTTCTATAGCAACAGCTCATTCCCGGAGAAGTGTATGTAGATGTTTATTTGTAGCTTGTATAAAAGGAGTCTATAGGGTCAGCTCTTTGCAACAGTCAGAAGTAAAGCTGGTGAGGAAACCGCTTTGAAGTTTAAAGGTTCTGTTCACAATTCAGAACAGGAAGTGAAAGAAAAGTGTCTATAGTATAATGCTTTCTTTATGTAATTGTAAATTGTAACTGTTGCTGTGGTGTAAGAGAAATAAAACACATAAAAAACATGCTGTTACAGTAAAAAATAATCAGTAATGCACTAAGCTGTTGAGGAGAACAATCCATGAATAATAAATGAAACTGTCATAAATGAAACAGTTATATTCATTTTTAAACACTTTGTAATAAATGGTGTTCTTGGCAATGAACATGGTCTGCTGATTCACTCATGCATATGAAGTGTGTTTGTTTTGTGTGTGTGTGTGTGTGTGTGTGTGTGTTGCAGGTGGAGTGTGCAGTCCATAACCCAGAGCCGCATGTTAACAGCGAGAGCACGGCGGACATGCCGGCGGTGGGTTACGGTTGTGTTTGGGTGAGTGAAGTACACCTCACACTGTGATTTCTGAGGAAACCATTCTTGTGGTCCAAGTTTGACATTTTCTTCTTCATACAAGGAATGTTCAAGTCAAACCAGGACCAGGATAAAAGTTTTGATTTCATGAATGAAGGCATAAAAGCGATTGACATTTAGCAGACAACTTCGAGTACAGTACAGTGATGAGACCCTTAGCCGCAGTAAAACATTTGAACAGAGCAAACGTGTTAAATGTCCGTGAATAATGATCGTTTCCATGAACATTCAACAAGTGGAACGCCTGATTGCTGAAAATTGATAGATAACTTTTTGCTGTGCTGTAGAAGACAAGCATCTGTCTGAGCGAACTGTACACACAATCATTCACCAATACCACTTGCACATCAAAGGAACTTTCTGGGAGTTATTGCCACATCCCCCATACAATCCCGACGTTGCTCTAAGCTATTTCAACATATTTGGGCCATTATAGAGTTCCTGGAAAGCCAGTGTTTCAGACATGAAGCAGGCAGGTTTTGCATGTTTCTGAAGTTCAAGCATTTTCAACTTGTTTTATATGCTTTACAAGTATTACATTATTCTAGATGTATATTTTAGTTTACAGCTGATGGGGAAAATACGAAATTTAAGGATGTCCATGTTTATGTTTAGGTGGCCAGCTGTACCAATCAGATGGCTCAGATCGCTATAGTTGCCATGCAGAACTCCAGCCCGAAGGTGACCGAGTGCTTCAACGTGGAGTCACGGATCCTTTGCATGACCTATGTACCTGTGGACGAGCCCCTGGAGGAAGGAGAAGGAAACCCTAAGCCTCAGGGCTGCAACACACCAACCGTGTGTGTGGGAACAGAGGAGGGCAGGTAACATCCGGTTAAGTAGATTCCACATGATGCTGGTGTCAATGGGTAAATAAAGGGGTGAATCTTAAGTTATACAAAGTTTCAAAACTCGTCCTTTTTTCAGTTGTAGACTGAACCTTATCCATAATATTCAGTGTCTTATATATAGTATAGTATAATAGTAAGTTAATTTAGCTAGACTAGCTAGTGTCAGATAGCTACTACTAAGTTTTCTAACATGCTGAACAACATTTTCATTTGAAATTTAGTTTAGCCGTTCCCAAAGGAAATTAATCAGAAAATCCACCACAATGCTCATCATGCAGAACCCAGTTGTCCATCAAACATATTTTATTTGACTGCAACTCTTTTACTGCTTTAAGGAACTTGTTTTATTCTGTTGATACTTTTAAAAAAAGTTTTTGAACAAGAAAATCCAAATATGGTTTTAAAACTCTTAGAAAAAATTTATCTTAAACATCTTATCTAATTTTTAAATAACAAAAATGCTTCTCGCCATGAATATAGCCATAGAAGCTGGCATGGCACTAAAAAAGAAAGAAAGAAAGAAAGAATCACAGTAATCACAACTCTGATCAACACACAAAACGACAATAAATGAAGAGTCACGTTATTTTAATCTCATGGCCTTGTTTTATTAGATCTGGTTACTTTTTAAACATAAATACTTAATCAGAAATATTTTATCAGAATGTTATACCTAATTACAAAATTGAAAATTAAAATGTATTCGTTATAAATGACTTCTTGTAGCCTACCTGTGACACTCTTATGGCCCACACTCAGTCAGCAAAACACTGCTCACTAATACTTTAGCCAATCTTTTTGTTTAAATGGATAAATTATAGTAACTTTGTAAAATTGCACTAAAGGCAGTTTGTTTCTCCTTTTTGCAGCATCTCCGTCTATAAGAGCAGTCAGCGATCAAAGAAGGTCAGACTGCAGCACTTCTTCACACCAGATCGAGCCGCCGTGACGTGTTTAGCGTATAAGAGTCCGTCTCTGTACGTCGGCCTTGTCAGTGGCTCCCTTGCTGTCTACTCACGAACACCAGGTAAGTGCTCTGTTTTTAAATTCAGACTCCAAACTGATGGACTAGCTAAAACCCGAGCATGTGAAATTGTAGTAAAATAGACAGTAGATTATAACATAACTGAGGGCTAGGATGTTGTTTCTAAACAATTACAGTATGCTTAAAAGGTTGTCTAAACAATAACGCGCAGTGCCAGTTCCTTTATTTCAGCTTGAAAAGCCAGCTGCGAGACTACAACCTAAGGTTATAATTTTCCATTAAAGTTCCTTTTTCACTTAACAATAACTAGGCTTCAAAATGCTGGAGATGGAGATAAGTTAGCATAGTGGTAACGATAGCTACAAACTGTTTACTTTCACAATAAACTTTCATCATCTTTGATTATCTTGCTAGTAAAATTGGCTTACTGTGTGGTTTCGTCCTTGTAAATTGTTGCGTCAATCAAGTAAATTGTTTCTAATGTTTTATTGACAATAGTTTTATTGCAACTTAACATCCATAACGGTTTGTTTAAATTATTCTTCACAGCCAGCCATTAAACACATTAGCAAAGCTAATCAACCATGCTAGTGTTGTGTGATTACTTTTTAAGGATGTTAGTTTAAATTATTATAATTTTTTGTTAATTAGCCTAGCTAATCTTTTAATAGTTTTACAGTCTCAATGGCAAAGCTTGCTAGAAAAAACAGTGAGCTCAACATAGATGCTATGTTGCTTGGTTAGCATTTGTAATGCTAATATTTACATTTAAGAGAAATTTTGTTTACTATTGGGAAAATACATGTGCGGATGATTAGCCGATGCTAAGTCCTTAAAACGGTGTCAAAGCATATTTTTTCTCATATTTTAATTGTCTTGTATTTTTTTCTCCTGCTATCCCAATCATTGCTATGAGAAATTAGTTTTGACTTGCTACGAAGACTCTGTTCTCTGTTTTTACTATAAAAAAGGAGAGAAAGAGACCTAGATTAAAAATACATTCTCTTTCTAAAAAAAAAAAAAAAAAAAATTGGATGAACTTGCTAAAATTCCCGAGCTTGAAGTTCATCTGGTCTAGCAGGCTCGGAGAAAGCCAGACAGTGAAGGACAGTTCACCAGTAATTCTCACTATCTCACTTTTTCCATTATTCCTTTTTTCTGTAACAGACTGGAATATTTCATTTCTTTGTTTGATGAGTGGATTTTGCAGCTTGATGTCTCAGTTATGAAGCTTTTTTCCATCCTGAGCAACATACATATATTCGCTAGCATGATAGTAGAACATCATAGCTATAATAGAGAGATTTGCTAGCATGCTAGTAAAACATTAGCCCAGGTTTAACATCGTACCTCAGGGTTACTCTAAGCTGATTTGCTAGTATGATAGTAGAACATAAAATCCTGGTTACGTAAAACAGGTTTTCTCACATACTACAGTAGTAAAACCTAAACTCTTGGATTAGTTAAGCAGATTTGCTAGCCTAAAAACATCAAACTCAGGGTTAAGCCTAGCACATCTGTTAGCATGCTAATAAAATGTAAGCTCATGATTACATTAAACTTTTAGCAAGTAAACATTAAATGTAGAGTTGTTGAGCACATTTACTAGCATGCTAATTTAAATAAAAACCTAAACCTCATTTGTTAGCTTTCTAGCAAACATTAAACTCAAGATTTGATAATACAGTATGCTAATAATATTGGTTCATTGCTTTACTTTGAATTATAGCTAGCCTGCTTCAAACAGTACTAGGTATAAGTTCAAGATGGACACTAAATGAAAGCCATGCTTATTTGCTAGCATGAACAGATTTTTTGTGTGATTTTAATAGCCAGCTAATGTTACCTTTCTGTTTATTAGTTTGTTAGCAGGTTGCCATTAATGAACAGCAAGTGTTTGGACACCCAGTTTAATGAAGAGATAGAAATGATTTGGTGAAGATGGATTTTAAAATAGAAAAGGGAACTGTGTGCATTATGGGAATTATAAGAGTGTGATATGTCGGTCAGTAGACTGGTGTTCTTGAGTTAAGTCACTGGAAAATGCAGAGAATGGAATGTATTATATAAGTCGTTAAAAATCTGTGTGTGAAGCACAGAAGCGGTGTCAGGGGAACCCTGCAGAGAGATGATGTAAT
Source organism: Channallabes apus (assembly GCA_030522415.1). Classification (NCBI taxonomy): domain Eukaryota; kingdom Metazoa; phylum Chordata; class Actinopteri; order Siluriformes; family Clariidae; genus Channallabes; species Channallabes apus. The sequence continues at coordinate 29,498,564 of CM060116.1, read as the reverse complement.
GGATGCTCTGAGTCATAACTCCTGACTTTTTAAAGCCTGACAGAACTCGCTCAGCCTGAATAAAGCAGGATTAGGGAGAGAGAGAGAGAGAGAGATTGATGAGGAGCACACACACAACATAATTAATCACAGCTAGTCAGTTTCTCTTCAGGGTGTGTGAAAGGTATGTTTGTGTAAAAGGTGTGAGAGAAAGAAAGCGAAAGATTTTTATAGGGACCAATCTTCATAAAAAGGTAAAAGATCTATCACATTTTACATTTAAAGAGACAAGATTTTAATATGGATTCAACTTGAATTGGAAAGCCAAAAGGGCCACTTTTACTTTTTTTAGTATATTTTATATATATATATATATATATATATATATATATATATATATATATATATATATATATATATATATATATATATATATATATAAAATTTGACATTATGACTTCCTGGGAAAAAAATTTATTATTTGAATCACCCGTTCTGATATTCCAGTCCTTCCATGGACAGTTGGTCCCCACCAAGATACAGATACAAGTACACACAAACACACACTCTATCACAAATTGAAAAGCACTGAAGCATTCTGTAATGTAAGGGTTAGAGTAATGTTGTACGTCTTTCCACAACTTAATGTAATGTGTGTGTGTGTGTGTGTGTGTGTGTGTGTGTGTGTGTGTGTGTGTGTGTGTGTGTGTGTGTGTGTGGTTGCATGCATGCGCGGGTGGGTGATTGTGTTATGTAAGCAGTACGTCCAGAGTTGCACAAACAGAATGTAGATCAGGTAGGGGTAACTAAAGGCTATGAAAGAAAAAAGAACACACACACACACACACACACACACACACACACACACACACACACACACACACAATTGATAACAGTGCCATCTTGAAGAGACCTGTGTGTGTGTGTGTGTGTGTGTGTGTGTGTGTGTGTGTGTGTGTGTGTGTGTGTGTGTGTGTGTGTGTGTGTAAATAAACCACACACTCTATAGAATTCTCAAAAGTTATTCATAAATTATTCATTTGTTCTGTGCCTATTTTTTAAGTGTCTATTGTGTTCACACACACACAGTTACTCCACTCAGGTTTTGGTCTATTCAGTAGTGCACTCAATAGCAGCCTGTGTGTGTGTGTGTGTGTGCTTAAACAACACAGTACCCTCAACTTCTACCTTCATTCGTAAACCTCAATATGAACCCTCCATTATTTATACAGTGTATATATATATATATATATATATATATACACATACACACACACACACACCTCCCACACACTCATCAATCTTGCAATTATTGCTTGTGTGGAGGTGTGTGTGTGTGTGTGTGTGTATGTGGTGAACTGTGCTTCTAAAGTGCAGCCTTGTTCCTCATGGTATTTGAGAGAGTCCATGCTACCGACAGGGCATGATGCCTGATGAATATTCTAATGGATTGTGTCACTTATGTCTGTTTTACAGTTACTATTCACACAGAAATCATTTTCATTCTGGGTGGAACCCTAACCGGAGCAGGTGTAGCTTCAGGACATACAGACATGCAGAGAAAAAATATATATTTATTTAATTCATTATTCAAGGTTATATCTGATGGTTATACAAGCATATGTAATTTCTCCATCAGTTTCATTATTTATGTTTTTTTATTGTTATCTTTTGCCACTACATACAGTAGCACCATACAGTTGCACCATATAACCACTACACAGCACCATATAACCACTACACAGCACCACATAACCACTACACAGCACCACATAACCACCACACAGCACCATATAACCACCACACAGCACCATATAACCACTACACAGCACCATATAACCACTACACAGCACCACATAACCACCACACAGCACCATATAACCACCACACAGCACCATATAACCACTACATAGCACCACATAACCACCACACAGCACCATATAACCACCACACAGCACCATATAACCACTACACAGCACCATATAACCACTACACAGCACCACATAACCACCACACAGCACCATATAACCACTACACAGCACCACATAACCACACAGCACCACATAACCACTACACAGCACCATATAACCACCACACAGCACCATATAACCACCACACAGCACCATATAACCACCGCACAGCACCACATAACCACCGCACAGCACCATATAACCACCACACAGCACCACATAACCACCACACAGCACCATATAACCACTACACAGCACCACATAACCACTACACAGCACCACATAACCACTACAGAGCACCACATAACCACTATGCAGCACCATATAACCACTACACAGCACCATATAACCACTACGCAGCACCATATAACCACTACGCAGCACCACATAACCACCACACAGCACCACATAACCACCACACAGCACCACATAACCACCACACAGCACCACATAACCACCACACAGCACCATATAACCACCACACAGCACCACATAACCACCACACAGCACCATATAACCACTACACAGCACCATATAACCACTACACAGCACCACATAACCACCACACAGCACCATATAACCACCACACAGCACCATATAACCACTACACAGCACCATATAACCACTACACAGCACCACATAACCACCACACAGCACCATATAACCACTACATAGCACCACATAACCACCACACAGCACCATATAACCACCACACAGCACCATATAACCACTACACAGCACCATATAACCACTACACAGTACCACATAACCACCACACAGCACCATATAACCACTACACAGCACCACATAACCACCACACAGCACCATATAACCACCACACAGCACCATATAACCACTACACAGCACCACATAACCACTACACAGCACCACATAACCACTACAGAGCACCACATAACCACTACACAGCACCACATAACCACCACACAGCACCATATAACCACCACACAGCACCATATAACCACTACACAGCACCATATAACCACTACACAGCACCACATAACCACTACACAGCACCACATAACCACTACAGAGCACCACATAACCACTACACAGCACCACATAACCACCACACAGCACCATATAACCACCACACAGCACCATATAACCACTACACAGCACCATATAACCACTACACAGCACCATATAACCACCACACAGCACCATATAACCACCACACAGCACCATATAACCACTACACAGCACCATATAACCACCACACAGCACCATATAACCACTACACAGCACCACATAACCACTACACAGCACCACATAACCACTATGCAGCACCATATAACCACTATGCAGCACCATATAACCACTACGCAGCACCATATAACCACTACACAGCACCATATAACCACTACACAGCACCATATAACCACCACACAGCACCATATAACCACCACACAGCACCATATAACCACTACACAGCACCATATAACCATCATAGCACCACCATGTAATCACCACATAACCACTATATAGCGCTATATAACCACCACATAACACTATATAAACACCACATAGCATATAACTACCATGTAACCAACACATAGCACCATATAACCACCACATAGCTGCACATGACCATCATGAAACCACCATGCAACATATTTCCACTATATAACTGCCATATACCCAGAACCACACAGTTTGGAACATTATGTTCTGTTTACATTGATTGACATTTGGCAAACATGATCCAGAGCAACTTAGTTATCGTAGAAACTATATTTTATCAAGGTTGAGGGTTTATTATTTTAGGCTTAGATTATTCAATTCAATTTTATTTGTATAGCGCTTTTAACAATTGTCATTGTCGCAAAGCAGCGACATTATGTGAAGTGTCGTTCATAGTATGAGCTGTTACTATTGAAACAATACAATTGTCATACACACTCAATCTGCGCCCGGCACTAGGACCCGGAAGTAAGACGGGCGCAAAACCAGGAAGTATAAAAGAGGTAAACAAACGATGGCTTACCGCTCAGTCATTGAGTTCGGCCCATGTCAGCTCCAGCTGTCGTTTCAGCAAACCGTGAGTACTCACATGTTGGTTCCGTTTTGTCTTTGCTATTGTGTGTGTATGTTTAGGACGCGGGTTAAATTTGTGTTTTTCCCTTGCTCCGTTTTTGTGAGAGTCCTTAAACTAAATCGCGTGGTTATCCTGCCTGCTCGCTTCTTTCCGCGTTTGGGTTTATCCTCCACGCTACATTGGGCTAACCGCTAAAGCTACGTCTTCTGGTCACCTCAGGTTAGTCCATCTTGACAGAATGACTGAGCCCTCCGCGGTAAACCCAGCGGATTATGCGAGTCTCTGCGACGTTGTAGATCAGCATGCGGCGCTAATCAATCAGCTCACCGCGGATCTCGCTTCCCTCCGCCGCGAGCTCGTTGAGCTCCGGCGGGAGAATACGGATCTCCGCGCAGCTGTTGGTGACGTCACTGCTCGATCGCACGCCGCGGGGGCCGCGGCGCCGCATCCCCCCCCCCCCCCCCCTCCTTCTGATGTTTTTCTTTCTCTACCAGAGAAGTGGAACGGCACGGACGGGAAGTGCAGCGTTTTTCTAACAGCTCTCGATCTGGTGTTTGAGTTTAATGCCACCAAATACTCCACCGATCGCCTTCGCATTGCTCTTCTCGTCTCGTTGCTAAAAGGGCAGGCAGCAGAGTGGGCCACGGCAGTTTTACGGGCAGATACAGACACCGCCCACTCTTACAATGAGTTCACTCACCAACTCAAACTCACTTTCGAACATCCAGCGGGCGAGGTGGAGACCGACACCAGACTTTATCACCTGAGGCAGGGAGGATTGCCCGTGAGCCGCTATACGGCCGAGTTTCGCACTCTCGCCGTCCAAACAACGTGGGGCGATGCAGCACTCCGGACATCCTACTACGAGGGACTGGCTTCTCGGATTAAGGACGAACTAGCCGGGCGAGAGCTTCCTGCGACCCTGGAGGGCCTAATCCAACTCGCTCTCCGGATCGACCAGCGCCTCCTCTCTCGTCCGAGGCCAGCCCCTCGCACCCTGCCACCTGCACCCACCTTCGCCGTCACCACGTCACGACCACCACCCGCCTTCACTGTCACCACTCCACGCCCCGCAGACTCCGCCACCTACGCCACCCCGGGACATGTCGGTTCTCCACCTCCTGCCGTGGTTGACACCGGAGCCGGGGAACCCATGCAACTAGGACGCGCCTCCTTGACCGCTGCAGAACGGGAGAGACGTTTTCGTGAAGGGCTCTGTGCCTATTGCGGGTCAGCTACACATCACAGGGCAACATGCCCGCTCAGACCGGGAAACGCCCAGGCCCGGTGAGAGGAGAGAGAGACTCGCCGGGTCCCCTTCGTCTCTCCGCCATCACCACCAACTCCTCCCGTCTCACGGTTCAGGTACACCTCCAGGTTGGCCACAAACGGGTCCGAAGTGCTGCGTTCATCGACTCCGGGGCAGCAGGTAACTTCATTGACTCTGCATATGCCAAAACCCTGGGGGTAAAACTCGAGGCGTTATCCCAGCCCGTTCGCATCACCTCTGTCGACGGTCGCCCCCTCTCCACCAGCCCAATCAGCACCCGAACAGAACCCATCACCGTCTCCATCAACCAACACCATGAACAGTTAAAATTCTTCGTCACCTCCATCTCATCTCCACCCATCATCCTTGGTCATCCCTGGCTGCTCCAACATGACCCTCTAATCTCCTGGACCCAGAATCGGATCCTTCAGTGGGGCGCGACCTGCAACGAACTATGCCTACGGGCGACGGCTGGGACGTGCTCTAGGGAGTCCGAGGCCCCCGACGTCGACACCAACTCCATCCCCGAACCATACCGAGACCTAGCAGAGGTTTTCTGCAGGCGACGAGCCACCCATCTTCCTCCTCATCGTCCATACGACCTCGCCATAGACCTCCAACCCGGTACGATCCCCCCCCGCGGCCATCTCTACTCACTCACACCCACCGAGACCCAGGTGATGGAGGAATATGTAAACAACGCCCTGCGCCAAGGCACCATCAGGCCCTCCTCCTCACCTGCCGCCGCGGGGTTCTTCTTCGTGAAGAAGAGAGGCGGGGAACTTCGCCCTTGTGTCGACTATCGGGGGCTCAACCATCTCACCATCAAAAATCGACATCCTCTGCCTCTTACCAACTCAGCCCTGGACGCCCTCTCTGGCGCCACCATCTTTACGAAGTTGGACCTCCGGAGCGCCTACAACTTGGTGCGCATCAGAGAGGGCGATGAGTGGAAGACGGCATTCATCACCCCCACCGGACATTATGAAACTCTTGTCATCCCATTTGGACTGTGCAATGCCCCCGCCGCATTCCAACACTTCATTAACGACGTCCTTCGGGACATGCTCGGTCGGTGGGCATTCGCATACCTGGACGATATTTTAATTTATTCACGCACCATGGAAGAACACACCCAGCATGTCAGGGCGGTTCTAAAGAGATTACTCGCCCACCAACTGTACTGTAAGTTGGAAAAGTGCGCTTTTCACGAGCGCTCCACCACGTTCCTGGGTTTTGTCATCTCGCCCCAGGGTGTGGCCATGGACCCGCAGAAGCTAGAGGTTGTGCGTCATTGGCCCCTACCCAAGACCCTCAAACAGCTTCAACGGTTTCTCGGGTTTGCGAACTTCTATCGTCGCTTTATCCGGGACTACAGTACAGTTGCCGCCCCCCTAACCGCTCTGACCCGTCCTTCCTCTCTCCCTTTTCACCTCAACCCGGCAGCTGTCTCCGCTTTTCGATCACTGTGTCACCGCTTCACCACTGCACCGATTCTCCACCACCCAGATGTCAATAAATCATTCGTTGTGGAGGTGGATGCTTCAGATGTGGGCGCTGGAGCTATCCTCTCACAGCAAGGTCCAGACCAAAAACTACACCCTTGTGGTTTTTTCTCCAGAAAATTTGACTCCACTCAGCAGCGATACGGGGTAGGGGACCGCGAACTGCTGGCCATAAAGTGGGCTCTGGAGGAGTGGCGTCACTGGCTCCAGGGCGTCAGTGAGCCATTCATAGTCTGGACGGACCATCAAAATCTAATCACCATCCAAAACATTAAACAGTTAAATCCACGACAGGCGCGGTGGGCATTATTCTTTGAGAATTACAACTTCCACCTCTCATACCGCCCGGGGCCCAAGAACACCAAAGCGGACGCCCTCTCCCGACAACTAGAGGTGGACCCCCCCCGGGCGGACCCCGCGCCTGTCCTCCCCTCTTCCAAGATCATCGCACCCCTGCAACTGGACCTGGAAACGAGAGTGCGCCAGGCACGAGGTACAGAGACCGAACCGGCAGGTGTGCCACCTGGACGACTCTTCGTGCCTGAAGGGATGAGACCCGAGGTTCTCCGCTGGGGACACTCCTCCCCAATTTCGGGCCATCCAGGCACCCGACGATCCCTCCAATTTATCCAGCGCGACTTCTGGTGGCCATCCATGACGAGGGACGTCCAAGAGTTCGTTCAGGCATGCCCAGTGTGTGCCAGGGCAAAGACCACCAATCAACCCTCTCCAGGAGAACTGCAACCCCTTCCCGTCCCTCGACGGCCCTGGACGCACATTGCCGTGGACTTCATCACGGGCCTGCCGGCCTCCGAAGGAAAAGACACCATCCTCACGATCGTGGATCGGTTCTCTAAGACCGTGCATCTGGTGGCTCTCACCGGACTCCCGTCAGCCAAGGAAACAGCAGAGCTGATTTTAGAGCACGTAGTCCGTCTGCATGGGTTCCCCAAGGATATCGTCTCGGACAGAGGGCCCCAGTTCACAGCCCGGTTCTGGAAGGCCTTCTGCCGTCTGATCGATTCCACCTGCAGTCTGTCCTCCGGATACCACCCACAGACTAACGGTCAGACGGAGCGGACCAACCAACAACTGGAGCGCTATCTGAGATGTTTCGTAGCGGACCGTCAGCGCTCCTGGGCACGCTACCTCATTTGGGCGGAACTATCACACAACCTCCACATCTCCTCTGCCACTAACCTAAGCCCATTTGAGGTATGCCACGGTTTCCAACCCACCGTCTTCAACCACCCAGAGCCGGAGGTTGATGTACCGTCAGCCCAACAGTTGGTCCGCAGATGTCGGCGGCTCTGGACTACGACCAACCAGGCCATCCAACGTGCCAATGCCCGCTACATCCACCAACATCGCCGCCGACATCCTCCGGGACGACTATACCACGTAGGTGACAAGGTATGGCTGTCCACAAAAAACCTCCACCTCCGCACCGAGTCAAAGAAACTTTCCCCCAGATTCATCGGACCATACCACATCACTCACAGAATTAACCCTGTCACCTACCGGCTCCAGCTGCCTGCGGCGCTCCGGATCCATCCAGTCTTCCACCTGTCCCAGTTCAAGCCCTTCATCACCTCACCCATGATTCCACCCACCCCCCCAGCTCCTCCTCCCCGGATCATCGACGGCGGTCCCGCCTACACCGTGCGCCGAATCCTTGACTCGCGCCCTCGGGGCAAAGGTACGCAATACCTGGTGGACTGGGAGGGCTATGGCCCCGAGGAGCGATCTTGGATCCCGGCCCGGTTCATTCTCGACCCCCAGCTAATTCGGGACTACCGTCACAGGGTATCCTCCATCCCAGGACCGTCAGGAGCCAGTCCTGGACAGGGGGGTACTGTCATACACACTCAATCTGCGCCCGGCACTAGGACCCGGAAGTAAGACGGGCGCAAAACCAGGAAGTATAAAAGAGGTAAACAAACGATGGCTTACCGCTCAGTCATTGAGTTCGGCCCATGTCAGCTCCAGCTGTCGTTTCAGCAAACCGTGAGTACTCACATGTTGGTTCCGTTTTGTCTTTGCTATTGTGTGTGTATGTTTAGGACGCGGGTTAAATTTGTGTTTTTCCCTTGCTCCGTTTTTGTGAGAGTCCTTAAACTAAATCGCGTGGTTATCCTGCCTGCTCGCTTCTTTCCGCGTTTGGGTTTATCCTCCACGCTACATTGGGCTAACCGCTAAAGCTACGTCTTCTGGTCACCTCAGGTTAGTCCATCTTGACAACAATATCACAATGAAAATAGAATTTTTTTTAAAGGAAACCTATTATGTAAAATTCACTTCTTAGTCACTTCTTAGTATTTAGATGGGTGTCCAGTGGACTTGTACAATAAATAAATAAATAAATAAATAAATACTTACCTGCTTTTTTTTTTTTTTTACATTGTTGTGTTGGCTGAAGCTATGTGGGGGTCAATGTAACCATATAAGAAGAGCCCCGTCCCCCAGCTTTTTGTTCAGCTGTGCTGTTCTATGAATGGGAGTGGCTCAGCAGTAGCTCATTTACATAGACACTGAAACTGCGTGCATGCAGGAGGAGTGAAACAGAGGGAGTCTGGGGTATGAAAAATGCATTTTCTGAGGGATATTTCAGCTGGGCCATTCGAACACACACGCACACATTTTGGGGGATAATTCATATATTAAAATATGGGACCTTTAATTCATACTAATGTTTTACATAAATTAGACTGTATTATTTCTTCCATGGCTTTACTTATTTTTCATCATCCTGTCCTTGTTGCTTGGCAACATCTCCATAAATTAAAGTGCGGTTTAAGCAACATACAGTAGACACGCATGAGGGTAAACTGGCACGTCTGATATGCATATGGTGTATAAATTAAAGTTGAGTAGGTGATGACTTGTGTCCATGCAGCTGAAGCTACAGTAATAGATCGTTTATGCTCAAATTAGTGATTGTTTTAATGGCGTATGACAGTTTTGTGAATGTTTCTATGCTTAAATCTGAACATATTTTAAATAAATTTTCCATCTTTATATTGCTGCATGATTTACAGATAATTTATTTTCTGCTGACGGTTCATGGGATTCCTCCAGTGTGCGGTTACTGAAGCTGGGTGTGCTGCCAGTAAAGGCTCTGCTGGCCGTCGGGGAGTGTGTGTGGGCGTCATCTGGGGGACAAGTCTTCGTAATCAATGCTCGCACACACACTGTGGAGGTAAACAACCAGAATCTTTCTCCATCACTGTTTTAGAATCTTGCAGTTAACATATTAATAGGGATGGGACCATATTTGTTTTTTTCAGTTTGGTTTGATACAATATGTGATGTTTATGCTACAGTACAATTAAAACTTTAGTGGAAAAAAAAGAATTTGACCTGCTGGGTGTTCTGGTGCCTTTCTATCATGGCCAATGTTTTTTTTTTTTTTGTTTGTTTGTTTTTTGTGGCTTTTCTCTGGGATTGGACCCACAGAATTGGATAGGCTGGCCTGTGGCTCTGCTGGCATGGGTGAGCCTTAGGTACCCATGATTCTGTCACCAGTTTACTTTTATATACAGTACTAGTCAAATGTTTGGACACACATTCTCCTTTGAACAGTTGATATGGAAATGTCTGCTATCTGATATCTGTCTCATATCGCCCAAATAAGGATGGGTTCCCTGTTGAGTCTGGTTCCTCTTAAGCTTTCTTCTTACTGCCATCTCAGGGAGTTTTTACTTGCTACCGTCGTGCTCAACTTGCTTATCAAGGACAATCTTTTCTTTTGGATTCTGTAAAGCCAAGGAGTGGTCACCTACAGTTCATTCATTCTATACCGCTTAATCCTGTGTTCAGGGTCGCGGGGGACCTGGAGCCTATCCCAGGAGTCTTCGGGCACTAGGCGGGGTACACCCTGGACAGGGTGCCAATCCATCGTAGGGCACACACACATACACACACTCACACACCCAATCATATACTACGGGCAATTTAGGAACACCAATTAGCCTAATCTGCATATCTTTGGACTGTGGGAGGAAACCGGAGTACCCGGAGGAAACCCACCAAGCACGGGGAGAACATGCAAACTCCATGCACACAGAGACGGGAATCAAGCCTGGCCGGGGAATCGAACCCAGACCCTGGAGGTGCAAGGCGACAGTGCTAACCACTACACCACCGCGCCGCCGTCACCTACAGTTATCTATACATAAGAGGACAGACACATGCACACACTCACCCAAAGCAAGGAAGTTCATTCCTCTCCCTCATTCCCCTGAGCCAGATCCAGTAAGACAAGGTAGCTTAGGCCAAAGAGTAGACTGTAACGCTCATTGAATTCTTTGACATTAGAGATAACCCACAATTTTTTCTGTCAACACGGACAGATCAGTGAAATACTGTATAAGCTACATGGTTATATATGCAACATGGTCAGCTCTTTCCAACAATTTTCTTCTTTTTTCCAACACTTCAGGCCCAGCCTCGGTTTTGTTACTAAAACATTCTCCTTTTGTGCCATTTTGCTGATTATGCAGCTGTTTCTGCAGCATGCTTTTTTTTCTGTGACTAAGAAATCGATTTGTGAGAGACTACAAGACAGCAAGCTACAGGAAAATCCATCTGCCTGATCACCCAAGAGCTCAATCACAAATCGTTTTGACCATTAGTGCAGCATTGCTTAACACCTTGTGCTGAAAATGAATTGGTATTGAAACAAGCAAGCTTTAAAAATGTAATGATTATATATGGTGCAGTGTGGTTTCTCCTGCGTGAATGATCACTGTCTGGTTTAGAAGTCTGTCTAGAAGTGTGTTTCTATGACTTCATTAAGCTGCTTACAAGATCAGACATGCACTTCTGCAGTTTTTAGAGGAAGTCTCTGATTCGTTCTCCATGGCAATGTAATATTTCTCAAACATGGTGTCCTCCCTATGAGTTACGGACTGAGCAAACGCTGACGCTGCACTAACCAGGGCTGAGGGGATGAATCAGACCCAGGTGTCATTTATCAATCATGCATGCAGGGGGTTAGTGCTCAGGTTTCTACAAATAGAATGTTATTTATCAAGGATATGCAGGAAACCGCTAATGAGAGATATTTTAATGAGATATACATTCTTAATAAATGAGGTATGACCTCTGTGAGCCTCGGCAAAGAAGGCATGGCCTCTCTCCCTGTCATTGTGAATGCGGTGTGGCTTTTGTGACCAACAGCCCTAATAAAGGAGTCATAGCCTCTATTGTCAGTCACAGTATGATACAGTGGTGTGAAAAACTATTTGCCCCCTTCCTGATTTTTTATTCTTTTGCATGTTTGTCACACTTAAATGTTTCTGCTCATCAAAAACCGTTAACTATTAGTCAAAGATAACATAATTGAACACAAAATGCAGTTTTTAAATGAAGGTTTACGTTATTAAGGGAGAAAAAAAAATCCAAATCTACATGGCCCTGTGTGAAAAAGTGATTGCCCCCCTTGTTAAAAAATAACATAACTGTGATTTATCACACCTGAGTTCAATTTCTGTAGTCACCCCCAGGCCTGATTACTGCCACACCTGTTTCAATCAAGAAATCACTTAAATAGGAGCTACCTGACACAGAGAAGTAGACCAAAAGCATCTCAAAAGCTAGACATCATGCCAAGATCCAAAGAAATTCAGGAACAAATGAGAACAAAAGTAATTGAGATCTATCAGTCTGGTAAAGGTTATAAAGCCATTTCTAAAGCTTTGGGACTCCAGCGAACCACAGTGAGAGCCATTATCCACAAATGGTAAAAACATGGAACAGTGGTGAACCTTCCCAGGAGTGGCCGGCCGACCAAAATTACCCCAAGAGCGCAGAGACAACTCATCCGAGAGGCCACAAAAGACCCCAGGACAACATCTAAAGAACTGCAGGCCTCACTTGCCTCAATTAAGGTCAGTGTTCACGACTCCACCATAAGAAAGAGACTGGGCAAAAATGGTCTGCATGGCAGATTTCCAAGGCGCAAACCACTTTTAAGCAAAAAGAACATTAAGGCTCGTCTCAATTTTGCTAAAAAACATCTCAATGATTGCCAAGACTTTTGGGAAAATACCTTGTGGACCGACGAGACAAAAGTTGAACTTTTTGGAAGGTGCGTGTCCCGTTACATCTGGCGTAAAAGTAACACAGCATTTCAGAAAAAGAACATCATACCAACAGTAAAATATGGTGGTGGTAGTGTGATGGTCTGGGGTTGTTTTGCTGCTTCAGGACCTGGAAGGCTTGCTGTGATAGATGGAACCATGAATTCTACTGTCTACCAAAAAATCCAGAAGGGGAATGTCCGGCCATCTGTTCGTCAACTCAAGCTGAAACGATCTTGGGTGCTGCAGCAGGACAATGACCCAAAACACACCAGCAAATCCACCTCTGAATGACTGAAGAAAAACAAAATGAAGACTTTGGAGTGGCCTAGTCAAAGTCCTGACCTGAATCCTATTGAGATGTTGTGGCATGACCTTAAAAAGGCGGTTCATGCTAGAAAACCCTCAAATAAAGCTGAATTACAACAATTCTGAAAAGATGAGTGGGCCAAAATTCCTCCAGAGCGCTGTAAAAGACTCGTTGCAAGTTATCGCAAACGCTTGATTGCAGTTATTGCTGCTAAGGGTGGCCCAACCAGTTATTAGGTTCAGGGGGCAATTACTTTTTCACACAGGGCCATGTAGGTTTGGATTTTTTTTCTCCCTAAATAATAAAACCCCTCATTTAAAAACTGCATTTTGTGTTTACTTGTGTTATCTTTGAGTAATAGTTAAATGTGTTTGATGATCAGAAACATTTTGTGTGACAAACATGCAAAAGAATAAGAAATCAGGAGGGGGCAAATAGTTTTTCACACCACTGTAGGTATATGACCTCTATTTGCAGCCATGTGACTACCATGACAGCAGTCATAACAGTGAACGGTAAAAGTACCGTTAACCAATGTTAGGCTACTGTGGATGTTTATTGAAATAACAGAAAGGTTACCTGATGATTACCGGTTGACCTACCGGTTCTGCTGATTATTTTCATATGCAGTATGTCACGCTGTACTTCATAAGAGAAGTGTGAAAATTGATGAAGAAGGTAATAAGAAATTTGATTTGTTAGAATAGAATATTCATTCTATCATAATGTTATCTCATACAGTGTACAAATATGTGATTCCTCCTGGATTTGGTGGCGTTTGCAAGTCCTTGTAGCACCAAGTAGTGCCCTTGATCAGGGGCTAGATAGGGATTTGGGATTCAGCCTCTTAAAAGCTAGTTAGCTTTGTAGCTCAGCCGTGAACAAAAAACACGGATGGTTCCTTCAGAACGACTTAAGCAGTTACTATGGAGACAAAGTGTTGTTTAAGATGATGTGTTTTCTTACTGAAAGTGCTTCTGCGACTGGTTTTCATTGTGGGGTTTGACACTGGCAGCCGATAAGCAATGTGCTTTTTGCCGTCCAGAAGTGGGCGGGATCTTGGCAAATAGATGTCTTGACATGAGGTGCAAAAGTTGGTTGTTGGTTCTTTTCAAGAAGGTGTGGCCCCCGTCAATATCAACTTTATTGGAAGGGGCGTGTTTTCTACCAGTCCGTAAGTCTTAAGTATTGTATTGCTAGATAATAAGGATTAACTGAGTACAGTGTTAAACTGTGTTTGTCCTGTGTGTTGTACAGCACCAGTTAGAGGCTCATCAGGAGGAGGGGATGGTCGTGTCCCAGATGGTGGTAGCAGGAGTTGGCATCTGGATCGCCTTCAGCTCAGGTTCCACACTCCGCCTGTTTCACACTGAGACACTGGAGCATCTGCAGGACATCAACATCGCTACACCTGTCCACAATATCCTCTCAGGTAAACACACATACGCGCGCGCGCACACACACACACACACACACACACACACACACACACACACACACACACACACATATCTTAACCAATGTTTAAAAAATTTGTATTATTCAAATACTTCACCACATCAGTGATTGTGCAACGTTTTCTGTGAACCACCTTCTGACCAATCAGAATCGAGAATAAAGCAAGGCTGCACCAACAAAAAAAAAGAAAAACATTTGTGACATCTAAAAGCTTTGAAATTTAATTTACAGCAGCTGCTCAGACAGTATGTCTGTTTTAATGTTAGTGTACCTTAGCTGTAATAACTCCGTCCTAGACAGCATTACCCTCTCTGAACACACACACAGACACACACATACACACATACTGTAAAAGTAAAGATCTTCCTCTTTTGTAAATGCAGCCCTCCCTAAACCTGCACACATTTAAACTGTGTAACACACACACACACACACACACACGCAGCTAAACATCACCAGCTCAATCCAAATGGCAGAAATTACACGCTATAGGTATGTAACCACACACACATACACACACCCTATAATTTATCTGACAGGGTTTTATCCTGACATCATACACTTTGTCAGTGTGTTATTTGTGATTGGCTGAAACCTGTGATTTGCTTTTAGGTGATTATTTGGGGGAAACTTCTCATTTGCTCCTGAGTCACTGCAGGACTTTCATTGTTTTCATGTTGTGTTGAATTCTTTTTCATATTTAGATGTAGTGGATTGAACCCAAAACCTCTTCTTGGCCAATATTTCTGAGCAGCTGGAGGACTGTGTGTGTGTGTGTGTGTGTGTGTGTGTGTGTGTGTGTGTGTGTGTGTGTGTGTGTGTGTGTGTGTGTGTGTGTTGTGTTCTGTGTGTGTTTTGAGGAAATGGGTTTGAGATTACATCATAGTCTTGGCCTCTTCTTTTTGTTAAGCTGTATTATACTGTAGAGTGTGTGAGTGTGTTTCTGGGTCTGGGTGTGGTGTTGGATGAGTAAGCTGTAACTCTGGTCTTTAATTCTCACAGTATTATCTCTGGACGTTTCTGCTCATACGTTTCTCCATTTAAAAAAAATGTAAATTATTGGTTCCAATAATAACAATATTAATAATAATAAGTAAGACCATATAAGAATGATAAAATATGAATAAAACCAAAAGTAATATTAGGAAAAAATTAAAATGTTAGTATTAATATATCAATATTCATAAGAGTAATAAAGAGACAGAATGCAAAAATTTTATGTTTTTTGTTTGTTTTTTTGTATGCAGGATGCCTTGCACCCACAGGGTCTGGGTTTGAAAACCGGCCAGGTTTAATTACCGTCTCTATATGTATGGAGTTTGCATGTTTCCTCCGGGTACGCCGGTTTCCTCCCACAGTCCAAAGACATGCAAATTAGGCTGATAGCTGTTCCCAAATTGCCCATAATGTGTGAGTGTGTTTATGCCCAGCGATGGATTGGCACCCTGTCTGGGGTGTACCCCGCCTTGTGCCCTAAGTCTCCTGGGATAGGCTTCAAGCCCCCCCGCGACCCTGAATACAGGATAATTTTTTTAATTTTTTTATTTTAATTTTATAGAACTTTTTTAATCCCAGAGGGAAATTGCTCAATTTTCGCATATCCCAATTAGGAAACTGGGGTCAGAGTGCAGGGTCAGCCAGCTTACGGAGCAGCGCCCCTGGAGCAGATAGGGTTAAGGGCCTTGCTCAAGGGCTCAACAGTGGCAACTTGGCGATGCTGGGGTTCGAACCCCCGACCTTCCGATCAGTAACCCAGTAACCCACAGCCTTAACCGACTGAGCCACCACTGCCCTAAAGCGGTATAGAATATGAGTGAGAGTGAGTGAGGTTGTTTTTGTGTATAAAATTAAAACTTTGGATTCCAGTCAAATCCAAAAAATTTCTAGAATTAATTAATTTATTTCGTAATGGATGCAAGAAAGCTAGCAGTAACTTTCTACAGTATGTTATGCCATAAATGGTACAGTAGAAGAGCTGGATAATTCCTCTGTGATGCCACCCACATGTTCTCTGAAGACCAGTTTTAAATGTAAATTGTGAGCGTCATCGCCATTCTGGCAGAAGCTGACTCCGCCTAAACCCCACCTCTAAGTACTGAGATATGTTTATTTCTGTTGTAAGGTTGCACCATTTAACAGGGTCCTCTGTGGTTATTAACTTGCTTTCTAGCCATTAACTCCTAGTGGTCATTTGAGAAAATGCACATTTTGCCACTTTCTGTTTTGGACTCGTTGGTTCTTGCTAGCAAGTGAACCTATCGAACCAGAGCCTTGCACAGCTAGTGCCAGCGATCCTAGCTAGCCAGATCATTGTACTGACGATGTAGTAAAACAAAAGTTTGATCTTAGTTGTTTGCTTGTATTACAAAAGAGTTTAAAATGCACGCTAGCATGTCTACCGTCTGCTCTAACACTTAGTTTTCATTATGCAAAATGTGATTCTCTTGTTAAACGAGCAGTTACTCATCAGCGAGTGTGTTATGATTTTATAAGTTTAGGATTTGAGACAGCTGCCTGTGTGGGAGGTGTGTGTGTGTGTGTGTGTGTGTGTGTGTGTGTGTCAGGGTATAGATTTAAAATGTGGGTGCGTGCACGTGCAAGTTATGTGTATGCACTGGATCGCCACGTCTACTACACA
Organism: Channallabes apus; assembly: GCA_030522415.1. Taxonomy (NCBI): domain Eukaryota; kingdom Metazoa; phylum Chordata; class Actinopteri; order Siluriformes; family Clariidae; genus Channallabes; species Channallabes apus. Next base: position 29,481,295 of record CM060116.1, on the reverse strand, counting down.
ACTTCCCTGTGAGCAAGCGGTTACTATAGTAACGATAATACCATGTTAGAACAAATGCATTTGATGGAATGTCATAGCTGCTGTTATGGAAAATTTATCGACACACACTGACCAATCAGATTTGAGTCTTGGCTGTGTTGAAAAGAAATAAAAGAAAGAGCTTATCTTCTGTTTTCAGCTCGGGGGTGTAGGAAGTTAGGAAGATGTTTGAAAAAAAAGGAAATAAAAGCAAGGGAATGTTGAGGTCAGCTGAAGTTGAGATGTTTCTGTTTTCTGTAGAGATCAGAGTGATAAAATGCACTTTTTAAATCTGTTAATCGAATCCCTTTTTTTTAAGTATTGAATCACGGTTCGCGGTTTCTGGAGTGCCGAGACGAAGTGATTTGTCAGGACAGGTTTTGATCCCCTTCATTAAAGATGGTGAGGTATGTGTGTTTATTCCTGAGCTGTGTTCCTGCTTGTCTCAGACCAACTGAACAACTCCAGAGACGTATAAGAGCTCAAAAGACAGGAAGTAACCTGATGATTGCCTGAAGTTAGTTATTTCCTGAATAAAGATCGACTTCAAAAGTTTCATTTTTCAACTTACTTAAAGCTTTCTCACTTCCCATTTTTTAAGGATGTTCTCTAGTGACACTTGTGTTACTGGACTTTCAGAAAGGAAGAATACTCGCCTGTACCATTTTCTGACATTAGGGTGGTCCTGTTAGAAGTCACCTTATCCTTTTGTTGAACAAATTAACCCCAAATTGTCGGTTTCAGGGTCTAAAGTTTTTGTCACAGAGAGTAGCAACAAGCAACAGAGGCGACAACAGCGCAGTTACCATGCGTAGCCAGAGGAGGGCCTATGCAAATGACTTGTTTTCCATGTATGATGTCATTAGGGAAGCGGAAAGCTGACTGTCATGTTCATGCCCAGGTTTCTCCACACATGGAAAAAGGAAACAGGAAATTAATGTTCTTTTCTTCTTCTCATATTTGTTTCTCTATAAACACTAGTTTCACACTATTCGATTGTCCAAAACTGATCAAACGTGAATTTTGCTTTACAAGTGACCTCGTGTTTTTTTTTTCTGTGTATCCTTTACTTGTACTCTTGAGTGTAGATTAAAATATGAACCACAGCACTGTGCAAAAGTCTTAACACCCTTAAATGAAAGTAAATGATGTATATTAAATGAAAGATTACATTTAATTTAATATTTGAGGGAACAAAGTGTTACTGCAAAGTGCCTAAAGATACAGTTTCAAAATTGGTTATTTATTTAACAACCTCAGCAGCAACCTCATTTCCCCTCTCGTCTGTTCTACTCACAGTGAAATTATTATTATTTTTTTTTATGATTGAATGATTCAAATGTCATTGAGTGACTTAACAAATAGAAAACATTCCTCTGAAATTGCTCAGGTACAGGAAGTGTACTGAAAATGAGAGACAAAAAAAGTCCTTCAAGAAGCCTGGAGAACTATTCCTCAAGACTACATTGCAAATACGAGAAAGCCTGGCTCTTTGGAAGTAAAGTAGGAAGAAATGAGGGGGTCATTACTTTTGCACAGTACTATAAGATAAGGTTAACCAACTAAGCTCAACCAATTGTATATGTGATTGTTATATCACATATACAATTGGTTGAGCGTAGTTGGTTAACCTTATCTTATAGTTTGTTAATACTGTTAGAAATTCCAAAGATTCATTCACTCTAAGGGCTCTGGCTATTATTGTTTTTTTTTTTTTTATAATAATTCCGTGTTGACTGTTTTTTCTCTTCATGGGTTTTGTGGCTGTGTTTAAACTTCATGTACTTTATGATGCTTCTCTTTATGCCTCAATGCTCTAAATACAGTCCAGGTTAGAATCAGGTGAGCATCGATCTTGTAGAACTTTCTATAATTTTTTTTTCTTAAGTGGATCATTTTGTCAAGATGGACTAACCTGAGGTGACCAGAAGACGTAGCTTTAGCGGTTAGCCCAATGTAGCGTGGAGGATAAACCCAAACGCGGAAAGAAGCGAGCAGGCAGGATAACCACGCGATTTAGTTTAAGGACTCTCACAAAAACGGAGCAAGGGAAAAACACAAATCTAACCCGCGTCCTAGAAATACACACACAATAGCAAAAGACAAACGGAACCAACATGTGAGTACTCACGGTTTGCTGAAACGACAACTGGAGTTGACATGGGCCGAACTCAATGACTGAGCGGTAAGCCATCGTTTGTTTACCTCTTTTATACTTCCTGGTTTTGCGCCCGTCTTACTTCCGGGTCCTAGTGCCGGGCGCAGATTGCGTGTGCATGACAGTACCCCCCTGTCCAGGACTGGCTCCTGACGGTCCTGGGGCGGAGGATACCCTGTGACGGTAGTCCCGAATTAGCTCCGGGTCGAGAATGAACCGGGCCGGGATCCAAGATCGCTCCTCGGGGCCATAGCCCTCCCAGTCCACCAGGTATTGCGTACCTTTGCCCCGAGGGCGCGAGTCGAGGATTCGGCGCACGGTGTAGGCGGGACCGCCGTCGATGATCCGGGGAGGAGGAGCTGGGGGGGTGGGTGGAATCATGGGTGAGGTGATGAAGGGCTTGAACTGGGACAGGTGGAAGACTGGATGGATCCGGAGCGCCGCAGGCAGCTGGAGCCGGTAGGTGACAGGGTTAATCCTGTGGGTGATGCGGTATGGTCCGATAAATCTGGGTGAGAGTTTTTTTGATTCGATGTGAAGGTGGAGGTTCTTTGTAGAAAGCCATACCTTGTCACCTACATGGTACAATCGTCCCGGAGGATGTCGACGGCGGTGTTGGTGGGTGTAGCGAGCGTTGGCGCGTTGGATGGCCCGGTTGGTTGTAATCCATAGCCGCCGACATCTGCGGACCAACTGTTGGGCGGACGGTACATCAACCTCCGGTTCTGGGTGGTTGAACATCGAAGGTTGGAAACCGTAACATACCTCAAATGGGCTTAGGTTGGTGGCAGAGGAGGTGTGGAGGTTGTGTGACAGTTCAGCCCAGATGAGATAGTGCGCCCAGGAGCGCTGTCGATCAGCTACGAAACATCTCAGATAGCGCTCCAGCTGTTGGTTGGTCCGCTCCGTCTGACCGTTAGTCTGTGGGTGATATCCAGATGAGAGACTGCAGGTGGAGTCGATCAGACGGCAGAAGGCTTTCCAGAACCGGGCTGTGAACTGGGGCCCTCTGTCCGAGACGATGTCCTTGGGGAACCCATGCAGACGGACTACGTGCTCTAAAATCAGCTCGGCTGTTCCTTTGGCTGACGGGAGTCCGGCGAGAGCCACCAGGTGCACGGCTTTAGAGAACCGGTCGACGATGGTGAGAATGGTGTCCTTTCCTTCGGAGGCCGGCAGGCCCGTGATGAAGTCGACGGCAATGTGCGTCCAGGGCCGTCGAGGAACTGGGAGTGGCTGCAGCTCACCGGGAGTTGGCTGATTAGTGGTTTTGGCCCTGGCGCACACTGGGCATGCCTGGACGAACTCTTGGACGTCTTTCGTGAGGGATGGCCACCAGAAGTCTCGTTGGAGGAATTGGAGCGTCCGTCGAGTGCCCGGGTGTCCTGAGATGGGAGAGGAATGACCCCACTGGAGGACTTCTGATCGCATCCTCTCGGGCACAAAGAGTCGTCCAGGTGGCACACCTGCCGGTTCGGTCTCTGTATCCTGCGCCTGGCGAACTCTCGTTTCCAGGTCTAGTTGGAGTGGGGCGATGATCCTGGACGATGGAAGGACAGGCGCGGGGTCCGCCCGGGAAATGTCCACTTCCAGCTGTCGGGAGAGAGCGTCCGCTTTTATGTTCTTGGAGCCCGGGCGGTACGAGAGGTGGAAATCGTAATTTTCGAAAAATAACGCCCACCGCGCCTGTCGTGGGTTTAACTGTTTCAGATTCTTGATGGTTATGAGGTTTTGGTGGTCCGTCCAGACTATGAATGGCTCACTGGCGCCCTGGAGCCAGTGACGCCACTCCTCCAGAGCCCACTTTATGGCCAGCAGCTCGCGGTCCCCTACCCCGTATCGCTGCTGAGTGGAGTCAAATTTTCTGGAGAAGAAACTACATGGGTGTAGTTTCTGATCTGGACCTCGTTGTGAGAGGATAGCTCCAGCGCCCACATCTGAAGCATCCACCTCCACAACGAATGATTTTCTGACATCTGGGTGGAGGAGAATCGGTGCCGTGGTGAAGCGGTGACACAGTGACTTAAAAGCAGAGACAGCTGCAGGGTTGAGATGAAAAGGGAGAGGTGAGGGACGGGTCAGAGCGGTTAGGGGGGCGGCAACTGTACTGTAGTCCCGGATAAAGCGACGATAGAAATTCGCAAACCCGAGAAACCGTTGAAGTTGCTTGAGGGTCTTGGGTAGGGGCCAATGACGCACAACCTCTAGCTTCTGCGGGTCCATGGCCACACCCTGGGGCGAGATGACAAAACCCAGGAACGTGGTGGAGCGCTCGTGAAAAGCGCACTTTTCCAACTTACAGTACAGTTGATGGGCGAGTAATCTCTTTAGAACCGCCCTGACGTGCTGGGTATGTTCTTCCATGGTGCGTGAGTAGATGAGGATGTCGTCCAGATAAGCAAACGCCCACCGACCGAGCATGTCGCGAAGGATGTCATTAATGAGGTGTTGGAAGGCGGCGGGGGCGTTGCACAGTCCAAAGGGGATGACGAGGTTCTCATAGTGCCCAGTAGGGGTGATGAAGGCCGTCTTCCACTCATCGCCCTCTCTGATGCGCACCAAGTTGTAGGCGCTCCGGAGGTCCAACTTAGTAAAGATGGTGGCGCCAGAGAGGGCGTCCAGGGCTGAGTTGGTAAGAGGCAATGGGTGTCGGTTTTTGATAGTTATATTGTTTAGCCCCCGATAGTCGACACATGGACGAAGTTCACCGCCCCGCTTCTTCACGAAGAAGAACCCCGCGGCGGCAGGTGAGGAGGAGGGCCTGATGGTACCTTGGCGAAGGGCGTTAGTCACATACTCCTCCATAACCTTCGTCTCTGTAGGTGTAAGGGAGTAGAGGTGGCCGCGGGGTGGAACTGTACCGGGCTGGAGGTCAATAGCGAGGTCGTAGGGACGATGTGGAGGAAGATGGGTCGCTCGTCGCTTGCAGAAGACCTCCGCCAGGTCCCGATATGGCTCTGGGATGGCGTTGGTGTCGACGTCGGGGGCCTCGGACTCCCTAGAGCACGTCCCAGCCGTTGCCCGTAGGCACAGTTCGGTGCAGGTCGCGCCCCATTGGAGGATCCGGTTCTGGGTCCAGGAGATGAGAGGATCATGCTGAAGCAGCCAGGGATGTCCCAGGATGATGGGAGGTGATGAGATGGAGGTGACGAAAAATTGTAGCTGTTCATGGTGTTGGTTGATGGAGACGGTGATGGGTTCGGTTTGGGTGTTTATTGGGCTGGTGGAGAGGGGGCGACCATCGACAGAGGTGATGTGAACGGGCTGGGATAACGCCTCGAATTTTACCCCCAGGGTTTTGGCATATGTGGAGTCAATGAAGTTACCTGCTGCCCCGGAGTCGATGAATGCAGCACTTCGGACTCGTTTGTGGCCAACCCGGAGGTGTACCTGAACCGTGAGACGGGAGGAGTTGGTGGTGATGGCGGAGAGATGAAGGTGACCCGGCGAGTATCTCTCTCCTCTCACCGGGCCTGGGCGTTTCCCGGTCTGAAGGGACAGGTTGCTCTGTGATGTTTGTCTGACCCGCAATAGGCGCAGAGCCCTTCACGGAAGCGTCTCTCCCGTTCTGCAGCGGTCAAGGAGGCGCGTCCTATTTGCATGGGTTCCCCGGCTCCGGTGTCAACCACGGCAGGAGGTGGAGAACCGACATGTCCTGGGGTGGCGTAGGTGGCGGACTCTGCAGGACGTGGAGTGGTGACGGTGAAGGCGGGTGCGGGTCGTGAAGTGGTGATGGCGAAGTTGGGTGCAGGTGGCAGGGTGCGAGGGGCTGGCCTCGGGCGAGAGAGGAGACGTTGGTCGATCCGGAGAGCGAGCTGGATCAGGCCCTCCAGGGTCGCAGGAAGCTCTCGCCCGGCTAGTTCGTCCTTGATTCGAGAAGCCAGTCCCTCGTAGTAGGATGTCCGGAGCGCTGCATCGCCCCATGTTGTTTGAACGGCAAGGGTGCGAAACTCGGCCGTATAGCGGCTCACGGGCAGTCCTCCCTGCCTCAGGTGGTAAAGTCTGGTGTCGGTCTCCACCTCGCCCGCTGGATGTTCAAAGGTGAGTTTGAGTTGGTGGGTGAACTCATTGTATGAGTGGGCGGTGTCTGTATCTGACTGTAGAACTGCCGTGGCCCACTCTGCTGCCTGCCCTTTTAGCAACGAGACGAGAAGAGCAATGCGAAGGCGATCGGTGGAGTACTTGGTGGCATTAAACTCAAACACCAGATCGAGAGCTGTCAGAAAAACGCTGCACTTCCCGTCCGTGCCGTTCCACTTCTCTGGTAGAGAGAGAAAAACATCAGAAGGAGGGGGGGGGGGGGGATGCGGCGCCGCGGCCCCCGCGGCGTGCGATCGAGCAGTGACGTCATCAACAGCCGCACGGAGATTCGCATTCTCCCGCCGGAGCTCAGCGACCTCGCGGCGGAGGGACGCGAGATTCCCGGTCAGCTGATTGATTAACGCCGCATGCCGATCTACAACGTCGCAGAGACTCGCATAATCCGCTGGGTTTACCGCGGAAGGCTCAGTCATTCTGTCAAGATGGACTAACCTGAGGTGACCAGAAGACGTAGCTTTAGCGGTTAGCCCAATGTAGCGTGGAGGATAAACCCAAACGCGGAAAGAAGCGAGCAGGCAGGATAACCACGCGATTTAGTTTAAGGACTCTCACAAAAACGGAGCAAGGGAAAAACACAAATCTAACCCGCGTCCTAGAAATACACACACAATAGCAAAAGACAAACGGAACCAACATGTGAGTACTCACGGTTTGCTGAAACGACAACTGGAGTTGACATGGGCCGAACTCAATGACTGAGCGGTAAGCCATCGTTTGTTTACCTCTTTTATACTTCCTGGTTTTGCGCCCGTCTTACTTCCGGGTCCTAGTGCTGGGCGCAGATTGCGTGTGCATGACACATTTAGCGTGCAGAATCATTTAGAAATCAGGAATGTGGAAAGACATGTGCAGCTTCAAGTCATAAATGATGACAGAGTGACAGATCACAACCACAAAAAGTATCTTCCTGATTTTTGTTGAGGGGCAGCGCACATGTACTTATAGATGCACTTAAACATCATCATTGCATTGTGTTCGCTGCCACATTTTACCCTCGATCATATAAATCTCACTCATCTGATGCTGATCCTAATGGATGATGAAGAAGGAATTTTTCGTCATCGATGTAGCTCTAATGTTTTCCAAGCATCTTTTCAGAAGATCTCATACAGTATGTGTAAAGATTTCGGTATGTAAGCAATTGTAAAGTAATTCTAAATACCACTTTTAGCTTTTGAGTTTAGTTTAGTTTAAATAAACCGGCTATTTTCCTTTAAAATCTGGAACTACTGAACGTTTTAGATCTGCTGTCTTAAACAAAGATTGCATATGCTGTGCAAAACTGCATTTCATGGCCTGAGCACTGAGGACTAGTCCACATATACTGTACACAGGGCTTTATTCCTCCTTCGTTCTTAAAAAAAATTAAGCCATTTCACAGATTTTATGGTCCTAATTTGTGTTTGCTAAAGCAGGAGAAATTGCTATGAATGCAGAAGGTAAGAAAAGAACAAAGAAATATAATCATAATGGTTATGGGAGGAAGGAAGGTTATGTTCATGTAGACTTGCCATGGCTTGTATTCCAATACATGTCCCTGAGAAGTCGAGAGCTTTTTACTAAATATTTGAATAACATCCAAAGTACAACTTGATTTGCATTTGAGTGGGTCAAGTAAACATTACTGTATGTCCCACCTGAAGCTCGTCTGACTTGACCTCAAACTATAACTGTGTCCATTAGACAGGATCCGATATCCTTTAAAGTGTCTTCGAATGCAACACGATGTTCCTTTTAAAGCCTCTAATTGCGCTTTTTATTAGCTCTGCATCAGAAGATTAGAAGGCTCAAAGGATCTTAGACGTGTACCCCACAGTCCGACCCGGGACACGAAGACATCACGTTCATTTGAGATGTGTGAGAGAATCAGGAATCAGGCTACAAAGGCAAAACACAGCTTGATCTTTCAGAATGAAATTTCTTGTGACTTTCCTTAAAACAATTCTGGAAAGAACAAGAACAAACATAACTGTGACCTGTGCTATTGTTCGAAACAATCCGCTCATACAGTGAATTAGCAGTGCTGGGAATGACTCAGCACTCCTCATGCTTGACTCAGCCATACTCTATGCTAGTGTGGGCTTTTGTCAGTAAGTGGCTTTGTCACCGTTGACCTAAACACGCGCCCATGTGTGCAGCCATGCAGCAAACAAACAGCGACCTACTGATGATACCTATTCTTCCCCTGTTCTCTGATTTTAGAAAGAAAGACCACCTTCGTCAGAATCTTAGATGTTACCACAAGCTCATGATGTGATCATTATTGGGAATGTAAGAGTAATTGTGGAATGTGATGTTAGAAACTAATTAGGAAGTAATTAATATTGCCATGCTTGCATGAAATTAAGTCTCAACGACTTAATTTGTCCCTCAGTGAATTTGAGACTAGGTCAGAAACAAAACTGATAATGACAATATCATCATGTATGACAGTGTTTGAGTCAAACCGGGAATGGTGATGAAGTTTCTGGTGAATGAAGGCGTAAGAGCGATTGATATTTACAGAAGCAGAGTACAGTGATGAGAGGTGGCTCAGACACCGCTGCACTCGTTCCCGTAAACATTCAGTGAGTGGAACGCCTGATCCTTGTCGCCAACTTTCGGAAGAGACGTATCTGTCTGTGGGAACTGTACACACAATCATTCACCAATACCACTTGCACATGACAGGAACTCAGCTAGGAGTTATTGCCACATCCCCCATACAGTCCTGACTTCGTTCCAAGCCATTTCCACATATTTGGTCCATTAAAGGAGTTCCTGGGAGGCCAGCGTTTCAGACGTCTAGGAGCAGGCATTCTGATCATTCTGAAAACTTTCTACCTTGATGGTATCCACACTGGGATATGTGCATATGTGTAGGAGGGGATTATATACAGAAATAAAGGGAGATTTTTACTCGTCTGTGTTGTTATACTGCACAACCAGAATTCCCGGTTTTGACTTGAACACTCCTCGTTCTATACTTAGAAAATTGAACAGAGAGGGATATTTACTCTAGATCAGGTTTGTCTGATCTATTGATTAAGTGAACTTGAACGTATCTCATCTATCAATTTCAAAATGATAATTAATATCAAAGCATTTGAAGCATGTTACTTTCATACAGTATCAGTGATGTACTTTGCAATTCATTGCAACTTTCTTGTTTTAAACTCTTTTGAGGATTAGATAAGTGCACACAAGACCTTCCTCCAATCTCTGATCCCTTTCTGGCTGTTTTTTTGTTCTTCTTCTTTTAAATAAAGAATGTGGGTCTGTTTCTACTCTGCCGCTCCCTACGACGTGACCCAGTGCCGATCCAGCTCAGAGCATGAACGAGATCAAAGCTTTTACTGCAGTGTTGGAGACAGAGTCCGGGCATGTTGATATTGGTCAGAGTTTGCTTTGGAGTTTGGGAAATCTAAATATTATGGAGCGAAGAAAAAGATGGAGAGGGATACAGAGATTATTTGTGTTGTTACAGAGATTTCTTTTTTAGCTGAGTCAGGAGAGCACAAATATTTCACCACTCACGGAGTGAACTTTATTAGCTGCTGCGTTTGCACACAGCATTACATTCTTAATCGTTAGACTTTAACTATTGAGGCGGTGAAGTATCAAAGCCTTGAAACGCTACTGTGCACTTCACTTACATGTCATACTACACAGGATAAGGGGTTCCTGCAGAAGATCTAATCTTGGTCTAATGTAATTCTTTAACCTTCTGAACAGCAGTTTTATATCTAGAAACACTCAATCCCTGATTCTGCTACTGTTACTGACCATAATTCCTGCACGACAGTTATATGTTAGGGTTTCGAGGCATGACATGAGGAAAGTACGTTGTCTGCTTGTCTACTCACAGGCGTTTCTGCACCATCGTTCCTTGCAAACACCAGACTGTATATTTCCGTGGCTTCCCAAAATGAACACACAAGCGAAAGCCGAATCTATTTTTTGCCTTCAGAGGATGTCACGACAAGAAGAAGAAGACCAGCATATATAGCAGGCCAGACACGTTATAAATATTCATCTGCAACCAGAAAGCTAAAAAGCCAAGTTCTATATTCAGCCGTTCTTGGTTCTCAGCTGAATAATAAGCAGGGATGCCTCGATACCACCTTTTTTTCAGACTGTCCATACTGAGACTGAAACAGGGAACCTAGTATTAATATGTCAAATGCCCTTGTATTGGTCAAACAGGGACATCATGGAACATTAGACTTTGCCTCATTTCAGTTTCCACTTGTTTATATTAGTTGCCATGAATAAGAGCAAATGCTAGCAGATTTGATGACACTGCTACAGTTTTAATCTTGAGCAATGACCTTTGGTGAAATGCAACATTTAATAGTTTGGAAACTTGGATGTAGTTTACATTTATGTCACTGCACTAGACTAGTGGTGTCTCAATGCTTAATGGTCACTTATTATGCAAAATTAACTTTTTAGCCATTTTTAGATGTTTAGATGGATCTCCTGTGTGTGTGTGTGTGTGTGTGTGTGTGTGCAGTAAAAATAACGGGAGAAAAATACATTTACCCCTTTTTTCCCTTATTTTTCGTGTTGGCCAGATTGTCCTTATATGAGACCAGAGCCGGAAGGCTGTGTGTTTAAACCCAAGCATTACAAGGCTAATGACGACTAGAGTCATTTTTCAGTTATTTGTTTGTAAAAAAATGTTTGGAATCATGTATGATTTTCGTTCCACTTCTCACGTGTACACCACTTTGTATTGGTCTTTCACGTGGAATTCCAATAAAATTTATTCATGTTTGTGGCTGTAATGTGACAAAATGTGGAAAAGTTCAAGGGGGCCGAATACTTTTGCAAGCCACCGTATATATATAAACCTGGGCATGATTCAGGAATTCTAATTTTATAATTCTGAACCAGTGTGTCTTCTTGAGCAGATCTATTGTTGTGTTTTGGACCCGAGAAACGCTACAGGGCTAGACATTATCTCAGACCTCAGGAGGGTTTTCATAAAGATTTTCCATTTGACCAGTGATTTGATACAATATTTACAAACAGAAAAGCAGAATGAAAAAACAAATCAGTTAATTTTTATTTGCTGCAATTTATAAATAGACTTTTATTTTTCCCGGATCATTATTAGTAAGGGTTTTTATGTATCTGGAGCTGTTACACATTTGAAGCGAATACTGCTGGTCTCGAGCATCTAAACAAGTCGTGTAGCATTTTGTGTGAAAGGCACTGCAAGTCCACGCACATCGTCTCGTGTGTGAAAGACTCCTTTTAGCTTTTCCCTTTCACTGCGCACACACTTTTTTTTTAACCCATCTCGTTCTCTTGCCAGCTGCTTTAGACGGTCGTCGTGTTCCACGTGAATGGGCAAAGGAAATACACTACTTTAATTTAAAGTCACAGCGTTATTAAATGTGTCCGACTGATAATACAGGACAGCCTTTAGCCTGGACGTTTCCACAGAGAAAGCTTTGTCAGTCATTGCATTCATCATTGTCTGATCGTTTTCTTTTTTGCTTGAGCGTCGTTGCCATGGTCAAGCTAACGAAGTGTGATGATGAAAAACACAAGGCAGGTTTCCCTAACGAGCCAGCCAGCACAGTGGAAGTATTTGTCCTGTGATCCTGACCACTAACGGTCCCGTGTTGCACAACCAACTGGCGCTTTAGTGACTGATTTGTGGTTAAGGAAGGATGGAGTGGGTGGACAGTCACACAGACTTTTAGCTCAACAGAGCAGCCGTAGAATAAATCTTGTCTCCAGATTGAGTTTAGAATATGCAGAACTTTCCATATAATTCCACATTAATACGATTGTAGTTCAACCTAGGCTTGTGCGATGTGTTGATTTTCTTTTTGATAAACTCGTGACCATTTGAGAACAGTTTTACCAGCAGTGGCATACACAACAAATCATTAAGAACTGTTTAATGTCAATATAACTGAGAATTAGTATTAAATCTCATAATTAACATTATCATTAATACTGTAAAGTATTAGGTTTGAGACTTTAGCTCTGGGCATGGTTCCACAAGGTGTGCTGCATTATCTGGTACCAGGATGTTGGCATTGGATTTTTTTGGGTGCTGTGGGTTGTAGGGTCGGGCCTCGATGGATCAGACCTGTTTGTCTGGTGTATGCCATGGGTACTTGTTCACTTTGGGATCTTTAGTGTTTGGAGGCCGGGTGGGCGACATTGGGCTCTCAGTCTGTGCTCTATGTGAAGCACGCAGTGGTGCACTTTTTGTTCTGATGCTTTTCTATCAATTTTTGGTAGATTTTAAACTCATAGTAATTAACTATAGTACAGTATAGTACTTAGGGTCAACGGTCCAGAGCAACGGAGAGTGTGAAAAGGAGGTGAAGAGGTGGGTACAGGCAGGTTGGAATGGGTGGAGAAAAGTTTCAGGTGTGTTGTGCGATAAAAGAGTATCAGCGAGAATGAAAGGAAAGGTGTACAGCACAGTGGTGAGACCAGCGATGCTCTACGGCTTAGAGACAGTGGCACTGAAGAAAAGACAGCAAGCAGAGTTGGAGGTAGCAGAGCTGAAGATGTTGAGGTTCTCCTTGGGAGTGACAAGGATGGATAGGATCAAGAATGAGTTCATCAGAGGGACAACCCATGTTAGATGTTTTGGAGATAAAGTCAGAGAGGCCAGATTGAGGTGGTTTGGACATGTTCAGAGGAGAGAGTGTGAATATATCGGTAGAAGGATGCTGAGGTTGGAACTGCCAGGCAGACGGTCTAGAGGAAGACCAAAGAGGAGATTTATGGATGCAGTGAGAGAGGACATGAAGTTAGTTGGTGTGAGAGAAGAAGATGCAGAGGATAGGGTTAGATGGAGGCAGATGATTCGCTGTGGCAACCCCTGAAAGGGAACAGCCGAAAGACAAAGAAGAAGAAGTAACTAACTATAGTAATTAACTAAGCGGCAGCATAACAGCCCGTTAATGTACAAACTTTCGAGTGGATCCTGCACTTAAATCCAACTAAAAAAACCACTGAAGACCAAAACTCAGGCTCCATATCCTAGCTTACATCTCGCATTCACGTTCACACACACCGGACTGCATTACCCACAATGCATCTCCCGCACTGGACTACACTTCCGTAAACAGCAGTCATAAATGAACATATCTCTCCCACTACACTGTTTTATCTGAAAGTTAGCAATGAACATCGCTAATGACACTCGTGTGAGCACAGACTAAAAGAATCACTGCTGTAAAGTAAAACAACAACAACAAAAATAAATTAAACAGCTCCTTACCTTTGAAAACAATCGCGACAGAGAAGAGTTTCTGTGTGTTTGTTTGGGAACCTGAGAGGAGGGGGCTGTAAAGCAGAGAGAGAGAGAGAGTGTGTGTGTGTGTGTGTGTGTGTGTGTGTGTGTGTGTGTGTGTGTCTGTGTGTGTGAAAACGGTCATATCTCTCTCTCGCAACAAACAGTAAAATAAACAGTAAAACTGTAAAGGCATGTGTGTGCGCACTCATTCACTTAGACCAACACACACACACGCCTTTACAGCCCCCCTCCTCTCAGGTTCCCAAACATACACATTCCCACTCTGCCTTACACAGACACAAACACACACGCACACTCAAAAACTCTGCAAGCACTAAGACCCAGCAGGGGAGACGATAGGTCTCGGCTTTACAGCCCCCCTCCTCTCAAGTTCCCAAACAAACACACACAAACTCTGCTCTGTCGCGACTGTTTTCAAAGGTAAGGAGCTGGTTAATTAATTTATTTTTTTGTTGTTGTTGTTCTTGTTGTTTGACTTTACAGCAGTGATTCCGTTAGTATGCGCTCACGCAAGTGTCTAGCGATGTTCCTTGCTAATTTTTAAACGGTTGTAAAAACGGTCTCTCCATTAATGTGTGTGTGTGTGTGTGTGTGTGCGTGCATGCACATTACACACACACACAGCAACGATTACCTACAATTCCGCACCGCAAGAGAGAAAACCCGTTGGCTCAGTTGTGATGACGTGACGCTTGATGTCAAAACAAGAAGTGCATGCGTGATACATGATACTCGGTGCTCGTAAACCAAGACAACGCTTGTTTTTCAAGTCAAAATTTATTAAAAATCTTTGCTCGTCTTGCGGAACACTCGTAAACCGCGTTACTTGTAATCCGGGGTTCCACTGTACTTTGCTTTAGTAATTAATTTTGTCTTTATGATTTACAACATACTGTACACTACTGCTCAAAAGTTTGGGATCACTTTATAATTCCATGGTCTTTTCTCTTTGTTTGTTTGTTTGTTTGTTTGTTTGTTTGTTTGTTTTTCTACGACCAAAGGCATCCAAAATGTCCAATAATCTCCTTTGTTAATGTTGAGATGTTTCTGCTACTCATGATCTGTAAAGCCTTCATAAGGCTTTGACCCGAGTGCTATTAATTGGTGATTTCTGAGCTTGGTAACTCTGAATGAACTTCTCCTCACCAGCAGGCGTAAGTTCTTGTTTGCCTTCCTGGGATGTTCTTTCATCATGGGTGCTTGATGGGTTTTGCTGTTGTTGTTGATGTTACATAATTACCTAATTCCATATGTGTTATTTCAAAGTCCCCAACAATGTAGAAAATAAATCACTAAACAAAAACAAAGAAAGAGAAATTTGATAGTGTATGTCCTGCATGTTCTAACCCATGGTTACACTTTTTTCAGGCTACACATGGTATTCAGATTTGCCTATTTGTGTAACCCTTATGATTTAAATCATCATAATTAATGAGCTTCCATGTCTGTTCTCAAGTTATAAACGTTTATATAAAATTTTTAAAGTCTGTTTTGTTTCGAAATTCTTCCTTTCCTTACTGCAAGGGCTGTTGTTACAAAAGGTTGCGTCATGCTTCATAATGAAACTTTAGTTCAGTTCAATAAAGGCATCTGGGTGAGAGCAGGGAGCATTTTATGTTTGCTTCTCTTGTCCTTTTTTTTTAACCAAAGCCAGGATTGAAAATTCCTCCTCTTGGTTCTCTCAAAGAGAGAGAGAGAGAGAGAGAGAGAGACTCGGTTACGGTTTCCCTGGATACCAACCCTCTATCACCATAGTTACTTACCCACACATGCTCTAACAGCCAAGTTCCTCCTACACAGCCTGGCTCGAGAGATCCTCGCTATTCCACACAGCTAAAACTTCATCCCTGATGCTGTTTTAAGAAATGTTTCTTTCCTTGAATCCTTCCAAGACCTGCTTCTCCTTCTAGGTCAAAAATCATTCAGAGTTCAGGGACACTGTTTGGAATTTTCAGTCCTTGGAGCTCTTAACCAGGAGTCTGATTTAGTTTGCTTCCTGTAGTGCGTTTAACAGTGTACAGGATCAAGATCACAGCAGGTGTACAAATGATTTAGATCCTAATAAGCAACCCAGAGGTGACAATAGGAAACGCTAAGAAACACTCCCTGATAAGACATGAAGAAGAAACCTCAAAACAGTCTATAGAATAATTATGGACTATAAAATAAAACAGATCAAAGGTTAATAAAAACTGGTTTCATTCTCTGTCCAGGTCATCAGAGGGTCTCTGTGAGCAGTCTGCTGGTGTGTCACGGTTTGCTGCTGGTGGGAACAAACCTTGGGGTCACGGTAGCTCTGAGTGTTCCACGACTACAGGGCATCCCCAAGGTCACAGGTACGTGTTTCTGATATAATTCATTCACTTTTTTAGACTTTCAGGACAAGATTGGCTACATGCAATATTGGAGTCATTAGACTGGACTAGACGCATTCCACTAGTGGTGATATTGGGCATAACATTACTGGAATGTATATGTACAAAAATGTTCAGTTTACGACTAACATCTAGCTTCTACGTATTTTTTTTTAGATTATTAAACATAGATATTATTTGCATCATTTAAACATCCTGACAAGTGGACGCTAGGTTAAAAGCTGGAAACAGGCCTTATTTTCATTTCCATCTCGCAGCTGTTAACGACTGTAAGCGACTAGTTGACCTTCAGTACCCAGGGGGTTAATGTGTCTCCGGAGCACATCCTGTAATTATTCAGCCTTCTCCGGCTTAGTTATTTTTAAAAGCAGTCCCTCGGTCCTGCTCTGGTGCAGATGCTGTGTGTTAATAGCGCTAAATGCTTCAGGGTGGGTTGGGGTGGCTGAAGGCTTACGGTGACTTCTATGCAGTTTCTGTTGAAACGGAGTTTAATTTCACACACGCTAATTAGCCCTCCGGATGCTGAGATGTAAATCGAGCACACCCTCGATTTAAACTAGCTTTTGTCTGTCTGGATGTCTGCACTCAAAATAATTTGCGCCAGTACACTTACACGTATGGAGACATGGATACGCTTCATCTATTCAGTAGATCTAACAGGCGGGGGGGGGAAAATTCTTTGAAGCGAGAGAAACTTCCTTTTACAGTCCAGACCATGTTCTGTTCAGTCATATGGGTATAATTACACTGGTGTATATATGTTCATGTGTGTGCTTTTACTTAGCCACCACTGAAGAAGAAAAAATAGGGATTTCAGTCTCATAAAATTGTAACAGGCATTTTAAACCTAATAACAAAATTGAAAATGATAAAACTTATGTATTTGTTATAAATGATCTCTTGCCCACTAGGGAACACTGGGGGAAACACTGCACAGCACACACTGCTCTAATAATAAAACTGATTTGTAGCTGCGCTACTGTCAGAGCAGCCCAGATGACAGAGCTGGTGCATTTGTGTAAGGAGTCTCCAGTGTCAGCACTTTGTAACATTCAGAAGTAAAGATGTAGCCATGACGGTCAAATTGCAAATTTTAAAAGAGACCAAAAGAGATACTAGCAAGGGAAAGACTGTTTATAGTTGCTGAAACATAAGAGAGGGCAGGAACGAATTTGGTTTGTGGACAAGTATTTTAAGTAAATTGATTCAGATTGGCAGATTGCTGAGATATTAGAAGAATAAAACACTTCAGGGTATGATGTTACTGGAAAATACCCAACTTTGGAGTGGTAACTGTAAGTCTGCTTAGTGTCAAGCTGCATCACAATCCCCATTGGTATTTATTTCCTTATCATCCCTAAGTGTGTCTCATATTACTCTGTGCTTTACTAGCTGAGTGGCTCATCCTGTAAGTTCAAGAAGTGATGTCATAGTGTATGAAAACATCACTTGATTGCATCAATTGAAATTGACATTGCTCGTCTTGAGCATTGTACGAACACTTAGCCAACTACTGCTGTTTTTTTTTTTTTTTTTTTTTTAGAATACAAGCTCTCTCTATTAAGCTCTCTAGTTAATAGAGAAATTAATAATACCGAGCTATTTGCTTGTAATAAAATAAACTGTGATGAATATAACTGTTAATGAAAACATATTCAGTGAGACCCCCCAGAGCCACATGACTAACATCGCGTTTAACCCGCAGGACGAGGGATGGTGTCCTTCCATGCTCACCTTGGCCCTGTAAAGTTCCTCATCATGGCATCGCCTGTACGAAACGCTGTCCCTTCCATGCCCAGTCAGTGTGTCCCTCCTCCAGAAGAGGACGAAGTTCCTGGCTCTACTGCTTCCTTTCTCACTGAGGAAGATGACATCCAGGCTATACCAACCCGCCAGGACTCGCTCTCGTCCTCCCGCAGCTCCCTGGAGCACGGCCCAGAGGACGGCGCCATCTACAACCTCATCAGCGACCCGGTGCACTCGCAGAACACCAAGCACGCTCAGCGGGCGAACGTGAGCTCAGTGCTGGTGCTGTCTGGTGGCTCGGGTCATAGAAAGATCAACAAGAAGAGCAAAGCGACACGGCATGAAGAAAATGTGCCCACGGTCATGGTGTGGCAGATCCCCGTGCCTGACGTGTGATACGGGTAAAGAGTGCATGAGGAGACGTTAAAGCTGTGCTAGAACTTAAATTTTTGTCTATTTATGTTTTTTAAAAAAATTTTTATATATAATATTTGTTGTTGGCATTTCTACCAAGACTAAGTTTAATTTGTTTAACACTTAACACAGAAAGTAAGAAGAGCAGAACTTTAATTTGGACGTTAAGAGTACATTTTTATTAAACAGACATTTGCATCACTGTTAATTTTTTAATTTAGTTAGCATTTTACTTGGACTAATCAGAAACTGCATGCCTGACTCTCACACCCCGAGCATAACAAGATATCTTCCGTTTACTTGATTGGGAAGGTAACTGCTGATTTTGAGCTGGATATCTCTGGAAATTTTAATTCTATAGCTTCGTTTTTTTTGGATTGTTTGAGAGAGGAGGCTTTAACTTTGCTTCATGTAAAGTTTGGTGGTTCAGGGGCTTTTGGGTCAGGTTTTCAAAGGAGAAAAATTTTAGGAGCAAAAATTTGTTCTGCACAGATCTCAAACAAATTTTTATAACTTGAAAACGGGTCATAGCGCCCAGAAGACCAGACTGAACCTGGCTTATGATAGAAGTTTTGTCGGGTTTAAAATTGAGGGAGATACTGCAATCTGGTTCCAATAAGAACTTTTGGAAAACCAGTTTTGTTTTTCTTTAGAAAAGTAATAGCGAGTGATTCCCAGGGGGACGGGGCCCAGTCTCTCCCCCTGTACAACAAACTTGTGGAGATAAAAAAAAGGGCATCTAATTTTTAAGCTTTAAATGTCTTGTTCTATCCGCAGATAATTTTGCTAATTATACAGACATATTTCTAGAAATAAGAAAAATTTTCACTTAAAGAAAAACAGTACTGTATGTCTATAAATAGGCTTAATAATCTTGCATCTGGTTTATTGTAATCTTATAACAGGAAGTCTTGGATCAATTTGACTAGATTCCAGATATTTTCATTTGATAAGATGTTAATTGTCTGTAGTGGATAAGCTTGAAATAGTGTTTAACAGAAGTTGGTTATAGCACCTTCTCTTTTCCTATTAATTTCCCTTTAGGATGACAGTAGTGATGACATTTCATGGGCTGATGCAATCAGCATCCTTCACTGTGCCTTCCTGAGGCGTCTCCATCATCTGTGCTTGCGTACAGAAAGTGAAACCGACATGTAAGGATGAGCCGTTTGAACTAAACTGGACGATCTAAACACCCATGTGTGCAGTGCTCGCAGTCTGGGTGTCTACAAGGACAGACAATTTACTTGAAGCGGACGTCCCTGGGAATTTAAGTCATTTTTATACCACTGAACTTTCAGTCTTACGTTATGTAAAGTTCTGAACCCCCGCCAAGGTTACTCTTTCCCCTATAGCTGCTTTTGTGTTTCAAATTGTTCATTTCACTTAATTAGTATCATTTAGTTTATAGATGCCCCTGAAATATTTAGGTTTTTACTTTTATTATTATAAAGATAAGATGTTTAATTAGCTTTTAGTGTGAAGTGAAGTTCACATGATGATGATGATAAGATCGTACAGTGATGTGGCATGCAAATATGAAAATTTTAATATCTTGCATAGATCATAAGATTGTAATTTCTATATCATGACACTACCAAAAAAATGTCAGGGTCCAATGAACCATTTCAAAAATACCAAAAACAATTGTGGCACAGTCTGTGTTTTTATTTTTTTGGTGAATCACTGATTTCTACATTAAATCAATCAATCGCAAAAAAGTGGATCTCAAAAAAAAATCCCAGAATGGGTCGCAATTTATAAAGTGTTGCATCTTTACAAAAGAAAAAGAGTGAAATTAGAGAATGTCCATATGGAATTTCTGGCTGGCCAGATTTCCAATTCCCTAATAAACATGGACAGTTTTTTCCACATTACTGGAATATTTCATATAACTAAGTTAATTTAGCCAAATTATGCCCATGTACATGTATTTAATATGTTTGGAGGAAAAGGAAGCTTTATAATAAGAAGTCAGTATCTATGTTTTTTTTTTTATCATATCTTAATAACTATTCCATGTTTTTCTAACAGTCTGACACTTTCTTATCTATATTTTAACACAAATTGTTTTTAGATTTTTATTTGCGTACTCATTAGTGATTTGCCATCATGCATGTGTCTTTAAAAAGTAAATAATAATAATATTAATAAAAAAGAAATGGACCCCTTTATATTACTTTCACACTTGCATACGACGTGTTGCTTTTAAGAGCGTCACATTTTGTGCTCAACATTATGATGAGAAACTTTCAAGGTAAAATGGTAATACTATGCTAATGAGTATGAAAATAACTTAAATACTCAGCTTTGTTGTCAGATCAGTTTAACAAGGCATCCTAACTGCACCAGCTAATGCACAGTAACCAGAGTTACCAACTACCTGTACTACTTCCTTCTTTCAAGCTTTCTAACCAATCCTAGTGTCTCTGTTGGCTTGGAGTAAGCGCTTCATAGAAGGTGGCCCACATGTCTATAACAATATCAGGATTCTCAGAAGCTTCCAGCAATACAGTAGTCTTGCAAATTTTACGTTTACAGTCTGTTGTATAATGTCTTTAAATAAGTAATTTAATTTTAACATATTATAAAACAAGAGCATTTTTATTTATTAAACAACACTGAAAATGAGGAGAATAAATCTGTTAAAGTTACAAATTTAAAGACAGAGAAAGAAATGCTTTCTCCGCAGTTGAATATATTTAAAAGAAAATAATATATTGTTGAAGCCTTGTACTTCCAAAAAACCAACACTTTTCAAGTAATGAAAAACAGAAAAAGTGAAAACAAATTGTAAAACTCTACAAACAGAGAAGAAACGTGACCAGTAGCATTCATTTATGATGGAAAAAATCTAAATACAAATGACGAAATATGGAGAAAAAAAAACAAGATTTTTATACAAAGTTTTTATACTAATATAAAACCAATATCATGATATCAGACTTGTGTTGTCATATTGTCATATTGGTCAGACATAGGTGTCATTATATGACAAAAATAAGACGAATATTAGGTTTTGTTGTTTCTTTTTTTTTATTGTTGTTTCAGTTTTGTGCAACAAACAGTAACTAGAACATTTAAAATCAAAGTACAATTAAAATCTTACTGTAAGTGGTAAAATTTAGCATTTGTTATTGTACAAATCTGGCCTCATCACTAACTCAATACTCAAAATTCTATTCAAATGTGCCTGAAATCCAGTTGTTTCTCAAACCGATAGTACTGTGCAAAAGTCTCAACCACCGTGACATGGTGCAAATTGCCTAAAGATACCATTTAAAAATTGCTTGTTTATGTAACAACCTTAGCAGCAATCTCATTTCCCCTCTCGTCTGTTCCAACCACTCAGCAGTGTACTAATCACCGGCCTGATCATCTCTCATCATCTGCACTGTTTCTCACTGGATCATCCATTAAGTTAAATGTTGTTTTTTAATGATTCATAGTTCATTATGTGGCTTAACAAGCACAAACAAAATTATCTGAAACTGCTCAGGTGCAGGGACCCGACTGGAAATAGCCCCGACTGAGAGACATGAAAGTCCTTCAGGAAAATTGGAGAACTATTTCTCAAGACTACATTAAGAAAGTCTGGCTCTTGGTTTGGTAGCAGGGGTGAAGGCTTTTGCACAGTACTGTATATAGAAAATAAACTGACGCTTTGTTGCTTGCTAGTGTGAACTTAGGGTGAGGTAGTTTTTTGTGATTTTGAGGTGGGTTAAAAGGAACTGAGACCTTAAACGTGGATGAAAAAGGGCCAAAAGCGTTCTACTAAACCAAAAACAGAGAGAATGTGAAGGTCAAACATTAATTTGTGGTTTGGGTTTCATATTCGTTATGTGTAATGATGGCACTGAAGTCTCCTGATGTGTAATGGCATGTTGTAATGGTGTGATTTATTTTTACTCATATGTTAATCTTTGTTAGGTTCTTTTAGATTTATTGACACCAGTGAAATTAAGAACCTGAAATAAAACTCAGATTTTTATTTCATTTAATTTTTTCCAAAATGTCCAAACGTGTATGAACGAGATCTTGCCTACAGCGTAATGTTAAAAAAAGAACCTCCTTGAAATTATTGCTTGGAAAAACTGCTTGCTGGACTTGCCTTCCTCTCCTCTGCGAATGAATGTTTATAAGAAGAACGCTCGTCTTTTATGCTGCCAAAATAAGACTTGTACCATTATGTGTTAAAAAGAAATGTATTATGATGGATTAATAAATAAAGGTCTGCGTTTCAAGAAATAATGTTTGTTTTTTGTGTTACAACTTCATTGATGTATGGCTTTATGGCAAACAAACTTCATGCTAGTATCCATTTATAGAGATAGAGTGGAAGAATAAATTCCGTTATGTATTGTGATTCTTTTGTGTGGCAATTTGTGTATTTGTGTATATGGCAAAGCATTACCAATGGTGAGCTCTAAACTATATTTACACCTTGGCAGGCAATGCAATATCTCAATCAAAATATTTGGAAAATCTGGATATTTACAAAAATCGCAATACAAATTGAAACTGTACTAAGGTATCGTCCTGGCTTGGTGATTCCCATCCCTACTCAATTACACTATTATTATTATTATTATTATTATTATTAACTAGACTACACTAGAATAGGGCCGAGCACAGAGCCATGAGTAACACCTTTTAAATCAGGCAATAAGCAAAAAGGATATAAGTTGCTTTAATAAATGTCATCAAACTATAAAAAAGGCTAAATGTAAAGTAGCTCCTTTAAGAATGTTTCTAATGTAACATATTCTCACAATTTAAATCTTGTAAATTCAAAGTAAATTAATTGCCTGGTTAACGGAATGTTCTGTGTAATCTGTGGAATAGAAAACATACAGAAGTAGAAATGCCAGCCTGTTTTGGGAGTCCTACTTTAACTCTTGACATGAAAATATGTTTTTCACATACTGTACATATTTCGTCTTCAGTTTTAAGTGTAGATCAAAACATATATCCATTTTATATACCAGGGGAAAAGCGAATGTTCTATTCCCACTCTTCTAGTCCAAGCTGAGCAAATAACACATCTGATAATTCACCCCAAGTTCAGATGCGCAAGGGATTCTGTTGTGTTTGTATAGAAATAACTTCTGAACCTCGATGTGTGAACAGCTGACGGCTGTATTAGTCAGTCCCAACAGAGACAGAGCAACCCGAGCATGCGTGTTGTCAAGCTTTCCCCTGGAATTTTATTTACTTTCACAGAGTGGAACAGCTGTGGGGTGTAACATATAATACATAATACTGTACTTCTTTAGTGCTTTTATTTATATGTACACTACAGTTCAAAAGTTTGGGGTCACTTTTTAACTCCATGATCGTTCCTGATTTTTATTTCTTTCTACATTGTAAAGGAATGCTGAAGGCGTCCAAAAAATGCATTAATCTCCTTTGAACAGTTGATATTGAGATGTTTCTGCTACTTCTGCTCTGTAAAGACGTCATAACGCCTCTAATCTGAGGTGCTGTTAATTGGTCATTTTTCAGGCTGATAACTCTAAATGAACTTCTCGTCTGCAGCAGAGGTAGGTTTTGGTCTCGCCCTCCTGGGACGGCCTTCATGAGAGACAGTTTCATTATGGTGATAATTGACAATACTGTTCTTGCAAGAACTATTACAGAAAGGCCGACCTCTGTGTCTTAAAATAACAACTAACTGCTGTTTTTGTTGTTGTTACGTAATTACCTAATTCCATATGTGTTATTTTATAGTTTTGAAATCCCCAGTATTGTTGTAGAATGTAGAAAATAAATCACTAAACAAAAACAAAGAAATTTGCAAGTGATCTAAAACTTTTGAACAGTAGTATATATCCAGTGTATATACAGTATTACTCTTAAGCCCTTTTAGGACTGGATTAGTTTAACATGAGAAGGTGGAGTAATGCAATATAAAAGTATGAAAATATGTGACAGAAAGAGATCAACCACTTCCATTGGTTTCAGTCAACCTATTGAGTTCATGCTGTACCCCGTTTACATGTGACTTACTAATGATTAAACTAAAAGGATGAAACTTTCACTTCGCACTAATGAAATGTGTGGCATCATAAGAACACACTAATTTCTGTGATGTATCCCATGCAATCAAGTAAACTTACAACACATTACTTAGCACATGTATGTCCTGAAAACTAATCATATTCAAATAGTCCTATAGATAATGTCATGGATTGCTTATTTAAATAAAAGCCTGACATGTTTAGCAAATGTGCTCTGGTATGGCTTCCAGCAGCATCCCATGCTGTAATTACACATACACAAGCTTCATTTGTGCTTTCATAATCTAAAACCAACACAAGTATAATACCAGTATAATGCATGAACAATAAACATACCCATCCTTACAGCAAGGTATTAAACAATACTACGCTTGCTCATGATTATACATCAACAGCCGTGAGGTATCATGGACCACCCAGAACCATGTTTTTTATATTATTATTATTTAGCTGTCACTTCAGTATGATCGTGAAAGGATTACTCTGTCACTTTTGCAAAAGGTAGTATTTTGTCGGATCCTAGAAATGATTTCCTGAATAGACCTGTACTGTGTATTGTAAGCACACATACTGTACTGTACACCTCACCTACAGGCTGCAATACTTCTGATGTGGTAGAAGTGTGGAAGGCCAATGATGCCAAATGATCATTAGTATAGGTCATTTACCTGTTTAAAAAAACATAAAATACGTTCTGCAAGCTATCATTAACAGGTATTGAAATTGAAAGCATTTGTGTAAAACAATTACCTTCAGGCTACAGTGTAAAAACTATTAATTAATTACTTAATAACATTCCAATAAACTTTGTTTTTTCAACACTACATAAATAAAAAAAAAAACCTGGTCTTGCCTTCTACCTAGCTAGGCAGAATGAATACCGTTCATTCAGGGTTTCAATAAAAAAAAATTTTAATACTGGCACAAAGAAATATAACAGAAGCCTAGTTGCAACTGTTAGTCTCAGTAAAACATTTGAATAGTGCAAATATTTTAAGGAAGGTCGTACATCCATGAATGACAACCCCAAGGTGGCTCGGAGCTCACAGCAGTCGTTCCCATGAACATTCAGTGAAAATCAACTTGTCAACTTGTCGCCAGCTCGCGTCTGTTTGTGGGAGCTGTACACAATCATTCACAAACATCACTTGCACATTACAGCTTGGCTGGGAGTTATTGTCACAACCCCAATACAGTGCTGACCTTGCTGCAAGTTATTTCCACATGTTTGGACCATTAAATTAATTCCTGGGAGGCCATCGTTTCAGACATGAATGAAGGAGCCAGTTTTGGTATCCAAGCACTAATGAAACAATGGGATAAATGCATTAGTGTAGCAGGGGATTTGGGTAAAAGCAGATAGCAGGAATTGTTTTATAGCCATACTGTGTGTTAGGAGGTGGGAAGTTTAATATACAGTAACAGAAGATGTGTCTACTCCAAGAGGGGCGGGATGAGAGGTACTTCGTGCTCACACATTAATCACGGCTCTACAGCCAATCAGGGGCATCTGTGAGGATAGCGCTGTCCCCCGAGTGTTACGCCGCCCCCAACGGTGCGAGAGCGAGTTCGAAACGATGTGGTTGGCTGGTGTCACGTGGTTCAGAGGAAACACGCGATAGTCTTCGGCCGTCCTGACTGAGTGATAGTAGTAGCCTTAATGCGGGAGCCCCCTAGTGACAGGGATGAATTGGACACCACTAAAAATCAATCAATCAATCAATAAATAAATAAAAAAGTACAAAACTCTGATATGTGTGTGCTAAATTGTATCTTTTTTTTCTTTTCTAGCTCTTATGGTGTGTTCACATTAAGCTCATTTTATGTATAAAGCAGGGCTTGACATTGGCACCCGCCCACCCGCCAAATGCGGGTAAAATTGGGCTGTGGCGGGTAATAACTTTAGTCTCACTAGCCACTTTGGCGGGTAGTTTATTCTTTGGTATTGTAACATCCATCGGTATAGAAGAAAAAAAAAGATCACATAGACAAACGGAGTTGTTAGCGAATGTGCAGTTTACTTTTTTTTTTTCGTCATGCGCACGCCCAGTGACAGATTACACACGCTTAGTTACCTCGTCCCGCTCGACGTGCTTATGTCAGAGTCAGGATACTGAACAGAAAACTTGGAATAGAACTACATGCAAACACTACAGTTATGACAATATATTTTTGTTGTAGTTTTCTCTAAAGTCATCCGCTATAATAAACGTTTACATTGCAGCGTAATATTACGCGCATAAAACATGCATGTAATGAGGACATTTAATATTTCTCTCTACACATGTTCACACACGCATGCACGCACACTTTTACTTCCTGTTTGGTGTGTGTGTCTGTGTGTATCATTTCCTTAAAGGGCTATTGCTTCTCAACAGGATGAGAATGTTTGCCCCTTTCGCAGGTTATTTACTGATTATATATATAAAAAAAGTAATCACTATTAAAATCTATTTAGATTTCATGTTGAATGATAGAAAATTCATCAAATGATTGAATTACCTCACACTATAAAGAGTCAACACTACAAGATAGACCAGTGTTGATTGTCCTAACTCAGAATTCTGATATAATAATACATAATGAATAATAATACCTGATAATAGTACACAACACACTAAAATGATAAATGTTCTGAGTTGCTGTATTTTCAATATCAGAATGAGTTCAGTTGTACTGAATCTGTTATTTTTCAATTTCATGTGGTAAGAGGCTTGAATTTAAGTTCAATAAGCAGAATATACTGTTCATGTTTGCATGTTTTTATATTGGGAGCTATCGTAACAGTACTGAATACTTGACTACTACTATAGTGATACAGTGGATGCTGTCATTTATAAGTAAATCTAGATCTAACAAACATTAACGTATCATGGTGAAGAAAAAACTGCGTTTTTCTGGTTACAAAATTGTGGCGAGTAAAAAGGCTGAATGGCGAGTGACTCGGGAAATTCACTAGTTACATCTTTGCTAGTGAGCAAAAAAGCAAGCCCTGGTATAAAGATCTAATCTACAGCATTTGAACAATCATATTTTGTTTCTTGGACGTCCATGTATTTTTTAAGCAATGTTTGGCACGTATGGCTTCCCATATTGCTCAGTGTAGATTTGTGTGTCGGATTGTGTTTGGTGTGTAGGGTTAACGTAGAAAGGGGGTGCGGTTTCGTCCAGAACTCCCCTTATGGCATATAGAGAGACCGAAATACATCCACTGCAATCGACGTACTGTTGGATCTCGGACACATGAGAGGATATTTCATTCAAAATCAAGCTTGTGTGTGTGTGTGTGTGTGTGTGGAGGGAGAAAAGGGCGTTGAGAAGATTGGTGCTGCTTCCAGGTACAGCTCGCTAATGGAGAGGTTACAATGTAACAGGTAACAAGATGAAAGACACAGACGTCTGATGGAATCTTTGATCATCTGAAGCTCGAGGGATGAAAGTGAATGAAATAAACAAGCAAACATTTCACCTGGACACGAAGAGATCACCTGCAGCTCGTGTGTCTTATATAACCAGGAAATACAGATAACACGTAAGTACTGTAATTATTATCTGCGATTAACACGTAAGTAATTATTATCTGCATTAAAAAAAAATAAAATACACGATGTGCTCCTGCTCTGATGGCCTGATTTATTTCCTCCATTAGACCGATGTTCTTCATAAGGAACCTTAAATATCTTTAGATATATATTTTTACCCCTGGTTGAACTGTATGAATGTTCATACTTATTTCTCTCCTTTTTTTTTTACTTGGGTCTATTAAAAATAAGTAAATAAAGCCTTCTCTTATTTTCTTCGTTCAAGCTGGCAGCGTGGTTATGCAAACTGCGCATGCTCCGCGATCATCTCAAGAGGACGCGTCTGTCATTAAAAAACAGAGTCGACTCTTTGAATCGATTCTTTTACATGAGCACTGGGAGCCGACTCGCATTTACTGCCCACATTCTGTTTTACTTTTCTGTTGTTTTGTTTGTAAATGAGGACGAGGCAAAGGTGCTCATCACGTGACCCTACCACTGATCCTATAACTGTTTATAGCTACTTGTAACTAGAAATCAATTATTTTCTTTCATTTATACAGCATTTTTAACAGCGGTCCTTGTCGCAAAGCAGTTTTACAGAATCAAAAAAGAAAATGATCAAAATTCGTTTGAAAAGTGTAAGGAAATATTCATAAATCATAATTGTCAGATTGTTCTAAACGGTTACACGACAGCAATCACAAGCCATCAAAGAATTCCTCTCTCAACTGAAGACTCAAAGATTAACTGCTAAAAACTGCACTGTGATTGGTAAACATTATACTTTTTTATACCTTTAATGGATGCTGCTCATTTTGATCTCACTTTGCATGAAGTGTAGAGGTGTGCACAAGACTGAAACCGTTTACGTCGTGCTTTAAATCTAAATTGAATTGTAATGTAAATCTTGCACCGCCGCAGAGTGGCTTCCACTCTCACTATGTGGAAAAACACAGTTTCAGAGTCACGGGTTGCACATTGCCATCCAGAGTCTGCTCTGCTAAAAAAAACCTTCCACACACTGCTTCAGGGGCGGACTGGGACCAAAAAGTGGCCCTGGACTTCCTGGCCCACATCAGCCCACATCATAATACATTGGCTCATTAATGTAGAGATAAATTTTGAACACCAGTTACTAGTATAAAAATATAACAATACAGAAATCAATGCTATTTAAACATATTGTTTGAAGTATCATTGAACATATATTAGTAAAACAAAGAAATAAAGGAAAGAACATCAAGACAAACAACATATAAATATAAACACAATATTTTAAAAGAATGGCAATAAAACTGAACATGTAAGCTGAAATAAAATCAGTAGCAGCATTAGCTCACGCTAGTAAAGCCATTACTCATTTTAATTATTATGGTAGTCTATATTAATTTGAAATAATGCTGCGAAACGTTATTTTGAATTATTATTGACTACCATAATAATTACTAGCACGAGTTAATGCTGCTCCTGATTTTATTCCAGCTTACCTGTTCAGGTTGATTGCCATCCTTTTCACTAGATCAGGGGAGAGGTGTTGGTCATCATCAGCAGGCACTAGTTCTTCACTGACCCTGCCTTCACTGATGAGTGGTACAGTATATCTTACACTGCATCATGATGATACCCCCTGCGAAATGTTCATGATATCTCACAAACAAAAAGGCCAATTTGTCTTTTCCTCATAAAGTGTTTAAGTGAAATTCCACCCATACAAGTGTGACAAATATGCAAAGAAAAAAAAATCAAAAAGGGGCAAATACTTTTTCATGGCACTGCACAGGTAGTCAGATTGTTCCACTGGGATGAAACTGTGCCAGGTGAAGTTATAGCACTTTCAAAATCATACTCTACAGTACATCAAACTTTACACTGATATAAATAATGTTAATTGATGAATGTTTTTTAACACCCTTGTGACTCAATAAGAGACAATGCAAAGAAGCAGCCTGTAAATGATACATTTTGGCAGTATTGTCTTGCATCTCTTGAAATAAATAAATAAATAAATAAATAAATAAATCACAATACTTCCAAAATGTTATTTGCTGTCAAACTGTTTATAAGCCTCCTGGGTCTTTGTGAGACTGGTGCTACTAGACACTGAAGATATCGTCTTTATACAGTTTTATACGTTCTTTGTCCTATTGTTCTTTCCTTTAAACAAAAAGTAGTTTTCAAAATTTATCTCCACTTTAATGAGCCAGTGTATTGTGATGTGGGAAGTGGTGGGCTGTTGGATCCAGCCTCGCTGTCCAGTTATAGGCAAAATCTGTTCATTTGAAGCATTTCACAGCATTTACCTCTAAAGCTTTTTCTTATTTTCGCGTAACTTTCAGCTCCACCTTTTCTTCTTCCTCCTTTTCATTTATGGAAATTATTACTAATTTGCTCAGAGAAATTCGATGTATCAAGAAAGGATCAATATCGCTCCCTCCGTAAATTAAAAGTGAAGGGGTCAGGGTGCGGGTTTCAGAACACGGATGGAATAGACCAAACTAATTAATATTGAGGAAGGGCAATATATCCGCATGCGCGGTAACATAAACACACACACTTTGTCGGCGGCGCCCGTGCGATCGACGCCCTCATCCATATGCGTAGAAAAGAGATGCAATATTATGGTTTCTGTCATTTTTCTTATATATTTGCGTACTGACTGAGCCGGCCCACATTGATCAGCGGCCCACCGGGAAAACTCCCGGAGCGCCGGTCCACCACTGCACTGCTTTATGCAGTTTCTGTGACAAATGTTCCTGGACATTTTTTTCGCTGAACGAGGTGGATTAGTAATCTCTTTGTACCTACAGTCCAAGTGCATGGGGTTTAAGTTGATTGTGTGCATTGTGGGCATACTGTACATGCTCCTGCCCTGAGATCCCTGGGATAGGCTTTGGCCCCCCTGCAACCCTATATAGAACAAGTGGGGATAGACAGTTGATTGATGGATGGTGGATCAATGGATGGACATTGAACCTGGAAATCTAAGGAAAGGGCCAGTCAGCTGCTCAACTAGTAAAAAAAAATATACGCCAGGCCTTCGCCAAACTATTTACAAAGGCCTTCCAAGGCACATGCACACAGAGAGGAGTAAACAGCCCCTCAGCCCATAATCAGATTATAGCTTGATTTGATGCAATATTCAGTATTGTTTACAAAACTATACTTTTTTGCACTCCTGACTTGTGTAACATCTTGGTAAATTTGCACAAACATAGTAGATAGTAGTAAAAACTCTCAGTTTATTTATAATTTATAATGTGCCAATAGTGATGGTATATAATTGTGTGTACAGTTCCCAAGGACCAATGCATCTCTTCCACAAATTGTCAATTTTTTATAAGTATCAGGTGTTCCATGGCAACGTTTGCAGTGGGCTCTGAGCCACCTCGGCCTGGATCATCATTCCCGGACATATAGCCTTCTTTAAAACATTTGCACTATTCAAATGTTTTACTACGGCTAAGAGTCCCATCACTGTACTGTGCTTGAAGTTGTCCTGAATGTCCATTGCTTGTATGCCTTCATTCACCAAAAATTTGTCCTGGTTTGACAGGAACACGTCTAATAGTTCAGCGTCATGCTATTTTAATCAGTTTAACCAATCTGACCAAAATTTAACAATATTTCCTGCCTTTAAGGTTAAGGATTATGTATAAAAAGTGAAGTCAGTTATCTTTTAATTGCTTACTGATAAGTAACGGCACCCCCTTTTTGGGCTTGCATATTCATCACATGTTACAGTACATGGAGGTCATATAGGCAACTTAACATTTGTAAAATAAATGCTCTAAGCAACCTCTCTTTTTGTTTTCATGCAGGTTTAAAGGCACACTATCACCCAGAAAGGATGCAACGTTGAACTTTGTTCCACTTCGTATTGACAAGCTTGAAATGACACCTACTGACACGAGATATCAGGATAAGCCCGCTGCACTGCTAAGGTCGTCCAATTAGGATTGATCAAGAAATGCTGCCTCTGAAAACCGAACAGAACAACTTGAGTAATTAACGGATGTCAATCATCCCTCAAAAGCCAGAATGACTTTGCCTTGACGCTGTCTTGACAAAATGAGCATTTATAAATTCTGACAGATCAGCGTTTTAAAAAACAAAAAACGTCTGTCCTTTCACTGTGTGCGTATAAAAATGAATAACATGTTCACCATAAAAGCAGATGTCATATTTCACGCTGCGGATCATGAAGACTCAGAGCCATCTATTATTACCAAAGGGAATGACAAAGTTATTCCAAGAGACGTTACTGCTTGTGTTTCCGAGACAGGAATAGCACAAAGATCCTGGGAATCTGGAAGAGTACCGGAGACTGGAAATCTGGGAAAACGTTCCTTAGGAACAGGAGACTATCTGCATGATGGAAACTCCAGTGACAGTGGCTTTCAGGATCATATTCAACCAGCGGATGTTCCTGTAACAAATCTAATTGAGGCCTCGGGCAAAAATGGAGTAAAAGAGGACACAAATGGAGCTGCAGTTGACAGGCCTTGCCCTGGAACAGGAACCAGAGCAGAAATGGCTAAATCTTATGTTTACGAGACTGAAGGAATCATGAGGAGTCCAAGCGTCATCAGCTCTGTGTCCTCTCTTTCACAGGACTCGTTTTCTGACTCGAAGGAAAGCCGATCGTTAGAACAAGTACTGGGTAATATGTGTTCATTACAAGAAGGTGCACATGTTCACTTTACACACGAGTCAGTACATGACATAAAGCACAGCGGTAATGGTGTAACAAATTCAATTTCTGTTCGAGAGAACCCTGATTTAGTTATTGAAGTAGGCAGACAGAAGGTCCAAGTACATAAATCTGTTCTTGCTGAAAAAAGTGACTATTTTAAAGCAAGGCTTTCTCGAGACATACTAAAAATTAAAGGCGTGAGCTACAAGACATTGTCTGTTCTGATAGATTATGTTTACACCTCCAACATGAATGTGAACAAAGATAACGTTGTGGATGTTGTAACGGGGGCGAAAATCTTACAGATCCCTTGCGCCGTGCAGGCCGCAATCGAGGCCATGTCTGCCCAGCTCACGATACAGAACTGCTACGAGATTCTGACCATCGCTAAAAAGCAGCGACTAAGCGAACTGAAGGAGACTGCATACCGTTTCATAAGCGACAACTTCTTGCAGGTGCTGAAAGATCCCGCCGTTTACGGCCGTCTCACGGGGTCCGAGCGTGACCTGGTTTTGAGGAACCGTATGGAGGGACGCACATGTTTGATGGTCTCTGAGATCAATGATGTTTTTGAGCGAGTAGGGAGCAGACCCCCAAGCAGGGGCAACAGCAGGCCTCAGAGCCCTCTCTCTACTGCCTCGTTTGAAGACAACCACATGATCTACTACTACAACGAGAATACCAAGGATTGGCACACACTGACCATCATGCCCGAGGATATTAATACCAAAGGTTGTGGGATCTGTTGTATGTATAATTACTTGTTTGTCGCAGGTGGCATCCGAGGATTTGGTGAGAAAGGAAAAGCATCGGACAAAGTGTTCTGCTACAATCCCATAACGGACCGCTGGAGTGAGATCCGACCCATGAACCAAGCAAGGTCACAACTCAAATTAGTGTCCATGGATGGTTTCTTGTATGCCATTGGTGGAGAATGTCTCTTCACTGTGGAGAAGTATGACCCTCGTATGGACCGTTGGACTACTGTGGCTCCGTTGCCCAAAGGAGCGTTTGCAGTTGCCCATGAGGCTACCACCTGCAATGGAGAGCTGTACGTATCAGGAGGAACGCTCTTCTACCGCCTCTTGAAGTATGACCCCAAGAGGGACGAATGGCAAGAATGTCCGTACAACAACAGCAGGAAGAAATCCACCGACATGGTTGCGCTGAAGAGCTTCATCTACAGGTTCGATGTCAACCGTGAACAAGGCGTCAACGTTTTCAAGTACAACAGCATAGTCAAAATGTGGCACGACTGTGCTTCCTATCAGCAAGGGAGCCCGCTGCCGTTCAGGTGCGCCGTCATTGGAAGTCGCATCTACTGCGTCAACAAGACCCAGACTTTACAGTTCATTGTGGAGGAGGATGGGGCTCGATTCGCAGAGGAACCTCTGAAAGCTCCCATGGAGGCTAAAGGAGTGTTATTCCCATTCGTTCTGACCTTACCTGACCGTAGTGATCGAAATGTGTGAGTAGGGATCCTACTGAGGGAAGAACATTTGTAAGCAGCATAGTCAACTATTACAAAAAGAAAGAAAGGTGCGTTTCTCGCCAAGTTAATCTGCTCGTAACTGGAATGTTTCTCTTTGCATGGTGGACGCGCATCCATGGGACGCCTTACAATGACTGCTCTTTTCTTTTAATATTGTGGCACAGTTGCATTTTATAGGTATACAGTATATAACCTGGATGCATTTTTCCATTTGTTTCGTGCACTTTTTGTACTTTAAATGTTTGACAAAAATGATCCGGCAGCAAAATCAAACAGAAAAAAAAGCACAACTGAAATATAACTGCGAATCAAATAAAGCAGTCTAACTGTAAAGTTTATCAAACTGGAGCTTACTGTAATTTAAGTGAATATAGCACAAAAGTCTAACGAAAATATTTAGATAACCTGGACCTTTGAGCACACGCCTTTGACTTGAAACAAAGCCATCGAACAAGGAAAGCTTACGCTAATGTTAAACGCTAATTCTGCACTTATGAGCACAAAACACTTAACTTCTCTTCATTCGTCAGCGCGGTTTGGGGGGGTAAGGATACAAAAATATCATACGAGAGGAAGGTTTAATTGCATCTCCAAACTTTTAATTAGATACTAACGAGGGCATGACAAACAGCAAGTGACCTGGAAATCAGTCTAATGATTCGAATCACAGGAAACTAAAACAAGCCTTATTTATCAGGGATGGAATCCCCAGGGACCACACGAAACAATATTATCACAAAACCTAGGTCTTGATTCAATTTGTATTGCTATTTTATAATTATCTTATATATAAAATAGAAATTCTAAACAAACATGACAAATAATTCAACCCACACAACTGTGCTGCCTACTAAAGTGCAAATGTTTTAGAGCACCACCTGTAGGATCATAGAGGAACTGCAAAATTTTCCCACCTCAATTGCAAACACAACCTTGACCAAATGTTTTGAGAATGACACAAAATAGTCATTTTCACACAGTCTGCTGCTTCAGTGTTTTTAGATCGATTTTTTTTTTCTTTTCTTTTTTAGTTGTCAGGATGCTTTACACTTGACATGACACATGACTGACTTAGGTTTTCTTCTCTTACAAGCTTTTTTCTGGATGCCACAAATAATCGGAAAGAGAATTTATAAGAGAAAATTACTTTACCCCAGTTCCTCAGTAGTACCGTTTTAAATAATATTAGTTTGTCCCTGATGTTTTTCCTGGAGCGAAATGCCTTCCCTGCTGTCTTGCTTAAAATGCATGAAGGTGAGCGCTACCATCAGTCCTGTGTCATGTCACAAAAATTATAACTAAATGTCTCGGGGGAACAAAACATCAAAATTTTGTGTCGATGGACAGAAAACTACCCAGACCTTAACTTGTGGTCAATCATCAGGGGAGAAACAAAAACCCACAAATTCTGACAAACTCCAAGCATTATGCTAGAATTATGCAAGAATGGCATGTGGCCCAGAAGTTGATTGACAGAATGCCTTGGCAAATTGCAGAGGTCTTGCAAAAAGAAGGGTCAACACTGCAAATATCGACTCCTTACATAAACTTTATGTAATTAGCAATAAAAGCCTTTGACGCTTATGAAATGCTTGTAATTATATTTCAGTATACCATAGTAACATGTGACAAAAAGATGTAAAACACTGAAGCAGAAGACTTTCTTAAAACTTTAGGCTATGGCTGTATATAAATTAAAAATTAATTTTATGTGAGACGTAAATTGCCACATGAAAGAATTCATCAGTGATACGTGACTGAACCTATTTTTTCCCTCCATCTCCATTACTGTTTGTGTCCCATAGTTCACTGATTATCAAAGGGCGTCTGGGGTCTACACATAAATCTGTGAAGTATAGATTTGGGGTCCAAAAAATTATCCATCATTCGGAGTGCTGTTATATTTATGTTTGCATTCTCAATGTTATTAGACAGATTTTATCATAGTACATGAATGAAATGGCCTGAGTATTACCGCACACATTTGTATAATGTGTAATATTTCAGTGGTTGGAGTTGGGTTATTAAATGACCACATACTGTATCTTACAGTTGAAGCAGTGTCTGGGTGCAAACACCTTAAGAACCACTGCCTTAGTCAGGATCGTGCGGGGGAATAAAAGCAAAAACATCTCTTGTATTAAATAAATAATAAAGCAACCGAAGCATTGCCAAAGACAAGCAAGCTGATTTTTTTTATTTAGGTTTGAATCTGAAGCACATTTTTTCTCAGCTTTGCAAATATAATCTCTCTATTTGAGAGAAATATGAACAGAACACACGATAGGTGCTGAGCACAGAATACTTTTATCATGATAAAGGATTCATCTGTAGAATAATCCCTTCTTAAAAGCCGCCTGTCGTTACTGAATTCGTACAAACAACAATATTTTGCACTTGATTTTTTTCCAGTTTGCAATAAGATGCTAGTGTTAATCAAGAGATTAGTGGTGTGTGTGTGTGTGTGTGTGTGTGTGTGTGTGT
Source organism: Channallabes apus (assembly GCA_030522415.1). Lineage (NCBI taxonomy): Eukaryota > Metazoa > Chordata > Actinopteri > Siluriformes > Clariidae > Channallabes > Channallabes apus. The sequence continues at coordinate 29,444,994 of CM060116.1, read as the reverse complement.
GTGTGTGTGTGCGCGCTTGTGTGCTGCTATCATGGAAGCAAAAGCAAACTAATCTCCATCCCAAACTGCTGCTGCATTTTTGTGAAATTTATAAAATACTGGAACACTATTTGTAGTGTAATTCTAATTATGTACACTAATTTAATAACTAAATTTGATGCCGTATCTGTCCATACATAATAATGCATTATGTTTCAAATGTTGTGAAATGGAGCCTTATAACTCTGTGTCGCTATGCTCTTACTGGATGTCTGATTATGATTATTAAAAATAAAAGAAAGTATTGTGCAATTCTGCCTCGTTCTATTTCATAACTACTATACTAAAAACCTAATTTATTTCCTTCAGTAAATGCTCGTTACTCAAGATTATATTAAAATGAATCACTATAATTAAGGTATATAGTAATTTAATAACACAAGCCAATACAGTGCATTCAGCGCATATATATATATATATATATATATATATATATATATATATTAGTATACAGTAAATATATATAAAATGCCTAATTTCCTTTTGAGGAAATAAACTTCTAGCTAAATGTGAGTCAATTAATGCAAGGACATCTATGCTAATAATGATGGATTAAGATTTACAGGTCATTTTAGCTGGTGTGTTCAAGTCAAAAACGGGACTTTTGATTGTGCAGGATTATAGAATCAGTTCTGAGAGTTAATCCCCTGCTACACGCTAAATTATTGGTGGATCAGTAAATTTCTCGTCTTTTATGCCTTCATTTACCAGAAATTTTATTACAAGTCACGGTTTGGCTTGAACGCCCAAAGTGTATACAAATATCTTCTTCATTACTTCTTAAAGAGGTCCTATTATGCTTTTTCAAATATGATCTTTCATGCAGTGTGTCATGTAGCTGTATGTGAACAACTATCTGCACTATCTGTGACGTTGACAGTGCACGATAAATGAAGTTTTTGTCTATGAAAAAAAAGAGTCCGCTCACATTCGCATAAACGAGTCGTTAGCAAATAAATTTTTACTCTGTTACGGGTCCACGTCACTCCGTAACATATTTGCATAATGTCCGCCCACCATCTTACAATTAACGTTACGACACTCTTGTTAATGTGACCAAGCATTCATGCCGGGTTCGCTTAAACACTTTGTAAAATAAAAAAAAAACTATAAAAACGAACGCACACAAAATCCTTTTCAACTGTTTTTTCTCCACCATTCACCACTTCACTCGCGAAGTGCGCATGCCCGTTGCCCTTCTATGGCAAAAATGCATCACACACTCATGAAGTGCACATGCCCGTTGCCCTTCTGCCCTGAGGGAAACAATGCATCACACACACACACATATACAGACTCCGTCTTGAATGGATACGGTTGTAGCACAGCCACATAACGTTTTTTTTTTTTATATATAAAATAAGGGCGGTCGGCACGGTGGTGTAGTGGTTAGCACTGTCGCCTTGCACCTCCAGGGTCCGGGTTCGATTCCCGGCCAGGCTCGATTCCCGTCTCTGTGTGCATGGAGTTTGCATGTTCTCCCCGTGCTTGGTGGGTTTCCTCCGGGTACTCCGGTTTCCTCCCACAGTCCAAAGATATGCAGGTTAGGCTAATTGGCGTTCCTAAATTGCCCGTAGTGTGTGATTGGGTGTGTGAGTGTGTGTATGTGTGTGTGCCCTGCGATGGATTGGCACCCTGTCCAGGGTGTACCCTGCCTAGTGCCTGAAGTCTCCTGGGATAGGCTCCAGGTCCCCCGCAACCCTGAACACAGGATTAAGCGGTATAGAAAATGAATGAATGAATGAATAAAATAAGGGCATTAATACACATGCTGAATAATGAAAAACAGCGGTGCATTTATAAAAAGGACCCGTTCGGTGTTTTGGTGCCTCACTTCCCCACCCCAAGTGTAGTTCTACTTCCCCAGTAGAACTACACTTCCTGGGCGCAGGAGGTCATAGGTCGCAAAATCAAAGGGACAGCCGTGAAAGAGCGGGGGGAGGAGTACTAATGGTGGACCAGTGCTGGCGTTATTTGTTTGGACGAGAGAAGGGGAGATTGCTGTGGATCATTTTCTTTCGGAGATTTTTCAACCAGATTATCTTTGACTGGACATATTCCCCGGACTCCTCACCCTCCATCATCAGCCTCCCAGACTTCATTAACCCCGGTGAGATGGAACTATACTTCTCTATCACACATAAAATAAACACGGGCTTCGGACATTTTTCACTCACTCGCGTTCACACACACATACAGTGGTGTGAAAAACTATTTGCCCCCCCCTCCTGATTTCTTATTCTTTTGCATGTTTGTCACACAAAATGTTTCTGATCATCAAACACATTTAACTATTAGTCAAAGATAACACAAGTAAACACAAAATGCAGTTTTTAAATGAGGGGTTTTATTATTTAGGGAGAAAAAAAATCCAAACCTACATGGCCTTGTGTGAAAAAGTAATTGCCCCCTGAACCTAATAACTGGTTGGGCCACCCTTAGCAGCAATAACTGCAATCAAGCGTTTGCGATAACTTGCAACGAGTCTTTTACAGCGCTCTGGAGGAATTTTGGCCCACTCATCTTTGCAGAATTGTTGTAATTCAGCTTTATTTGAGGGTTTTCTAGCATGAACCGCCTTTTTAAGGTCATGCCACAACATCTCAATAGGATTCAGGTCAGGACTTTGACTAGGCCACTCCAAAGTCTTCATTTTGTTTTTCTTCAGCCATTCAGAGGTGGATTTGCTGGTGTGTTTTGGGTCATTGTCCTGCTGCAGCACCCAAGATCGCTTCAGCTTGAGTTGACGAACAGATGGCCGGACATTCTCCTTCAGGATTTTTTGGTAGACAGTAGAATTCATGGTTCCATCTATCACAGCAAGCCTTCCAGGTCCTGAAGCAGCAAAACAACCCCAGACCATCACACTACCACGACCATATTTTACTGTTGGTATGATGTTCTTTTTCTGAAATGCTGTGTTACTTTTACGCCAGATGTAACGGGACACGCACCTTCCAAAAAGTTCAACTTTTGTCTCGTCGATCCACAAGGTATTTTCCCAAAAGTCTTGGCAATCATTGAGATGTTTTTTAGCAAAATTGAGACGAGCCTTAATGTTCTATTTGCTTAAAAGTGGTTTGCGCCTTGGAAATTTGCCATGCAGGCCATTTTTGCCCAGTCTCTTTCTTATGGTGGAGTCGTGAACACTGACCTTAATTGAGGCAAGTGAGGCCTGCAGTTCTTTAGATGTTGTCCTGGGGTCTTTTGTGGCCTCTCGGATGAGTCGTCTCTGCGCTCTTGGGGTAATTTTGGTCGGCCGGCCACTCCTGGGAAGGTTCACCACTGTTCCATGTTTTTGCCATTTGTGGATAATGGCTCTCACTGTGGTTCACTGGAGTCCCAAAGCTTTAGAAATGGCTTTATAACCTTTACCAGACTGATAGATCTCAATTACTTTTGTTCTCATTTGTTCCTGAATTTCTTTGGATCTTGGCATGATGTCTAGCTTTTGAGGTGCTTTTGGTCTACTTCTCTGTGTCAGGTAGCTCCTATTTAAGTGATTTCTTGATTGAAACAGGTGTGGCAGTAATCAGGCCTGGGGGTGACTACAGAAATTGAACTCAGGTGTGATAAACCACAGTTAAGTTATTTTTGAACAAGGGGGTCAATCACTTTTTCACACAGGGCCATGTAGATTTGGAGTTTTTTTTCTCCCTTAATAACGTAAACCTTCATTTAAAAACTGCATTTTGTGTTCAATTATGTTATCTTTGACTAATAGTTAACGGTTTTTGATGACCAGAAACATTTAAGTGTGACAAACATGCAAAAGAATAAGAAATCAGGAAGGGGGCAAATAGTTTTTCACACCACTGTATACATACCATTTATTATATATAGTTTGTATATATTGTTTATACCTTTGTTTGGTTGTGGTGCACCCCTTTTTTATTTACTTTATTTAGTTTTGTATAATACACGTTTGCTTTATCTACTTGTTTGTGTTTGTCCTTTTTGCTCACCTCTCTTTTAACGCAAGGCCGACACAAAGATAAAAGACCTCTCGATTTTTGTAGCCACAGTTAATATAAAATTAGCTGGTTGTTACACAGTAAAACGGACACCATCTTTTCTATGTATTGACGTGTCTCCAGAGCCGTCATTCAGTTATGGTAATGGGGATTTCGTTTTCTGACACACGCTGTAGCGGTAGATCAATCATAAATCACAGCGCCATCTGACCAATCACAGCAGTGAGGGCTCACGGGAAGGAGGGGTTTAGACAGACTGAATCTTCGAACTGCTTCAAACGAGTCGCTTACAAATCATTTAGAAATGGGGTAAAATTAAATCTATTTTTGGAGAAAACTAAAGTGTTTTTTTGACCTTGCATACATGTAAACTTGTTTTAAGAGACTAATTAAGCAATATTAGCAACCTTTAAAATGGCATAATAGGACCTCTTTAACCATGTGAGAGAACATTGTTCTTCATTTATGTTTAGCCAGTATTACTGGCAGCAGAGATCGAAACACCAGCTGTGGGTTTGTAGCACATACACCTAAGTCGATTTGGAACATAAGAAAAATAATGAAAAAAATCAGCCTTTTTGATACCATTTTGGAAGAGAAATCTAATGAGGTTGAGTGCAGGTTTGGTTATAGCATATTTGGTTAATGCATATTTTATCCTAAAAATAGAATTGTGCTGCGAAAAAATACTCAGTTTTGTTCCTTCGTTTGTCTGGTATTGTTGAACATTACTGAAGTCATCATAGTCTACTGTATATTAAAGCAGTAAGTAGTTGTGAGTGGTCATGAATGAATATCATGTCGTACCAAGCATTGCAATGTTCTTATTTACTCTCGTTCCACAATATCTGTTTTGTTCCCAGTTTAATGCTCCTTTCATACTGCAGTCTAACATGCCACCTGCTGGACTTGAGGCACCATCACACAGCATGCAAGGAATCTTATTACAGAGTTTTAGCTTAGCTAAAATTTTGATGTAGATTTAGAGCCTAATGTACCACCCAGAGATGATGGTAGTAAGGAAATTTTCTGGTGAATAAAGGTGTAAGACCAAGAGACATTTCTAGAAGTCTTCAAGCATAGTATGGAGATGAGACTCTTGACCATCAGTAAAATAATAATAATAATAATAATAGATTTTATTTGTAGGCACCTTTCATGACACACAAGGACACCTTACACAACATAAAAAATAAATATATAAAAAACAACAACAGTAGTAAAGGACATTATACGAGTAATGCAGTGTTAAAAGTATGTCTGCCTGAAGAGATATGTTTTTAAACGGGATTTGAAAACAGAAGTAGAGCTACTATTCCGGATATCAAGAGGTAGTAGATTCCACAGGTAAGGGGCAGCATACTGTAGCTAAAGGCTCGAGATCCCATGGTTGCCAAACGCATACGAGGAAGAACCAGATTTAGTGACGATTATGATCTCAGGTTTCTAGAAGGAGTATAAGTTAGGAGAAGATCTGTTAAATATGATGGAGCCAGGTTATGTAATGCCTTATAAACAAAAAACAAATTTTATAATGTATATAAAAATACTTGCATGGTCCAAATTTTTCAAAGAAAGCTATACATCTGTGAATGATGACCCTAGCTGAGGTGGCTCTGAGCCCACTGCAATCATTCTAGATCATGAATGGCTCCAGAATACTGAGAAAACTTTCTTTGTTGATGGAATCCAAGCACAAGTGAAACACTGAGATATGTGCATGAGTGTAGCTGGAGATTATACAGGTCCTTCTAAAAAAATTTGCATATTGTGATAAAGTTCATTATTTTCTGTAATGTACTGATAAACATTAGACTTTCATATATTTTAGATTCATTACACACAAACTGAAGTAGTTCAAGCCTTTTATTGTTTTAATATTGATGATTGTGACATACAGCTCATGAAAACCCAAAATCCCTATCTCAAAAAATTTGCATATCATGAAAAGGTTCTCTAAACGAGCTATTAACCTAATCATCTGAATCAACTAATTAACTCTAAACACCTGCAAAAGATTCCTGAGGCTTTTAAAAACTCCCAGCCTGGTTCATTACTCAAAACCGCAATCATGGGTAAGACTGCCGACCTGACTGCTGTCCAGAAGGCCATCATTGACACCCTCAAGCAAGAGGGTAAGACACAGAAATACATTTCTGAACGAATAGGCTGTTCCCAGAGTGCTGTATCAAGGCACCTCAAGACACACAGAGAGGGACAGAGAGAAAATGGACCTTTAACCTCTCTAATGAAACTTGCTTTTGCTTTACATGTGCATACACACGTGTGTTATAATAACACAGTGTTATAGTAAACAGTACATGTGCATGGGTGTTGATTATACCAGTGAGAGACGAGCACTAAGACCGAGCAGGGGAGATGATTACCCACAATTCCACAGCGTGTGAGAGAGAAATACCATTGGCTCAGTTGTGATCACTCTGCATCAAACAAAAAGCGCCTGCGTGATACATGATACTCTGTACTCATAAACCAAGACTTGCTCTTTTTTCTAATAAAAATCCATTAAAAAAATTTAGCCCATTACCGGGTTACTCGCAATCCAAGGTTCCACTGTACTTGATTCAGTGTAACTTCTTGGACACCTCGGCTACTGCTGAATTCCTCTGTTTGCTATCTTATAGGGTTAAGTCGGTAATTCACCTTCAAGACTATGGAATAAAATCACTGTCAAAAATATTTGTGCGTAAAAAAAAAGATTTGTGTGTAATTCTGTCTTTTGTCTGAGTTGGATTCCAAAATCTACGGCCACGACAGCTTACAGATACAAGATTTTGTGTGTTTGTTACAATACAACTCTGAAATATATGACTCTGACCGCTTACAGATACAAATCTCGATTTTACAACTCCTCGGTTTCACGGACGAATTGTGAAATTACGGGTACGAATGCTGTGCGTGAAACCACTGTCAAAAATACGTCATAAAGGTCACAGGCATTACTATCAGAGGGAAGATTAATCGATTCCACGATATGCGCATGCGCCCTTTAGCGGTTTAAACCACAGGCGCCAAAATGGCGGATCAACAGCCAATAGCTCACTCATCGTCTCAGGTAAGTGCGCAATTCCACCCAGAAATCACTAAAAACTTAGATGATTTTGTCTAAGTAATATTAATGTTTGAGTAATTTGATTTACAGAGACCTTTTTTGACGCACTTGCTAGAACGCCTCAGGTCACAAATAAGTGCAGTTATAGATGTCCGTCAGCTGGACTTGGACTATTTTCAGTATGTTATCAATCAAGAAGTGTTTATTTTGTCATCAGCTTCCACTATCTTTGATGTGCCTAGTGATATTTTGGAGACCCTCATGGATCTACAACAAAAAATTAGTGCAGCTTTTTTCCAAGAGGTGTCTCCAGTTCTTACGAGGGACTTTGGTGGGGGACGAGGCCGACCTAAGTTTATTGTTTCCAAGGAAATGCTGTCCCGGCTCATTGAGATGTCTTTGCCAGTTTCTTGCATTGCAAATATTTTAGGAGTAAGCCAGTCAACGATCTTCCGCCGAATGCGTGACTTGGGTTTATCTGTGAAAAGTACATATAGCACCATATCTGACAATGAATTGGATAATGCCATTTTGGCCATCAAAAGAACACAACCAAATGCTGGATATAGAATGATGAAAGGCTGCCTGCAAGCAGATGGACATACAGTAGAGTTCAATGGAACCGCCTAAAAGAATCTATGCACAGAGTGGATGCCCCTGGAATTTTGGAAAGGATGACACAGTGGGGTGTATTGTTAGGAGATCATATTGTGTTCAAAGTCCATTGTCCTTAGTCCACATTGACACGAATCACAAGCTCATAAGGTATTGTCCTCTATTTTACTTGTGATGGTGTAATGTTATGCAGTTTAACATGGTTTTATTTTGTAGATACAACATTATCATACTGTATTTGGTGGGTAGATGGGTTCTCACGAAAGGTAAACACATTTATTTCCAACCCAGTGGAATCTATCTATCTATCTATCTATCTATATTGAATGATTTAATGTAATTCATTTATTCTTTTTTTGTTATAGATCATAGTTAAGGCAACAATAGTTGCCTTATCATTCTTTCTCCTGTCTGTGCAAAAGCATGGCTGGCCTTCAAGGTAAGAGAACTTTTTTTTTTTATCTGCTCCTCCCTTTCTTTAGTTAAATCCTCATTCATCCCTTGGGTCATTTTGACCCAGAATTAAATTTAAAATAAATTCTAAAAATTGTATGTTTATCGTCAAGATTTCTTTACTTTTGTCACAATTGCACCAGGAAAACACACACAGAGAATAAAAAAAAAATGTAATGGGTGCAATAAAAAAGTCACAAAAGTGTCCCTTGTGGGTCATTTTGACCCACATGGGAATGAATGTACCAGAACTACATTATAATATATAAGTTTGTCATTTTTCTCTCAGGATGGCATTAGAGACTCTCAATGACCCAATTCCAAGTCCATCTGTTGTTTTTTGATAAAACAGGACTGGAAATTGTGTTGTTTTTGGGTGAAATAATGTACAAAAATTGCTTATGTTTTCTTAATATGCAGAATTGAAGGTAAATCTATTAAAAAAATTACCAAAACATAATAGAAAAACCTGCATAAATATTTAAGGGGAAAAATATATATATAAATGGTTTCTGGTTATGGTTAGTGTCATTTTTAGCTTTAATCTTAATTTTTTACTTCTGTTAATTCATCCATTGCTCCTGAACCTACATGTTTATATACAGTGGTGTGAAAAACTATTTTCCCCCCCTCCTGATTTCTTATTCTTTTGCATGTTTGTCACACAAAATGTTTCTGATCATCAAACACGTTTAACTATTAGTCAAAGGTAACACAAGTAAACACAAAATGCAGTTTTTAAATGAGGGGTTTTATTATTTAGGGAGAAAAAAAAATCCAAACCTACATGGCCCTGTGTGAAAAAGTAATTGCCCCCTGAACCTAATAACTGGTTGGGCCACCCTTAGCAGCAATAACTGCAATCAAGCGTTTGCGATAACTTGCAACGAGTCTTTTACAGCGCTCTGGAGGAATTTTGGCCCACACATCTTTGCAGAATTGTTGTAATTCAGCTTTATTTGAGGGTTTTCTAGCATGAACCGCCTTTTTAAGGTCATGCCACAACATCTCAATAGGATTCAGGTCAGGACTTTGACTAGGCCACTCCAAAGTCTTCATTTTGTTTTTCTTCAGCCATTCAGAGGTGGATTTGCTGGTGTGTTTTGGGTCATTGTCCTGCTGCAGCACCCAAGATCGCTTCAGCTTGAGTTGACGAACAGATGGCCGGACATTCTCCTTCAGGATTTTTTGGTAGACAGTAGAATTCATGGTTCCATCTATCACAGCAAGCCTTCCAGGTCCTGAAGCAGCAAAACAACCCCAGACCATCACACTACCATTCAATTCAATTCAATTTTATTTATATAGCGCTTTTAACAATGGTCATTGTCTCAAAGCAGCTTCACAAAAATTAAAGAAATTTAACAAATCATAATAATAATAATAATAAATAAATAAATAAATAAAATAATAATAATAGAAAATAAATAAATAAAAACAAATAATAATAATAATTATAGAAAAGAAAATAATTGGAAGTGTGTATGTGTGAGAAAAATGTGCACCGAAAAATGTGAGACGAATGAATGAAATTTCTCTGATGAGCAAGCCAAGGGTGACGGCGACGGTGGCAAGGAAAAACTCCCTGAGATGGCATTAGGAAGAAACCTTGAGAGGAACCAGACTCAACAGGGAACCCATCCTCATTTGGGCGATAACAGATAGGAATGATATAACATCTTGTGTGTTGTGCAGGTGAAAATTCAATATGACAGAAATTATTTAAATTGACATGAAGACCAGTTCAGCATAGGGATGAGTCAGTAGGTGCAGAGGGCAGATGAGGTCTGGATCACTGGAAGCACAGGAGCAGCATGTGTAGCTCCAACTATCATAAAGCTGAATCCAGCTGGAGCTGGTCCTTCTCTGGATGCCTCAGAAACCTCGCAGGGTTGGCCTTTGTCTACTGAAGCTGGCAAAATCTCCCGATGCCTCGGGATGGGTACAGAAATACAGAACAGATGGGGAGAATTAGCGTAGTTGCCATTCGGTATAGGTGTACTGGAGTATGAGTACTGGGATGAGTTATGTGTATGCCAGATTAAAAAGATGCGTCTTGAGTCTACTTTTGAACTGAGAAACCGTGTCTGCTCCCCGAACACTGTCTGGAAGGCTATTCCAAAGCTTTGGAGCTAAATATGAAAAAGCCCTACCCCCTTTTGTAGATTTTGAAATTCTGGGAACTACCAGAAGTCCGGAGCTTTGTGATCTTAAGGCACGTGGTGGATTGTAGCGCATCAGAAGACTGGTTAGGTATGTGGGAGCTAAACCATTTAAGGCCTTGTATGTAAGTAATACTATTTTGTAATTTATTCTAAACTGAACAGGTAGCCAGTGCAGGGATGATAATATTGGGGTTATATGATCATATTTTCTGGATCTAGTGAGAACCCTGGCAGCTGCATTTTGGATTAACTGAAGCTTGTTTATTGAGGATGCAGGACAACCACCTAGTAATGCATTACAATAGTCCAGTCTGGAGGTCATGAATGCATGAACTAGTTTTTCTGCATCAGATACGGATAAGATGTTCCTAAGTTTAGCAATATTTCGAAGATGGAAAAAGGCTGTTTTTGTGATATTTGAAATGTGATTTTCAAAAGACAAGTTACTGTCTAATATTACTCCCAGATCTTTTACTGCTGAGCTGGTAATAACAGTACATCCTTCTAAGCGCAAGCTGAATTGTGAAAGCTGTTGTGTGCTGGTTTTTGGGCCAATAAGTAATATCTCTGTCTTATCTGAATTTAATAAAAGAAAGTTATTGGTCATCCAATCTTTTATGTCCTGGAAACACTCAGTTAATCTAGACAACTTAGGTATTTCGTCTGGTTTAGTTGAGATATATAATTGGGTATCATCAGCATAACAATGGAAACTAATCCCATGTCTTCTAATGATGTTACCCAAGGGAAGCATGTATATTGAGAACAACAGAGGTCCTAAAACTGACCCTTGTGGGACCCCATATTTCACTGGCATTACACCAGACGGTTCTCCATTTACAGTAGATCTACAAAATGGTAGCGATCAGACAGGTAAGATCTAAACCATTTTAATGCCTGTCCCTGAATACCTATATAATTTTGTAAGCGATCTATGAGAATATTATGATCTATAGTGTCGAATGCAGCACTAAGATCAAGCAGGACTAGCAATGAGATGCAGCCTTGGTCTGAAGCTAAAAACAAGTCGTTTGTAATCTTAACTAGTGCAGTTTCTGTGCTATGATGGGGCCTGAAACCTGACTGAAATTCTACAAGGATGTTGTTATCCTGCAAGAATGTGCAAATTTGAGCTGATACTACTTTTTCTAGTATTTTTGATATGAACGGGAGGTTTGAAATCGGTCTGTAATTTGTTATTTCATTCGCGTCCAAATTAGATTTTTTAAGAAGCGGCTTAATAACTGCTAACTTGAAAGGTTTAGGGACGTGACCTACAGATGTCGCCATTAAAAACCCGCGTTTCGAGAAAAGGGATCCCGTGACTTGCCGCGGCTTTGCGCGGCTGCGTGCGGGAAGCTGTGAACATGCCCTTCATTACCTGTAGGGGGCAGTCGTGTTTCAGTCTGAAGTATTGTGTGTCTACTGAAGCCGAAAATGTGTGCAAATTAAACTGCGCATGCGTGTTTGGAGTCGCTGTGCCCGCGCTGTGTATCAGTCGGTTGGGAATCATCACGGAGGTTACAACACGGCGTGGCTGGAGCTGGAGTTTGTCGTGTTCGAGGTAAGTTTAGCTTTCTTTTTTGGATGTGATTCTCGCTTTCATGACTCCCAATTAATGTTCATCTTAATCTCAGGACGTACAATTAGCAATTTCAGTTTTTAATAGTGTGGAGATTCACAAAACACCGTTTTCGTGTAAAAACCTGAACCTACGGAGCCCCCATGGGTCCTGTGGTAAATAAATAAATAAATAAAATAATAACGAACCGAGCGCGCGGATTAATACACCGAGATGTATGTTTCTTATCCCCACCCCGAGTGAAAACGGCGTGTTCAGACAAAGGCTCGCCAGTTAGATGCCATTTCTGAACAAACTGAGTCGTGTGTGTTAAAGCATTAAATGGTAAAAGAGCACTAGCAATAAAAGTTTTTTTTTCTGACGCCGAACTTTATTAATGAGTTACGAGTAAAGAACCTGTACATATGTTCATACAGTATTGACAGCAGCTCTAATTTACTGCGGTAAAGCCAGCCGCGGTTCAGAAAAACACGGTCAAGCCAGCCGCGATTGATTTTAGTGCGCGCGCATATTACAGTGATTACGGTAGTTTCATGAACAACACAGAGAGAATGCCCCATATCTGAAAAATGCTGCAGTAAAATAGTTTCATATGTGGTGTGTATATAGTATGGGACGTCCTGAATAAGAACTGATCATTGTTTTTTTCTACTTATTAGAAATGGGGTCTTTATACCCCTTTAAAGTGTAATAATGTCCAATATCTCAAAAATGCTGCAGTAAAATTGTTTCATATTTGGTGTGTATATAGTATGGGACGTCCTGAATAAGAACTGATCATTGTTTTTTTCTACTTTTTTTTTTTTTAATCATATAATGTGTGTACATTATATGGGATAAAAACTGACCATGGCGTTTTATACTTACTAGAATTTATTTTTTCATAGGTCTCTGAAGTGAAATAAAGGCATTTTATTTAACTTTTTTTCCCCATTGTGAACATTTGTTTATTTGACCTCTCTTCCAAAGCAGACGTTAATCCTCATTATAGAAAACATTCGTTGAAGAATAACTGCTACTTTTGAACAGTAAAACAAAATAAAAATCAATTCTGGTATTTAGAAAGACTAAATACATTATTTTGTCTGTTTTCTACGAATTCTGCTGTAACTTATCTACATAAAACAATTATTTGAATGGTGAATATTTAAGAAAAATATTGTAACAGACAACCGTCAAAGTCACCAATAAATAACACGGATATTAAAGCAGAAATGCAAATAAATAAGCAAGTAAAAATTGACGAGCATGTTGTATTATCTCTCAGTCCTGGGCGTCTAAATGAAAAGCGCTCTGAAAGCGCGTTGTCTCTGTGTCGGTCCTGAAACTACCGTAATCACTGTAATATGTGCGCACACTAAAATCAATCGCGGCTGGATTGACCGCAGTTCTAATTTGTCTAAATCGCATTGCAGACAATAAAAATAAGTGCATGCTTAATCTTTCCACACATGATTCTTGCTTCTTACTTTTTCCTTAATCCCTCGCTGATCTACTGTATCTTGTATTTTTCTAACGGTGTCAGAAACTTTGTGTTAGCAGCACTGCTTGACATGCTTGATGCCTTCCTCTTTTGTAATTTGCTTTGGATAAAGGCAAACTTACAAAAGATGAAGAAATGCCTAAATGTAGTTGTACGAATAAAAGATTATGTAATGATACAATGTAAATATTTTCACAGAAACAAAGCGTAAAGATGAGACGTGAATCTGAAGAGGATCTCTTTGATGATTGCCTGGTAAAGCATTGTTTTCTTATTAATTATACAATTTATTAATACCTTGAATATAGTGTTTGTTGTATTGGACAGAAGCATATAAATGCAAATGAATATATAAATATGAGTAATTATTGAACGAATTTTCATGTTTGGACTAACCCTTTAAATACAAACTGAGCATTCATCATAGGATTTCCTGACACTGTAAAGGTGCAGAGTAATCTATGGAGTGTAGCCATCTCATGCCATGTTTTACAATGTTTTAGTGATGCAAGATTATTGCTAAAGCAATTTAACCCAAGTTTAACAATCTGAAGTATATGAAGTGATGGTCATTTTTTATTATCAATTATTTGTATTTTTTTTTTTCTCTGTGAAATGAAGTCAGCACAGGTTGAAGCAATTCCGATTTTTTTTTTGTTTCTCAAAATAAATTATTTATTTTCTTGTACATTTTATGCAGGGGGACAGACGAAGTGATGCCAGTATGCACCTTCTTAAAATCCTTGTCGTCTGTGCTGTTGAAGGGGAAGGACCAGTTGGTGTATCCATAATCCTTGAAGGAGAGGAAATTTTGCAAGAATGTGGCAATAGCTCCGAGCACTGCGCTACACATTTGAGCTATTTTCAGAAAGTGCTTCTAGAACTTGATGGGATTAAGCTATCACCAAAAGTGCAAGCTTTAAAGATGAAGTTATCTTAAAACATTTGATTTGGCTTGACTACAAGTCTTTACATGTTGTGTTTCCATGTTCAGCTTAATGTTTTAATGCGTTATGGTTTCAATGGCATACTTTTAAGTGCACTAGTCCAGAGTGCTGATTTGAATGTCGCAACTTCACTGCTTCCGAGGGCTATTACGTTTTAACGTTTATTCTACAGTTTGTTTAATGTATTTTCTGCTGTATTTTATTTCTAAATGAATGCTGTATTTTATTTATTTATTATTTTACACAATTTTGTTTAAAACAAGTATTTCAGGCCCTGGTGCCGTGCAGTTTTTTTCTATGGATGCAAAATTTAGCTGAATGCACTTTTATTAAAAAGACAACTTGGATCTAGACTGTGAATGTCACAAATATTTGGTAATGTTGGTGAATAAACTGTTTAATTATATTTTAGTTGTGTGATTTATGAAAGATATAGATGAAATAATTACTTAAGTTTCTTTCCAAAACATAAATTAGCAATGTTTACATTATTATAGGGAGTAATATAAATTGATAAAACCAAGTTAAGGGAAAATCTCACAAAACAAAATGATAGTAATTTCATAAAATTAAGGTTCCTGCAACTTTACTTGATTATTTTAAATAAATCTAATTTGGGCATTAAATATAATTATGTAACTTTTACTTGATTTCTTTTATTGTTAATTTAATTAAGTAAATTTTACCTGACAATTACGGGTGAGTTTTACTTAGGCTGAATCACAATTCTATTTTCTTCCCCTTGTCCCTTGAAATGAAGTGGAAAGGGGAAGGGTATAAATATTTCCCCTAAGAAATGGGACAACACTGTTATACGTCATCATACGTTGTCGCTGGTTCTTAATGTTACGTCAGAGGACATGCGCCGATGTTTATCACACATTCCAATAAGAGAGATTACTCACTCCCAAAGGTTTTTTGTGCCGTATTTCGATTTTTAAAAAAGTTGCTCATTTTCACCACGAACACGGATGAGTCTTCGGGTTTCCTCAGCCATCCATATACAGAATATAAATTACAAAACTGTGGTCACATTGCAATAAGTAAGAATAGTGTAAGCAAAACAATAGTGTATGGCCGTAAGCAAAACAAACAATGCGTTATCAAATGCTCGGCAAAATGCCGTGCTACTGAACTTTCATATTTGTTTGTAGCATGCAGTAAAGTGTATGTGACATAAAAATATATATTTGTAATATTGTGCAATATGTGCTATCCGCTAGCAAACTTTAGCGATTTTTTTTGCAAACGTTTCTTTACAGAACATCACCATAAACACAAACACAAGACTAAAGGTAATATACATATAATGAAAACTTGTCATAAAAATCTTTATTAATGGCAAAAATGACTTAACATTTATGGGTCTGTTTGCTCGAGTGAGCAGCCATGTTGGAAACTTCGCTTAGCCCTTCGTTTGAAGTGAGGTCCTGAAAAATCTTCGTTTGGAGGGCTATCTGGCCCTTCCCCCCTCCCCCTACACCTCCAACCAAAAGAGAAATGAGACACCACTACCCCTGCACGTGAACGCGTCAAATGGAAGGGTAGGGGGAAGGGTTGGGATTCAGCCTTAATATTGGAGCAATAAAATTTACTTAAAATCTGTGTCCAAATTGTTATGAGAATTTTATCAAGTAAATCTTGTAACGCTTGGATTTTATTAACCGCTTGGTCACAAAAGAACGGATTCGGGAATCTAAACAGGGGATTGTAAACAATACTTCCGGTATTGCGCAACCGCAGCTGGACAAAACACGACGCGACACAAAACAATTATAATAAAGTAAACCAAGTGTATTATACAGACGGAATAAAGAAATAAACAAACACGGTGCACCACAAACCAATATATACAAATATAATACAAATATAATACAAATAGAAAAGTGTGTGTGTGATGTATGCGTGTGTGTGTGTGTGTGTGTGTGTGTATGATAGTCCAGTGTCTGAAATATGGCAAAAGTTATGAATGGGTGGAGTTGGAGAGATGGGTCGATCTCACCAGATGAAGATGGTAGGTCTGGGAGATCGAGAAACGGAATGAGCTGGGTACTGAATGAAATTATCAACGGGTAATCCACAAACAGGCTCTCAGCTTCCAAAATCATGCAGCGCGCTGTCTTCATCTCTCCGTGTCGGCTTCTATGCCGGATCATGTGACCCACGTCACTTCTGGGTTCCCTTGCGACGCGATCGCGCATGCGCGGGAACTTGCCCGGTGACCAAACCACTGTCAATGGGGAAAAAGAAACCGCCAGGGCACGCCTTCGGCCACAGGTGAGCAGCATTAGCTCCACAACCAATTCCCTGTTGTTGAAAACGCCCCTTTTGTGTGGCTGTGCTACATAGACCCCCCCCCCAAGCTTCCGGCGTCTGAGGAGAATGTCCGTACCAGCACTTTAAATTCGTCACACTGACATCGGCTTTTTGTGGGTAGCCCCAAGACCTTGTGTATTTAATTGGCCCTTTTCTGTTTTTTTTCTCTGCTGGACCCTCCCACTGGGGCGCTCGCCTTGCAGAATCTCTTTTTGTTGTGGAGGAGTGTGGTTGAGCTTTTCTCCACACCAGTTCTCCCGGTTGAAAGTGCGCTGCTTTCCTCCGGGTATTGTGATATCTGGCTTGTGTGGCTTCTAGTTGTTGTGCTCTTTGTTGCACCTCCTCCTGGATAAGTCTTTGTCGGGGTGATGACAGATGTCCTGTCTTGTGTCGGTGGCACATGCTGCAAGCTCTGGTATAACGCCAGACGTCTTTCCGCACCGTCGGCCACCACGCCACCTCTAATAACCTCAGCAGGGTTTTCAGTTGTCCCCAGTGTCCTCCCAGTGGATTGTCGTGAAAATACTGAAGAAAACTCTTTATTAGAGACTGGGGAACAACGAGCTGGATTTTCTCCCCGTGCCTTACTGGTACCCGGCGATATAGCACACCCTGACGACATTCGAAGGTGACCCTCTGATCTTGTGTACCTCTTTGATGATCTTTGGAGAGCAGCTTCGTGATCGTTGGGTCGTTCTGTTGGGCTCTGCTGATCTCGCTCAGGTCGCTCGGGAAGCTGGAGGCCTCTTTAGTGGACATGGTGGGTAGACGTGGGGTGTCAGCTCCTTTCAGCGGCGGGTGTGCTCGGGGTATGGCGTCTGGACCCGGATTAAAGTGGTCCTCGCGAACATTCTCTCCCCTAGCTCCACTCTCCACCTGTTGTTCCATGGTGCTCGCCGCTCTTCTTAACACCACTCGCATGTTGCTGTTCTCCAGGGTTCGCCCCATCTGTTCTTCCTCGGAGCTATCAGGTTTCCCCATGAGACAGAGGGCGGGGTGATCATTGGCGGAGTCTCCCAGGCGTTGCTGTGGCCGCTGTACCGGAGACCTCAGGTTGTCTTCCTCTTCGTCGAGGTCGTCATCCAGTATGAATGCTGCCGTGAACGCCTGTTTAAAAGATTGCCAGTCCTTCACCTTGCCCTTCTCCGCCTTCCACCAACTGAGAGCCGGCCCTCGGAGAACTGAGCCGAGGGTTCCCAGTAGCTCTGGTCGGGTCAGGGGTCTGATCTCCAGGTATTTCTCTGCTTGCTCGATGAAGTTCCTCACCTCAGCTGTCTCTGACGCGTCGCAGAAGGCTGGGAACTCCACACAGATGGATGGATGAGCATGCAGAGAAGAAGAAGAAGAAAGTGGGGAGGAGAGCAGTGCCGAGGAGTGTGCTGGAACACCAGGAGGAACGTCGGCGATGGCATGAGTGCTTGGAAGCTTTACCTTGGCTGTTGCTGTAGTGGTTGGAGTGCTGGGACGATGTGTAGGAGATGGTGTAGGGGTGTAGGCCTGTAACCTGTGGGCGGTGGGCGTACAAGTGAGACGCAGTCTCTTCATCCGGTTTCCCCAGATGACGTCCCGTCGCAGAAAACAGTCAACGATGGCTCTCTCCATTTTTTCGAGAGCCTCCTGGCAGTAGCGCTGCAGCCCTTCCAAGCTCGCGTCCACTGCGTCACGAAGACTGATTTCCCGGTTGAGACTGCTGTCTTTGGATTGTCTATAATCCTGCTCTATGGAGCTCACTTTATCAGTAAGCGCCACCATGTCCATCTTGCATTGATTAAGTTCAGTCTGTAGTGTGTGCACTACCTCTATATCAGTCCCATGAACAATAAAATCATCATTTTCATTATTGTCATTATCATGGCTATCTGATATATATAACGAGCTAATCAATGAAGTTAATTCAGTTGTAGGGTTACGGCGTGTATAAAATGCATCCTCTACATCAACCGGCATGTTATTATCCACTACACAGTCGGCCTTAGCAGCACTACTAGCATTAGCCTTAGCATTAGCTTTAGCACTAGCATTAGCATCCATCTTGTTCAGCCACATCACACAAAACCGGAAAATATCCCTAAATACAGATTCCCCGTACGGGCCTCCACTATGTAACGCTTGGATTTTATTAACCGCTTGGTCACAAAAGAACGGATTCGGGAATCTAAACAGGGGATTGTAAACAATACTTCCGGTATTGCGCAACCGCAGCTGGACAAAACACGACGCGACACAAAACAATTATAATAAAGTAAACCAAGTGTATTATACAGACGGAATAAAGAAATAAACAAACACGGTGCACCACAAACCAATATATACAAATATAATACAAATATAATACAAATAGAAAAGTGTGTGTGTGATGTATGCGGGTGTGTGTGTGTGTATGATAGTCCAGTGTCTGAAATATGGCAAAAGTTATGAACGGGTGGAGTTGGAGAGATGGGTCGATCTCACCAGATGAAGATGGTAGGTCTGGGAGATCGAGAAACGGAATGAGCTGGGTACTGAATGAAATTATCAACGGGTAATCCACAAACAGGCTCTCAGCTTCCAAAATCATGCAGCGCGCTGTCTTCATCTCTCCGTGTCGGCTTCTATGCCGGTTCCGGCTTTATGCCGGATCATGTGACCCACGTCACTTCTGGGTTCCCTTGCGACGCGATCGCGCATGCGCGGGAACTTGCCCGGTGACCAAACCACTGTCAATGGGGAAAAAGAAACCGCCAGGGCACGCCTTCGGCCACAGGTGAGCAGCATTAGCTCCACAACCAATTCCCTGTTGTTGAAAACGCCCCTTTTCTGTGGCTGTGCTACAATCTTACAAGTTCTTTTTTTCAGTGCATGGGTGAACACGATGTTTTAAGAATTTAATTATATATATATATATATATATATATATATATATATATATATATATATATATATATATATATATTTATTTATTGTGTGTTTGTGTGTGTGTGTGACCGGTGCAACTCACACGTCCTATTCCATTGTCATTCATACTGCCGTAGTTTTTAGAGCCCTAAAAAAGCATTCGCTAGTAAGTAAGTAAATAAAAGACAAATGAATAAATAGTTTTAAATTATATATATATACAGGGGCGTAGATTTAGGGTGGACGGAGGGGATGTGTCCCCACCAATATCCTCCGACCATTGAAATGTCCCCACCAATAATTTAATCCACTTTTTTTTAAATCGTTCTGTCAACATTAACCTACAGTAGACACGCAGAAAGGGATAAATCACGTTCTCTCCTTGAGTCCTCCCGCCCCCAAAACACATATGAACATTTTGATTGGCTGTGCCTTTCCCTGCCATCATGTGATAGACGATTGGCTGCGTTCAGACACAAGCAGCGCCAAATGCAGTGGACTCACATTCAGTACAGCAGGCCAGGATATAGTCTGTGAATACGGACGTAAAACTAACAGCAGATTAAACAGCTAAATGTAAAAGTATAAATATGATCCCTGTCAGTCTCCTAATCTAGTGACTGTTTGTCAGAAATCAGTATTGTGAAAGAAATTGATAAACTAATATACTAATATTGCCATATGGCTAGAATTTTGTTGACACCAATAGACAATCCACTTCAGAAAAATAGTTTTTAAAATGCATTCACTTACATGGCAAACATTAATGATTTGATTCGAGGTTTGCACACTAAGACTCAGAAAAAGTGAAATAAAATGATTGCTGTTTAAATGGCATGTGTTTATTCTGTTTTGTCAGGTAACAGAACCTAAACACCTGTGCTGTATATCAGACAGCGATGGAGAGAGTGTAGATTACACACAGGTGCTCTCTAGTCATTAGCACTCATCAGGCAATGTCTATGGCCAACTGACTGCACTCAGACCAAAGGGGGCTGAATAATTACACACACCCCACTTTTCAGTTATTTATTTGTAAAAAAAAAAATGTTTGAAATCATGTATGATTTTCGTTCCACTTCTCGCGTGTACACCACTTTGTATTGGTCTTTCACGTGGAATTCCAATAAAATTGATTCTTGTTTGTGGCTGTAATGTGACAAAATGTGGAAAAGTTCACGGGGGGCGAATACTTTTGCAAGCCACTGTAGTTGTCCTGAGATTTAACATTGTTACCAATAATAGGCTGAGGCATTCTCTGTCCATGCTCATAAGGAATCCCTCAATGTTTTTCAATTAGGGGACAGAAGCAGATCAGCCATGTTGTAGTTCAGGTGAAGAGGCGAGTTCACAGGAGGTCAATCTGAATGTTGATTATACAGTATATAACATATAATATGTGTGCGTGTATTATACATGTTGATTATACTAATATTTAGCATTATGAGGAGTGATAGGCTGAGGATGTAAGTGATTCATTAGTGTTTTTGGCAAAAGTTTTGAACTGACATTTCACTTTTTTGTCACGCTATTTCATCAGGTGGCAATGCTGTCCGGTCCTAGTGCAGTCAGAGGGGAAGAGTTAGGGTCAAAGCCATTGTTCACCCCCAAAAAGACTTTACTCACTATTTACTCCTTAAGTGGTTCCAAACTTTAATGATTTTCTTTATTTTGTTGAATACAAAATAAGATATTGGGGAAAAAAGCTGAAAACATTGACTTCCGTAGCAGGAAAAACAAATACTATGTAAATCAATGATTACAGGTTTTCAGCATTCTACAAAATATCATCTTTAGTGTTTATCAGAAGAAAAAAAGAACAGACTGGACAATATTGATGTCAAACAAATATGCCAGCAGTTTATTTTTGTTAACGAGAGGCGAAGGCATGTTTTTGTCTCCTTCATATAGGAGCAATAGGCATTGAGCTGTTGTGTGGTACTGTACCTAGTAGTTCATGTTTAGATGTAATCTACTTTTATATATATACAGATGATTGAGATGTTTCATTTGCACTAGGGCTCAATAAAGAATAGTTTTTATTTTATTAAAGACTATCTTTTTGTCAGTTATGAAACATTCCTTTAACTTTACACTATTCCTTAATTTAACTTAATGAATTGCATTTCGAGTGGATTAATATAAATCGAAGCATTGCTAGTATTAATGTAAAGTGATTTCGCACCATATTAAGAAAAACATGTATTCAGTGGACATAGTTGGGGTGGGAGGTTGGTAGGTGGATGGGGCAGGGGGTTGGGGGTTGGTGGGTGGAAAAGGGGATTGGGGGATGGGGTATTAGTTGGAGTCATAGGTAGCAAACCTACGCCCTTGTGTGTGTGTGTGTGTGTGTGTGTGTGTGTGTGTGTATATGTGTGTGTATATGTGTGTGTATATATGGAAATATAATTAATATTTTCGTGTTTAATTACAAAAAAAAAAAAACATTTTAATGGTTAGTGATTGTTGCAGACATTTACACTATTTTTGAGAACTATTAAGTTCTCCTTCAACGTGTCATAGCCGATAACTGCCCCTTTGAAGCCTTTGAATGGTGTTAAAAATACTTGCAAAACAAGTATTGCAGCCATACATTGGAGGGAACTTCTGAGGTGGTCAGTGATTGATGGCACGGTCGGTCGGAGGGGGTTGTGATCACACCTATAGATCTTTTGTTCTAGGCTATCGGTCAAATATCTCTCCACTTGGAAGCAAAAACATGCAAGGGATTTCAGCATCTCGACGCACATACTAAGCTGTTTATAAAGTAGACACTTTGTTTTTTCATTTTGTAATCTTTCCCGTGTTTACCGTGTACTGTACAATGTATATTCATTTTTTAATGAATTACTGTAAATAAACTACACATTCCGTTGATTTACCAGAAATGACTTTTCTGTTTTTTGTGTGTGCTAAACTAAACTTCAGGGTCAAAGTAATAGCGATTTTATTTGAAAAGTATTATATATTTACAATGCTGATAAGTTCAAGCTTAGATTCATATATAAACTGCTTCAAAGTCTTTCCACCCCGAGACCGCTGAAATCCGACAGACGCAGGGCTCAAGGGAGGTGTGTCTGTGTGTGTGTGTGTGTGTGTGTGTGTGTGTGCGCGCGTGTGTATGTGTGTGTGTGCGCGTGCGCTGTAGCCTGTCCTATTTTCAGCGGATTTTTCCGCTACCGCAGATCAGTTTATCAACTTGTAATATATACATTTTAGGAATATATTAACATGTGCAGACATTTAAGGGTGCGCTGCCCTCTCTTGCCCCTGCGTAGAGCCTACACACACACACACACACACATCTATCTATCTATCTATCTATCTATCTATCTATCTATCTATCTATTATATAAATACACATTTGGAATCTGCATCTACATTTTCTGTTACAAGTATAGAATTAGGTTCAGCTGAGACTCATGATCAATGGTGTTAGGGTACTTATGTAGTGATAATTAGTTTCAGCCAGATCATTAAAACTAACAATGGACTATGACACTCTTGAGAGGGGATATGAAGGTGTTATTCATTTATTTATTCTCTACAAGGGTGCGAACAACAGTACAGACCAAACTATAACTTTCTCTTATACTACTATAAAAATTCTAAATATAAACAAACAAAATACAGCTTTTTTTCCTCAGAGGTAAACGGAAAAGTGAAGTTGTTCAGCTGTTTACTGTCACTGCAGCTGCTTCAAAGTCTTCCCACTCCGTGACCACTGAAATCCGACACGACACCACGTTAGGCTGCGTCTTGACTCATTTGTATACCGACGGTGATTGGATGTTTCCCGAGGGCTCAGGGGAGTGTGTGTGTCTGTGTGTGTGTGTCTATGTGTGTGCGTGCGCGCGGGTACTTGTTCTACTGTTATAAAAATTCTAAATATAAACAAACAAAATACAGCTTTTTTTTCAGAGGTAAACGGAAAAGTGAAGATGTTCAGTGTCACTATGCAGATGTTACACTCAGTGGAGTTACCGAAATCTTTGCTTTAGTCCTCATTGAGTTGCCACACATCATTTCCACATTTCACTCGCTTTTGTTCCTCTTATGTGAACATAAACAGTGAAACATTCCACAGGTTTATAATACACCGCGGCCAAGTGAACCACGTTCCCGTCGAACGAAACGAGGCATAATCGTGGTGTTTGCTTCGGTTATGACACACCATAGTTTATTACCTGCTGTGGTAGATCTGAATATTTATTCAAACACAATAATAAAGCTTTATATCCTCAGGAGGGCTCAGTACATTGTTTTAGCGATAGTTTCACGGAAGCGAGTTCAGAACTAATCTAACCAAACCAAAAAAAAAAAAAAAAACATCCGAAGCTTCAAATAGAATGAACGAACTAATGAAATTGATATATATGTAATTGATATACTGTATATACAGACGTGTGTGTGTCATTTTAATTCAAATGAACATTTTAATGCTTTCTGATACACTTATCAACTTATCCACATACACTTATCAACACAAACTCTCCGTGCACGCACACAATCTCTAAAAAATTAATATTAATAACATACATATACAAATAAACAAATGTAGGTGTAATAAAAGTAGTCGTGATGTCAGTACTCGCCCAGCAAACCAGCCTTTTGCAGCGGCTTAAAACGTATGAATTATCTTCAAATATACAAAAAAAAAAGCGAAAAGACACTCGATTATTATGCATAGGTTATTTGTTTAATTAAAAAAGTTCATAAAAACACTTTAAAACGAGAGAAAAACGGACCACCGGCTTTTAGATAAAGTCCTTCTTTGCGCCATCTGGCGGATATTCAGTGAAGCACAACACATTTATTTTAAATTCCCGAATGTTGCCTCCGGCAAGTCGCGGCAAGCCGCACGCTAAATTGCGGCATACCGCGGGAAAACTCGCAGGGTTTTAAGGGCGACATCTGTAGATGTAATGAAGAATTAATAATGTTTAGGAGTGGCTCTCCAACCGTAAGCATCACTTCTTTTAAAAATCTGGTTGGGATTGGGTCTAACAGGCACGTTGTTGATTTAGCCGAGGTGATGAGTTTATACAGCTCTTCCTGTCCTATACCTGTAAAGCAGTGAAAATCTAAATGTGAAGCTATAGGCTGAACTGGATCGTGAGATACTATTAGAGGTTGAACCTCCATTATTTTCTTCCTGATATTATTGATTTTTTCATTAAAGAAGTCCATAAAGTCTTCACTTCTAAACTGTGATGGGATACTCTCTGCGGGCATCTTAGGTTTTGTTAGGCGAGCCACTGTACTAAATAAGAACCTGGGATTGTTTTGGTTTCTTGCTATCAGTTGGCTAAGATGCTCGGTCCTAGCAGTTTTTAGAGCCTGTCTATAGCTGCACATACTGTCTTTATACGCAATTCGAAAAACTTCTAATTTAGTTTTCCTCCATTTTCGCTCGAGGTTACGGGTTGCTCTCTTTAGGGCGCGAGTATGACTGTTGTACCACGGTGCAAATGTTTTATCTCTGACTTTTTTAACTCTGATGGGAGCAACAGTGTCTAATGTACACGGTGGCCAGGGTAAAATATAGCAAGGGTTTATTACGTATTTCATTTAGTGCAACATTAATGATAAGCACTTCAAATGAATTAAACCTGGGCCTTATTTTCTGGGTAACAGTGAGTACATCATTGTAGATAGTGGCAACACCACCACCGCGACCAATTAGACGGGGCTCGTGCTTATAGAAATATCCTGACGGAGTAGACTCATTCAGACCAAAATATTCATTTGGTTTAAGCCAGGTTTCAGTGAGACAGAGTGCGTCAAGGCAATAATCTGAGATAATTTCATTAACAATAAGTGCTTTAGGCGCAAGGGATCTAATGTTGAGTAGTCCAAACTTTAGAGGTGGATTTTGACTACTTATTTTGCCTTTTTCTGGTTTTATGGTTATCAGATTGTTTCGGGCAAATTTAACAAATTTATTCTTTTTTCTCAGTATTCGGGGAACAGACACAGTTTCTATAGGACAAGCTATGTGTGTGCGTCTATCACTACGGTGAGTTGTGATGTGTCTAATATGTTTGGAATCTACAGTATGACTTACCGCCAGTCAGATGGTTCGTAGTGTCCTGGAGATGTTGTCAGAGAGGACCGCTGCTCCAGCTCTGCTAGGGTGTAGGCCATCGGTGTGATAGAGCCTAGGACGCTCCCAGAAAACATTCCAGTTATCAACAAAGCGTAATTTCTGTTGTTGACACCAAGATTGTAACCATTCATTAAAAGCAAATAATCTACTGAACTTCTCGATTCCTCGCTGAAATGTGGGAAGCGGTCCAGATACGATGATCCTTGCCATGGGTAATGTGCTGCGGACCTTCTCGACCAGGCTCCTGAAGTCCTTCTTTAGGATCTCCGTCTGCCTCAGCCTGGTGTCGTTCGTGCCGGCATGAAGGACCACAGCTCCAATGTTCTTCCTCAGGGCAGCAGGCACCTGTGCAGCAACATCAAGAACACGTGCACCAGGTAAACAGCGTGTGTGCACCTTACCTTTAGCCGTGGTAGCACGCACGTGACGAACGATGGAGTCTCCGATGACCAGGACGTCGTGTGCCGTCTCGCGGAGAGGAGCGAAGCGGTTTCGGGTCGAGATGTCGAAGACGGGTGGTGGTGGTGGAGGGGGAGAGGTCCTCGCCCGGGGCTTGGCGTGCTTCTTCCGCCGCTGCTGTATCCAGGGTCCGTGGTATCCCGGCGCCGGGGTGTAGGAAAACTGGGCGGGCTGCGTCCTTGGTGTGTTGGATCTGGGCAGAGAAACACGCGGGGTTGAGGTTGTCGGAGAGATTGTGTCACACCGAGAGTTTACCTGGGACAGGTGAGCGTCGGTCCGCGTCGATTCCAGCGTGGCTTTCCGCTGCTGTAGCCGGGCCAGCTTCACCTGTAGCTCACGGATCAGCTTCTCCACGGCCTCCAGCTCCAAATCCACCGAGTGCAGCTCCAATGTCTCCTCACCTGCACTCAGAGGCAGAATCACAACCGACATGGTGTCTAAACACGGAAAATAATCGGTGTGAGGAAGCGAAAACAAACTTTACAAACAAACAAACAAACGTGATAGCCGGGCTAGCGATGCTAATGCTAATTAGCGATGCTAATGCCGGCTAAAAGCGGTGTGCTGCAAAACAATTAAAACTTAACGATATAACACGCGTTTAGAGTAAATATATTATAAGATACTTATCTGTTTTATGTACACTCTTCGTAAGGGGACGAAAAAGTTTAAAAGTTGGTCAGTATGGTGGAGCTCAGAAAAAAGCAGCGTCTCAGCGTCCTCGTACCACCACCATATTTTACTGCTGGTATGATGTTCTTTTTCTGAAATGCTGTGTTACTTTTACGCCAGATGTAACGGGACACGCACCTTCCAAAAAGTTAAACTTTTGTCTCGTCGGTCCACAAGGTATTTTCCCAAAAGTCTTGGCAATCATTGAGATGTTTTTTAGCAAATTTGAGATGAGCCTTAATGTTCTTTTTGCTTAAAAGTGGTTTGCGCCTTGGAAATCTGCCATGCAGGCTGTTTTTGCCCAGTCTCTTTCTTATGGTGGAGTCGTGAACACTGACCTTAATTGAGGCAAGTGAGGCCTGCAGTTCTTTAGATGTTGTCCTGGGGTCTTTTGTGGCCTCTCGGATGAGTTGTCTCTGCGCTCTTGGGGTAATTTTGGTCGGCCGGCCACTCCTGGGAAGGTTCACCACTGTTCCATGTTTTTGCCATTTGTGGATAATGGCTCTCACTGTGGTTCTCTGGAGTCCCAAAGCTTTAGAAATGGCTTTATAACCTTTACCAGACTGATAGATCTCAATTACTTTTGTTCTCATTTGTTCCTGAATTTCTTTGGATCTTGGCATGATGTCTAGCTTTTGAGGTGCTTTTGGTCTACTTCTCTGTGTCAGGTAGCTCCTATTTAAGTGATTTCTTGATTGAAACAGGTGTGGCAGTAATCAGGCCTGGGGGTGACTACAGAAATTCAACTCAGGTGTGATAAACCACAGTTAAGTTATTTTTTAACAAGGGGGGCAATCACTTTTTCACACAGGGCCATGTAGATTTGGAGTTTTTTTTCTCCCTTAATAACGTAAACCTTCATTTAAAAACTGCATTTTGTGTTCAATTATGTTATCTTTGACTAATAGTTAACGGTTTTTGATGAGCAGAAACATTTAAGTGTGACAAACATGCAAAAGAATAAGAAATCAGGAAGGGGGCAAATAGTTTTTCACACCACTGTATATATTTATATATCTTAACATTATAGCAGTCGGGCAGATTTAACCTCTCCCTCCACACCTCTATTTTAGGGTCCGGGGTGATGAAGGTGTGGAAAATGTGGCAATTGCAGAAACCATGTTTCATGTGAAAGGAACCGGAAGAGGAAGCTTCATTGCTGGGAAAAGCATACATAATCAGTGGTAATAAACAATTTAGGATGTCACTCTGTTTCATTTATTGTTTTAATTGATACCTTTTGTGTACTCCAGCATAGAGCGTCTGTGGCGAGACATCTGGCTTGGTGTAACTCAGCTGTATTACGAAGTACTGTACTTCACAGCCTTGAAGAAGATTGCTTGTTGGACTTGTCAGATTCCTTTCATGTGTTTTGTCCACATTATGTGTTCCTCCCACGTCTCAAATGTGACCTCCACACTTTTTCTGAAGGCTGGGACAATCATCCATTACGGTCTGAAAATGGGCTCACCCCTAACCAGCTGTGGATAATGGGACACATGCACAACTCATCTGGTGATGATGAAGAGAATGTTCAGGTTTGCTTGTTTTTTCTATGCATTTAGTCATACTGTTAAATTGTGCTTTTGCATGATGCAGGAAGTAATTTGTTTTTATTTAATTTAAGAATTTGGAACTGTTTGGAACAGACTGGGAGACATTTGATAGTATGACAGAAGGTGATGTTGGAGTTAATGTTCCAGGAATTGAGTGCCCATTCACTCCTGCTCTGATGGAAACAGTAAAATCCATCTTTAATCCTCTTGCAACATCTGACTGTTATGGCAGAGATATCTATATATCTTTGGTTCAATATTTTGAAAGTCTTTAAAAAACACAAACAACTGTGTGAGACCATTTGTAAACATTTATTTTACAAATTGTGTACATTTCGAAAAACTGTAACACAAAGCAGCACAATGAATGGTGTGAAAAGTAATCTGTAAATAAATTCAGAAGAGTTAATGATTTAAAAAAAATGTTTTTGTTTCTTGAACAAATTCTTTGGACAAATATTGCGAACAGAACAGTTTTTACATGTGCCAATAAACAGTGATAAAACAGCAACTTTCAGCTTCTCTTTGCAACATACTTGTCCCATCAAATACCAAATTGTGTACATACTTTGAAAATTGCAACTGTAACAAAGCAGCACAATGAATGAATCATATGAGAAGTAATTTGTAAAATTCAGAAAACTTGATTGTGTATCGTTTCTTTAACATGAAACTACTTTGGACAAATAGCCAATAGTTTATGTGCCAATAAACAGTAACTCAAAGAGAAGCTATTTCAGCATGCTTTCTCCATGAAATACATTTAAACATTATCAAATGACACCCCATATTTCATAGCTCTTCCCATTATGTTTTTGAATTCATTGAGTGTTTTCAGGTGAGCTGTAGGAAACGTAATTGTGTGAGTACATGCGCTTACAGTTGGAAAACACACGGTATGGTTTGTGTCACAGTCGTGATTGAACTTCACAGTTATGGAGAAATCCTTCTGGTCACTGGGAAGAATAGGCTTGTGGCTCTGGCCTGTCATCCACTGCATAACTTTACCAGCAGTCATTTGTTCAGCTTCACCTTCTATAAAAACAGGGACAAGGACTTACAGTGAAATGAAAACAAGATTAACAGAGCTAAGTATGTTATGCCATTATAATAATACATACTGTACCACAATCCTCAACTTCTTGTAGGAAATCCTGGAAGAAGTTCATAACATTTACTTCTTTGGTGTATTTCACAGAACCTTTGTCACTAAAGACAGGGTGGCAATTCTCCAGAATAAAGGCTGCATCCACCTTAAATAAAAGAGACAGTGTTAGCATTTCTATATGCATGTCACATTTAACATGTCCTCATAATGAAAACACCATAAGAACCACAATAGTTTACCTTGTCATCTTTTCCCCCTGGAACAAACAGTGGTAGACACAAGTCTGGATGCATTTCCATGACATTCCGGAGATCATAGAGCTGTAGTCCTTTTCTCAGCTGATCAAGCATTGGATCAACTCTCATAGTGGAGTGTAAAACAATGGCTCTACAGGCAATTTAAATGATTTCATCAAATATTTATACTGTATATTAATAAAATATATACGTAGTAACTAAATTTTGATGTACCATGTGACAAAAAAACTTTAGTTATCTACTGTGCCACATTTCATAGTCCTTCAAGAACAAAGTATAGTGCACCTGATGATGTCATTTTTCATGTCAGCAGACACTTTTTCAATGTACTGTATCCACAGCTTAAAATCTCATCTGTAACATGTAGCTCACTCATGTCATCTGTGGTTTACCTAAAAAGAAAGAAACAATACACTGTCTTATTGGCATCTTTTACTTTTAAGCATTGCCAGAGGTGGAAAGTAACGAATTACATTTACTCGCGTTACTGTAATTGAGTATTTTTTTTGTGTATTTCTACTTTTTAAAGTAGTTTTTAAAATCTGTAATTTTACTTTTACTTAAGTACGTTTTGTTTGAAGTATTGTAATTCGCTATATTTTAAATCATATTCGCTACTGAGTAAAAAATAAATGAATGAAAATGCTAAAATAATACAAATATGCTTTTGCGCTCGCGTGTGTGTATCATGTCCTGGTCGCGCGCCGCTCCAGACTCCACTCCAGGTTTTCTGACTGTCCCCACATCGGCATCTTCCTGACCTTCCACACGGTCGCTTCCGCCCTAAGAGTGACGTCATCGACTAGCGCGACCATAACAGTATAAACCGGAGAAAGACGCGGGAAAGTGATTGTGATTTTGGCGTTTTTTGATATTTGGTTGTGTATTCTGGTTTTGACTTTTTGCCTCCCATTCACTTTGATTATTGCTTTGTCCCTTTGGTTTGGTTGGTCTTTGTATATATTTGTAGATAATTTCACTGTTTTTGGTTTAGGGAGTCCGGGAAGGTACCTGTATTTTTGTTTGTGTGTGTTTTTTTTTTCTGTTGCAGGTAATCTAGCTACTAAATATAAATACCATTTTGTTTATTATTTTGGCCTGGGTCCACCCTGAATCTGATCCTCCTCCTCCTGGGGGGTGTTCTTCGTACGTCGCTAACTCAGTTAGCTGGATTTGATTGTTGTGGATTTTTCCTGATCTTGGATTGTTTCGTTCTTCGATGCTCATCTCGCATTTGCTGTCATAGCAACATGTCCGTAAGCTTGAACCTGCTCGGTAGCAGGTTTATTTCATGTAAGCTTTATTTCATGTAAGCTCCTGCCGCGTTATGATTGGTTGGAATGGTGAGGTCACATCTGATTGGTTAAAGAGCGCTGACGTGGACTGACTCACGTGGGGAAAGAAAAGTATCTTGCACACATATATATATATATATATATATATATATATATATATATATACACGGCTTGCCATAATATCAAATATTATATTAGAACATAAATTCATAGGTTTTTTATTATTATAATAAACTCTAGGCACGAGACAACCCTCAAGACCATTAATTCAAATTCTTGTATAATGTTTATTTTGTAACACATTTATTTTTCAGGGGTTCGTTATGAATATGCAAAAATATATATATTTTTTATAATGAAAAATTGGACAAAACTAAGTTTATTATAAAGTAAACAATATAAAAGTATACATGTTTTTGAAAAAAAATTCATATGTCTATTTTCCATATACAACATATTTATTTTCATATTTCTTATTTTATTTTATTGTCTCATGGAATTTGTAAAACATATGTGCATATTATGTTCTAATATAATATTTGATAGCGATTATGTGTGTGTGTGTGTGGGGGGGGGGGGGGATCCATGGCAGGGAAGCATTTCAGCGCATAACACGTGGGGGGGGGGGCATTTCAGCGCATAACAGGTGTTACAAAAAAAATTGAGCTTGTTCTTTTGTCATTTCGTCAACCAATCAAAGGGCTTGTGATCAGTGTTTCTACTGTCGATGCATATCGCCTTTTAAACCAATGCACGAACGCGCAATAATCCTAGACAACTCAATCCGGCCATACTAATCATCAACAACAGGTGTGCTCGAAGAATTAACTTAGCCGGAGCGTAATTAGCACGATGATCTCATCTTAGATGTGTCAATTCATCCCGGATGTTTCAAGCGACGTACGAAGAACACCCCCCTGGTGTGTGTGTGTGTATGTGTGTGTGTGTGTTTGTATATACAAACCTCATTATTTCATCAGTTAATGATTGGATCTAGTTCTTTCTGCCATATACCACCATTTCCATACAGTTACAAATAGAACCCTGAACCATTCTTTTGCTGTATGGCCCTAGACTGGGACGTACAGTAACACCATATTTAAGTGACCACTTTGATTTTCAAGCACAACAAAGACAACAGCTTTATTATGCAAAGGTGTTCCTTCAGTTAAAAACAACTAGTTTGAGATTTATATCTGCTCATCTTTTTTGAACTACGCTAGAATGCCTCATCCTACCCCCGCTGTTAAAAAAATAAAAATAAAAAAGTAACTCGGTAACTTTTACTCTGAGTAAATTTTTTAATGAGCTACTTTTTACTTTTACTTGAGTAGATTTTTATAATGGTAACTTTACTTGTACTTAAGTAAAATTTCACTGAAGTAACAGTACTTGTACTTGAGTACAACATTTTATTACTCTTTCCACCTCTGAGCATTGCTATACAGTAGTCAACATTTGAAGTGGATCATAAAAGTTCATCAAAGTTGTCCTAAGACAAGAATAGGTATTGTTTTTGATTGTAGGACAACTTTGATGAAAGGTTTTGATCCACTTTGAATGTTGGCTACTGCATACTGTATGAGTCATGAGTCATAGTTGAAATTACGTGTAAACAGACGGTCAAAAAAATCAGATATAGGCAACAAATCACAATTGGGCATCGAGACCTGCAGTGTAAACGTAGCCAAAGATCTCTCAACAGCTCCTCTGTCTGTTTTTAGTTTTTATAGCAGTCAGGGTTGAGAAGTTCAATCACTAATCACTAATTCTCATCTCGAAATACAAGGCAATTAGCTATCTGCTGCCACCTATTGATACGGAAGAGTATGACATGATTACTCTGCCGGTGTAGACAGCGCGGGGAACTCGACTTATTAGTTTTCAAAAAATGTTTTAGACCAATTAGGCGAAATTTCATAATTTCCCACAGCACACCTGACGATTTCTCACGGCACACTAGTGTACCGCGGCACAGGTTTGAAAAACACTGGTCTAGCGAGAGCAGGAGGTATTTGAGTCAAACCAAGCCTTTAGATTGTAACAGGTCACAGTTATGAGTGTACAATCTCCCTTTATTTGTCTACAGTATATAATCTCCAGCTACACTAATGCACATATCTCAGTTTTTCACTTGTGCTTGGATTCCATCAACGCAGAAAGTTTTCTCAGTATTCTGGAGCCATTAATGATCTGGAATGATTGCAGTGGGCTCAGAGCCACCTCAGCCGGTATCATCATTCACAGATGTATGACTTTCTTTGAAACGTTTGCACTATGTAAGTATTTTACTGATGGTCAAGTGTGTCATCTCCATACTATGCTTGAAGACTTCCGGAAATGTCTCTTGGCCTTACACCTTTATTTACCAGAAATTTTCCTTACTACCATCATCTCTGGCTGGTACATTAGGGTCTAAATCTACATCCAGATTTCAGTTAAACCTCTCAGTTAAATAAGATTCCTTGCATGCTGTGTGCCTCAACTCCAGCAGGTGGCATGTTAGACTGCAGTATAAAAGGAGCATTGAACTGGGAACAAAACAGATATTGTGGAGCGAGAGTAAATAAGATCATTGCGATGCTTGGTACGACATGATATTCATTCATGACCACTCACAACTACTTACTGCTTTAATATAGACTACGATGATTTCAGTAATGTTCAACAATACCAGACAAACGAGGGAACAAAAATACTATATTCTGCTCTTACAGATCAAACCTCTAAACTGAGTATTTTTCGCAGCACAATTCTATTTTTAGGATAAATATGCTTTAATAACCAAACCCGCACCCAACCTCATTAGATTTCTCTTCCAAAATATACTCAGCAAAAAAAGAAACATCCATTTTTCAGGACTGTGTATATTTCAACAATATTGTAAAAATCCAAATAACTTTACAGATCTTCATTGTAAAGGGTTTAAACAATGTTTTCCATGCATGTTCAATTAACCATAATCAATTAATTAACATGCACCTGTGGAATGGGTGTTAAGACCTTAACAGCTTACAGAAAGTAGGCATTTAAGGTCACAGTTCTAAAAACGCAGGACACTAAAGAGACTTGTCTATCGACTGTGAAAAACACCCAAAGAAAGATGCCCAGGGTCCCTGCTCATCTGCGTGAACGTGCATTAGGCATGCTGCAGGGAGGCATGAGGACTGCTGATGTGGCTAGGGCAATAAATTGCCATGTCCGCACTGTGAGACGCCTTAGACAGCGCTACAGGGAGACAGGAAGGACAGCTGATCATCCTCGCAGTGGAAGACCACGTGTAACAACACCTGCACAGGATGGGTACATCTGAATATCACACCTGCGTGACAGGTACAGGATGGCCACAACAACTTGCAGGTGCCTTGGTGGAAGAGTGGGGTAATATCTCACAGCAAGAACTGACAAATCTGGTCCAGTCCATGAGGAGGAGATGCACTGTTGCTTCAAGCAGCTGGTGGCCACCAGATACTGACTGGTACTTTTGATTTTGAGCCTCCCTTCATTCAGGGACACATTTTATATATATATATATATATATATATATATATATACAGGTCCTTCTCAAAATCCCTATCTCAAAAAATTAGCATATCATGAAAAGGTTCTCTAAACGAGCTATTAACTTAATCATCTGAATCAACTAATTAACTCTAAACACCTGCAAAAGATTCCTGAGGCTTTTAAAAACTCCCAGCCTGGTTCATTACTCAAAACCGCAATCATGGGTAAGACTGCCGACCTGACTGCTGTCCAGAAGGCCATCATTGACACCCCCAAGCAAGAGGGTAAGACACAGAAAAAAATTTCTGAAGGAATAGGCTGTTCCCAGAGTGCTGTATCAAGGCACCTCAGTGGGAAGTCTGTGGGAAGGAAAAAGTGTGGCAGAAAACGCTGCACAACGAGAAGAGGTGACCGGGCCCTGAGGAAGATTGTGGAGAAGAACCGATTCCAGACCTTGGGGGACCTGCGGAAGCAGTGGACTGAGTCTGGAGTAGAAACATCCAGAGCCACCATGTACAGGCGTGTGCAGGAAATGGGCTACAGGTTGCAAATTTTGCATGTCATTCGGAAATCAAGGTGCCAGAGTCTGGAGGAAGACTGGGGAGAGGGAAATGCCAAAATGCCTGAAGTCCAGTGTCAAGTACCCACAGTCAGTGATGGTCTGGGGTGCCATGTCAGCTGCTGGTGTTGGTCCACTGTGTTTTATCAAGGGCAGGGTCAATGCAGCTAGCTATCAGGAGATTTTGGAGCACTTCATGCTTCCATCTGCTGAAAAGCTTTATGGAGATGAAGATTTCATTTTTCAGCACGACCTGGCACCTGCTCACAGTGCCAAAACCACTGGTAAATGGTTTACTGACCATGGTATTACTGTGCTCAATTGGCCTGCCAACTCTCCTGACCTGAACCCCATAGAGAATCTGTGGGATATTGTGAAGAGAAAGTTGAGAGACACAAGACACAAGAATCTGCAAAAGGATTCCCGACCAAGTATTGAGTGCAGAACTGAACATAATTATTTGAAGGTTGACTTTTTTGTATTAAAAACACTTTTCTTTTATTGGTCGGATGAAATATGCTAATTTTTTGAGATAGGGATTTTGGGTTTTCATGAGCTGTATGCCACAATCATCAATATTAAAACAATAAAAGGCTTGAACTACTTCAGTTGTGTGTAATGAATCTAAAATATATGAAAGTCTAATGTTTATCAGTACATTACAGAAAATAATGAACTTCATCACAATATGCAAATTTTTTGAGAAGGACCTGTATACACTGTATGTGTGTGTCTGTGTGTGTATATAGTCCCGATCAAAAGTTTAAGACCACTTGAAAAATGGCAAAAAATCATATTTTGCATGGTTCGATCCAAGTAGAGCTTCAACATGCAACAAGAAGAAATGGAAGTGAGACAAAACATTTTTTGAGCATTCAATTAATTGAAAATAACGATTAACAGGCTGTTTTACATAGTCGGCTCACATTCGCCTAAACGAGTCGTTAGCAATTCTAATCTTTTTCTGTTACGGATCCACGTCACTACAGTACATAACATATTTGCATAATGTCCGCCCACTTTCTATGTCGCGAACAACTTGCCCGCAATCTTATAATTAACGTTACCACACTCTTGTTAACATATGACACTTACCACTGAGAAACGTCCTGCTCTAGTCGTGCTAGAGAAACAGTTTCTTGTCGATGTGCCACTTCAACCGTTTCATCGTCAGACTCCGGCTCGAATTGATACAGTAAAACCGACGCCATCTTTTCTATGTATTGACAGGTCTTTAAAATGTTTTCTGCAATTCCTTAATATTCTATAAGAGCATGTCTGATAGTAGTGCAGCTCCACAATGCATGTTGATCTTCATATGCTAGTTCTAGTAATAGCACACAGGGACTCATACAGCGATGTTAAACATCTGTCACATGTCCAGACAGTGAATCAGTCCTGTTCTGTTTTTAAACTCCTTCTTTTAGGATGCAAAAGTAAATTTATTTATCCGCAATGCCACGATACATATTATAACGTACCAATTTGTGTCAAATTAAATAAATAAATAAATAAGTGTTGCACCATAGACACTAGGGGGTGATATCAGCTCGAATCTGAAGCTGAGGTTGTATGCAACTTGGTTAAAAAGTAATTAACAAAATAACAGTCTGTAGTTTAAACAAATAAATTAACATTTTGATCCCCCCCTGCTCGTTTGTTGCTCAGCCCTGCAGTTCTCTTGAGGTGCGTGGCTCAACAGTAGCTCATTTACATAGACACTGAAGTGGCGTGTTCGGAGAGGAGTGAAAAGGAGTTTGATGTATTTTAAAATGCCTAACACAGACACGCACACTTTGGAGGAGCTCTGAGACTCGTGTCCTCTACGTTCATAGAGTTTCATTTCTTCCTTTTTTTCCCTTTTTTCTGATGATGAATGGCTGAAAAAGTTCTCAGGCAAGACGACGGAGGAGGCCGAGGAGGGGGCGGAGCCAGCTGGAGAAGACACTAATACTGATGTAAGGTTTAACAAAATGCAGTATTATAATTATACATTCAATCTTAGTAGGATGTCGGAGATGTCAGTCTCATCCTGCTTTCAAAGTCTGATATTTTGTGTGTGTGTGTGTGTGTTTAGGATGAGCCCCCGGCTAAGAAGGGCAGATCAAACCCACAGGTCTACATGGACATCAAGATCGGTAATAAACCTGCAGGAAGGCTGCGCATGTTACTCCGAGCTGATGTAGTGCCCATGACTGCAGGTACGAGTGTGATTTTTATAAAATATTCTCACAGTTTCTTTGACCCTTACACTACTGTACTGTTGTAACGCTCAGATTTAATTTTAGAGCTAATTACACAAATTCGCTAATTACACTTACTTCCGGTATTGCGCAACCTTCGCAGAGCAAGGAAAGACGCACGACAACAACAACAACTAAACCAAACCACAGTGTATTATATACAAATGAAAATATATACAAACAAACAAATAAAGTGCAACTACAAAATAATATATTTAAAATATCTACAACTATAAACAATGTCAGTAGCGTGTATGCGTGTGTGTGTGTGCGTATGTATGATTGTCCAAGTCCGTGCTGGAGTGAGATGGTGTACGGGAGAGATGGCTCGATCTCACCAGGAAAAGATGGTAAATCCTGGAGAACGAGGAAACGGAATGAGAAGGGTACTGAATTAAAGTCCGGAAAAGTAATCCGTGAAACATCCAAACAGGCTCTCTCTCTCTCATCAAAAATACAGTGCGCGGTCTCATCTCTCCGTCCCGAGTACTATGCCGGTTCTGGCTTTATACCGGATTATACCGGATTTCATCGGGGTTCCCTCGCGGCACAACTGCGCATGCGCGCGAGAGCATAACCCCGAAACCAAACCACCGTTGTCATGGGGACAAAAATAACCAAATGGGACATGTTTGCTGGTGCAGGTGAGCAACATTAGCTCTTTCTTCATTCCCCTGCTGGTTAACTGCCCACTTATGTGGCCGCGCTACACTGTTACAGTACATGACATTTAATGCTTTTCTTCTTATTATACATGAAATCAAAGGTGTTAAAATGTGACTCATGATTACCAAAAAGTACCACAAATTTTTAAAACATTCTTATACCAACATTTTGAAAATAATCAATACTTTTACTTTTATTGTTACTTTTATTTTATTACGCCGGGAGGGAGTCTCGCCCGGGCAGCAATTCAGTGTAGAACCACCACTGCACACCACAAGTCTGTCCTGTGAGCATTAATCAGTAAAACTAAAAGAAAACTCAACAAATGTTATTCTTCCTGATACATTCCATTCTTTTCTACCAAAGGCAGCTCAATTTTGAAAATAATCTGAAATATGGCACAACCTAGTCCTAGGTTATGATGTATCTGATCAGTCTGATCAAAATGTTTATAGGTCTGGTGTCTCTCAAACTGTTTAGGCCCTCTGCTATACTGTAGCAGTTTTATCATCCTAGTCTAGTGCCTCTATCTTAGTGAGAAACTATTGAAAAGTATCTAAATTTTCAAAAGGTGCTCCGATCAATCAGCCGTCGTTCAAAATTGGCCGAAAATCTCTTAATTTGTACAAACCGGTTTTCTTTTCTTTACATTACCGATACTATTGTGATGATGCAAAATACGAGTTGACAGCCACAGCAACATGGCGTCACCAGTCCGTGAATATTACCAGGTCTCTTTGCATGTTGCAAATTGGGCATCCTTTAAAGTTTTTCCTTAAGGATACTCACATGAAGGAACATCTACCTTAATGCCACTAACCTTATTTGCCGGTTAACAGCAGCTCAGCGTGAATAATTTGAGTATGAAAAGTTATCCACAAAGGCGGCAGCTATATCTTATTAGTCAACCCTGACTCAAACACCTATAATAGTAAAAAGGCTAAGACCATTATCACAAAAATACTGTAATAATGGCCGTGGCAACCTTACCACACCATGCATGCAGTTTGACAATTTCCCTTTGGGATTAATAAAGTACTCTGTCTGACTGTGAGTGACAATTTAGCACAGCTGCACGCGTTCTGGATGATGAGGGGAACAGGTTGAGTGTTCCTGCAGAAAAATGCAGAAAATTCTGATAGCTATAAAGAAATGCTAGCCCACGCTGCTTACTAATGAGTAGTCACAATTGGCTCGCCAAATACAGTACAAATTTCGATTTGTTATTTATTGACGCAGCTTTTTCCCATGTGCTGTACGTTATGATGAGTGAATACAGCACGGCAGTCGCGTTTTAGATAAGCAATTTGGAGCCCTGTGATGCTACGGAATGGAAATGGAAAGGATTGGAGGAATTAAGAAACGGAAAATTTAGCTCTTTAGCCCAGCATAGGCTAATCTATTGGTTTCAGTTTGTTTATAATCTCCATGAAATAAGAAAAGAATGGAATATGTTGCCGCCTTCCAATAAAAGCTTAAAATTGGTGATACTTAATTATATTTGTGGACTGCTGTTTAGAATAGTTAATTAGTTTACGTAAGAACCTACTAAATTCGAACAAGAGAGCTTTTCAGGATCTTCCTGAAAGAACAGCGAGCACTGAGGTTTTTTTTTCATTAAAAGATGCAAGACACAAGGCACCTTTTTACCTCTTTAGTGCTGATGATTTTGTTTTGCCACTTTGTATTAGAGAACTTCCGCTGCCTGTGCACGCACAAGAAAGGCTTCGGCTTCAAGGGCAGCAGCTTCCACAGGATCATCCCTCAGTTCATGAGTCCGGGAGGAGCCTTCACCAACCACAACGGGACTGGAGGCTTTGTGCTCAAACACACCGTTGCAGGTGAGATTTTGTTTTAAGGACTGGAGGTAAAGATGGTTCTCGTTGATCTGGCTATTACTAAAGGTTCTGTGTCAACCTGAAAAGGACAAAAATGGTGAGAAACCGCTCCCTAAGCATGACCTGCAATACCACCACCTACTGGACAGGAGTGAGGAGCAAAGAGGCGAACAAAAGCATCACTTTTTACAAACAAAGCATTTAAACAACACAAATTATACATCATTTCAGCGTGTGATACATGGTACTTGTGAGATAAATAAAGTAATAAATATTAGTGCTGTTTAATTGAATCACAGCCCAAAAATTTAATTGATGTATTAGTTATGATACACAGCTCAACAATTAAAAATGCATTTGTCTTTCTGTCTGTGTGTGTGTGTGTGTGTGTGTGTGTGTGTGTGTGTGTGTGTGTGTGTGTGTGTGGGTGAGTCTCCTCTCAATGGCGAACTCTGGGTCAAACACACTCACGGGCCATGGAGGTGTGTGTGTGTGTAGAGATTTTCAGTGTATACTTGAGCTATCATACTCAAAGTCATGCTGTCGTTCTGAATATCAGCACGGCTATGATGTGGTCGTAGGCATGAGGGCGCAGCCAGAATGCTGATGATATTCAAGAGAACAGCACGACTTCGAGTGTGATATTGGTTTTATACAACAGTTCAACAAACATCTTTTATCATCAACAGATTATAATTTTGTTTTGTTTATTTAACCAATTTTTTTGCTTTGCAACTAACTATGACTGGTGACAGTTAATGGGGTTAACAGCGGTGACAGGAGTTTTAAATTCTTACTGTGTAGCCAAAAGTTCAGGAGAATAAACCATGGAGGCGGTCGAGAGTCCTGAGAAACTTACGAGATATACGTTATATTTCCACTTATTCTGCTTTAGAATATAAACTCTGTTCAGTTCTGGGTTCCTGGTTGAATTCCAAATCTCCTCAAATGAAAAACTAGTGCACAAGTTGTCACTGTTGGGCCCTTGAGCAAGGCCCTTAACCCTCAACTGCTCAGATGTATAATGAGATAAAAATGTAAGTCGCTCTGGATAAGCGTCTGCCAAATGCCTAAATGTAAATGTAGTGCACTATGCGGGGTGTATAATCCCTTGCTTCACATACCATGTAGTGCCCTTGATCAGGGATTAGAGATGGATTTGAGACTCAGCCTAATAATATTAATCGCCAAAATAATAATAAATTACTTAGAAGCGATTATTAGAGATAACTTTGTCAGATGTGCGTTCTTACTGAAATGGTTCTTTGACTAGTTTTGAAGGGGTTTTGTCAGGCAGCAAGGAATATACAAACATATTTGGCTTTAGATTAATTTTTTGGTAAAGACTCAACCAG
This sequence comes from Channallabes apus, assembly GCA_030522415.1. Taxonomy (NCBI): domain Eukaryota; kingdom Metazoa; phylum Chordata; class Actinopteri; order Siluriformes; family Clariidae; genus Channallabes; species Channallabes apus. Next base: position 29,403,852 of record CM060116.1, on the reverse strand, counting down.
GAGGAAAAATGTTATTTCTTCTTTGAGTAGTAGATTTCAAACCTGATGTTAATGGTTATTTCTGTATTGTATTTCCTTCTGTAGGCTCAGGGAAATAAAGATGGCAAACCCAAACAGAAGGTGATTATATCTGACTGTGGGGAGTACGTCTGAACTCCTGTACCTGTAGAGTGTGTGTGGAACATGCATGTTTTGAATGCCGAAGTGAGTCTGTGTATGGTATGTCTGTGAGACTGTTTATTCAGTTTGTGGGAAAACTGCCACATCACTATTCTTTTGTATAATGGATTTGTAAATATTTAATACATTTTATAATGAAAACCAGCTTGGCTTCTTTTTTTTATCATGATCGTCAGTCCTTGTTTTAGAAAACAATAACATGAATTTGATTTACTTTTACAGGTAGTGTTCTTTTTTTTTTTTACTTTCTGAGTCAGGTTTAAACAGAGGTGTCAAGTAACGAAGTACAAATACTTCGTTACCTTACTTAAGTAGAAATTTTGGGTATCTATACTTTACTGGAGTAATAATTTTTCAGCCGACTTTTTAATTCTACTCCTTACATTTTTAAGCAATTATCTGTACGTTCAACTCCTTACATTTTAAAAATAGCCTCGTTACTCTATTTTTATGATCAGAACGCGCAACCCCCAGTCCCCCCCCCGCCCCCCGGTCGCATGATAAGAACGCGCACAACGTCACCACCCCCCACCCCCCGTTCCATGATCAGAAAGCGAGACCTTAAAGTATAAAAGTAAAAGTACCGTGAGGGGCTACAAAAGCATTAAGTACTTTTGAAACCAGTACTTTTAAACTTTTACTTAAGTAAAAAGCTTGAGTTGATACTTCAACTTAAAAAGAAGTATTTTTGAACCCTAGTATCTATACTTCTACTCAAGTAATGAATGTGAATACTTTTGACACCACTGGGTTTAAAAGGATGTTACCCCATCTGATTATGGCTCTAGTGTACTGAGAACAATTTCTACATTGATTGTTATCCGACACTAGTGAAACACTAAGATAAGTACCTTAGTGTAGCAGGGGATTACATAGAGACATAAAGGGAATTTTTACTCTCATATTTACAGTGGTGTGAAAAACTATTTGCCCCCTTCCGGATTTCTTATTCTCTTGCATGTTTGTCACACTTAAATGTTTCCGCTCATCAAAAAACGTTAACTATTAGTCAAAGATAACATAATTGAACACAAAATGCAGTTTTTAAATGAAGGTTTACGTTATTAAGGGAGAAAAAAAACTCCAAATCTACATGGCCCTGTGTGAAAAAGTGATTGCCCCCCTTGTTAAAAAATAACATAACTGTGATTTATCACACCTGAGTTCAATTTCTGTAGTCACCCCCAGGCCTGATTACTGCCACACCTGTTTCAATCAAGAAATCACTTAAATAGGAGCTACCTGACACAGAGAAGTAGACCAAAAGCACCTCAAAAGCTAGACATCATGCCAAGACCCAAAGAAATTCAGGAACAAATGAGAACAAAAGTAATTGAGATCTATCAGTCTGGTAAATGTTATAAAGCCATTTCTAAAGCTTTGGGACTCCAGCGAACCACAGTGAGAGCCATTATCCACAAATGGCAAAAACATGGAACAGTGGTGAACCTTCCCAGGAGTGGCCGGCCGACCAAAATTACCCCAAGAGCGCAGAGACAACTCATCCGAGAGGCCACAAAAGACCCCAGGACAACATCTAAAGAACTGCAGGCCTCACTTGCCTCAATTAAGGTCAGTGTTCACGACTCCACCATAAGAAAGAGACTGGGCAAAAATGGCCTGCATGGCAGATTTCCAAGGCGCAAACCACTTTTAAGCAAAAAGAACATTAAGGCTCGTCTCAATTTTGCTAAAAAACATCTCAATGATTGCCAAGACTTTTGGGAAAATACCTTGTGGACCGACGAGACAAAAGTTTAACTTTTTGGAAGGTGCGTGTCCCGTTACATCTGGCGTAAAAGTAACACAGCATTTCAGAAAAAGAACATCATACCAACAGTAAAATATGGTGGTGGTAGTGTGATGGTCTGGGGTTGTTTTGCTGCTTCAGGACCTGGAAGGCTTGCTGTGATAGATGGAACCATGAATTCTACTGTCTACCAAAAAATCCTGAAGGAGAATGTCCGGCCATCTGTTCGTCAACTCAAGCTGAAGCGATCTTGGGTGCTGCAGCAGGACAATGACCCAAAACACACCAGCAAATCCACCTCTGAATGGCTGAAGAAAAACAAAATGAAGACTTTGGAGTGGCCTAAATCCTATTGAGATGTTGTGGCATGACCTTAAAAAGGCGGTTCATGCTAGAAAACCCTCAAATAAAGCTGAATTACAACAATTCTGCAAAGATGAGTGGACCAAGATTCCTCCAGAGCGCTGTAAAAGACTCGTTGCAAGTTATCGCAAACGCTTGATTGCAGTTATTGCTGCTAAGGGTGGCCCAACCAGTTATTAGGTTCAGGGGGCAATTACTTTTTCACACAGGGCCATGTAGGTTTGGATTTTTTTTCTCCCTAAATAATAAAACCCCTCATTTAAAAACTGCATTTTGTGTTTACTTGTGTTATCTTTGACTAATAGTTAAATGTGTTTGATGATCAGAAACATTTTGTGTGACAAACATGCAAAAGAATAAGAAATCATTTATTTAAATCTAATACTTACCAATGTGTTTGTTACAGCTATAAAAAATAAATCTGATGCATGCAGTAAAACCTGATTTACAGTATCACTTTCACTTTTTGGAGGAACATAACACCAAGATGGCGCTGGTGTGTGTGGCTTGCCATTTTCTGCTGACATTGCTTTTTGGATTATTATTGTTTTTGTCACTTGTCACTCAAAAAGTTAACTCTTTGTTGGTGTACGATCGCCAAACACTCCTGCTGTCGCCTGCTGTGGAAAATTTTACACGGTTTGAGAATAATGAGCAAAATCACCTCCCCCCCACTGCTATCAGGAATACCTGCTCACCTCTACCGCTGTGCAGTTCCAGGTCGCCGAAGAAAGTGCTCCCGTCGCCGAGGCAAACGCAGCGGTCGCCAAGTGAAGCTTAATGCCTGTTTGGCGTGTTTTCCTGAGACCTTCTGATCGATCTATGGAACTGACCAGTACCGTATTATGTCTCGGGGTTTCACGGACGCGGTACCCTGCCTGGTACCTGTGATTGGCTCGGATTAATTTTCTCGGTCGCATCGTAGCGCTCCGCGTTTTCGCCGGCTGCGAGGGGTGAATGCGGAGAGCCTGCGCTCGCTTTGTCGGGCGCCCTGGCCTTATCTCAACCCACCCACTACTCTAAACAGGATGACCAAGATGGGCCTGGTAAATGTCAGGCCACTAACCAACAAAACTTTAATTCTAAAGGAGTTTATTACCTCACGTGGTTTGGACTTTCTTTTTATTACGGAGTCATGGCTGAGTGTTGGTGAGTACAGTGCCTTCTCTGAACATCTACCCTCATCATATGCCTATCTAAACTCCCCGAGAACATCGGGTCGAGGAGGAGGAATCGCGGTGGTCTATAGGGATAACTTCTATTGTAAGCAGCTGTCGTTACTGACTTTTTCCAGCTTTGAGCTGAACTTGTTTGAGCTTGGCCGCTCTCACACAGTGCTGTGTGGAGTGATTTATCATCACAGTATAATAAGACTTTCTAATTGACTTGTCAGACTTTTTTGCTGAAATGATGCCGAAATATGATCGTGTTCTTATTGTGGGTGATGTTATTGTTCATGTCTGTTGCCCTGAGAATCTGCTGGCCAAAGATTTTTTTAAGTTTAATTGATTCGTTTGGTTTTGTCCAGTCAGTGTCGGGCCCCACACAGGAGCAGGGGCACACCCTTGATCTTGTTTTATCTCATGGATTATCTATTTCTAACATTGAAGTCTGTGATGCAGTATTTTCTGATCACATACAGTACCTGTGTTGTTTAACTCTGTTCTACCAAATAATGATGTTAAACCCTGTGTGCGTGCACGGCGCTGTCGCGTGTTTAACTCCTCCACCGCTGCTCAGTTCTCTGATGCGTTTAACCGGAGCTGTGATGATGACATCTCGGAGTACACTTCTGTTGCTGGCTTCAACACTGAGACTAGCATCCTGGTTCCATTCCACCTGTAAGGCTGCCTTGGCTGTGTGGCTCCATTAAAAATCAGGCGCCCCAAAGTTAAAGTCGTGCTGTCAGACGTGAGTGTCGAAAAGTGGAAAGCAAATGGAAAAAGGACAAATTGCAAGTGTCTTTTATTTCGTTGAGAGATAGTTGGCGTCTTTATCAAAAAACTGTTAAAGCGGCAAAAACCAAACATTACTCTGACTTAATTTTAGCAAACTGTCATAAGCCTCGCGTTTTAATGCAATTCTTAATGATCCCCAAATTGCCAGTTTCAAAAGCTCATATAAGGTGTGTGAAAACTTTCTCCAGTTTTTTATTGATAAGGTTTCTTCTACAAGGGCTCTTATTACATCTCCTGCATGTAACCCATTTATTTCCATTTCTGTCTCTAGCTCTGCTGTTTTTAACCAGTTTGAGCCCATCTCTCTTTCATTTCTGTTAGAGATTATTAATATTATGAAGCCTGCAGGATCTCCTGCTGATCCCATTCCTCCACATCTCTTTAAAGAGTTGGCTCCCATTCTAGGTCCTAAAGTCTTAAATATTATAAATAGCAGCTTGGGATCTGGGCTGGTACCCATACATTTCAAACATGCAGTTGTGCAGCCTTTGTTAAAAAAACCTAATCTTGATCCGTCTGTGTAGTCTAATTACAGACCAATCTCTAAGGTACCTGTAAGAGCCATATAATACTTGTTATGAATTTGTTGTTGTGTTTATTTGTTTTTATTTCATGGTATTTTACCTTATTCTATTCATTAGCAAAGCTCTACCTACATCTCTACATCTAGTAAAGCATCTACACTACCATTTATGTCTAAGATTCTGGAGAAGGTAGTTTATACACAACTAATAAGTTATCTTGTTGAGCATGGAATGCTTGAGGTTTTTCAGTCTGGTTTCAAGGCTCTTCACAGTACTGAAACAGCTCTTAAATGACATTTATCGTATTACTGATTCTGGTGACTCTGTGATTCTTTTGCTGCTTGATTTAACAGTATATCCTTTGATACAGTAGACCATGACATTCTTCTGTCACGCTTAGAACACTGGGTGGGAATTAGGGGGACAGCTCTAGACTGGTTTCGGTCCTATCTTATTGATAGAACTTTTTCTGTTAGCCTTGGAGATCTTGAGTCATCATCAGCTCCTCTTACATATGGGGTTCCACAGGGGTCTATCCTTGGACCCCTTCTTTTCTCGTTGCATTTGTTGCTGCTTGGCTGTATCCTGAGAAATCATGGCATCTCCTTTCACTGCTATGCAGATGACAGTCAAATTTATCTCACGTTAAAACAGAAGGAAGGCTACTCTGTGAAGGCGCTGTTAACATGTCTAGATGATATGAAAGCCCAAAAATTTTTACATTTTAATGATAAAAAGACAAAAGATAAAAAGGTTTTGGTATTCGGTCCTGGTGCCAGGGGTAAAGTTCCACCTCTGGATTTAGGAGATTTGGAGCAGTATGTTAAACCTACAGCATCGAATTTAGGGGTTATTTTTGATTATGGCCTTAAATTTGACAAACAGATTAGTGCTGTGGTTTGGTCCAGTTTCTTTCAGTTAAGTCAACTGGCAAAACTTAAACCTGTTTTGTCCTTTAGGCTGTTCGAAATAGCCATCCACGCTTTCATCACCACTCGCATTGATTACTGCAATGCTCTGTATTTTGGAGTTTCTCAGGCAGCATTACATCGGGCTACAGCTGATCCAAAACTCAGCTGCTCGACTATTAATGTCTACGCGTAAAAGAGAACATATCTCTCCAGTTCTGGCTTCTCTTCATTACCGAATAAATTTAAAAATTCTCTTGGTCACGTTCAAACATGGCCCTTGCCCCTCCCTACCTCTCTGATCTGCTCTAGCCCTATGCCCCCCCCCACCCCCCCGTCTCTCAGATCATCAGATAAACGTTTGCTGATGGTACCCAAGACCAAATGCAAGCTCAGGGGTGATCGGGCGTTCTCTGTGATGGCTCCCAAATTATGGAATGACCTACCATTGACCATTCGTGAGGCCACATCATTGACGGTGTTTAAGTCCAATCTTAAAACTCATGTTTTCTCTGGCATTTAAACCAACATGAGATGTTGATTTTATATATTGTTTTGCTTGATATGTGTGTGACGTGATTTTAATTATGTTCCTCTTTTATTTTATTATTTTATAAAATGTTTTATTTATTTTTATTATTATCTTGTATTTTTTATTGTTTATTTTTTTATTGTATTAGATTACTATGTTATTATTTATTATTTATTTTTTTATGTGAAGCACTTTGGGACATTCTTGTTTGTTAAAGTGCTATACAAATAAATATGAGTTGAGTTGAGAGTTGAGACCATCTGTTCAGATCATACGCTGCTCCAGTGGATTCACCACATAAAGAATGTCAACGCATGGATCATTTGTCTGGGACTTCAGCCATATTCAGGCTGAACATAGGCCAGGTGTGGCAGATTTCCTTCCTGAACAGGCGAAAAGTCAGCTGCAGGCCAGGTAGCATCATCCCCACTGTGGGTGTGTGGCTTGTCCTGAAGTTTGTGTCTTTTTTATGTTGGCAGGAGGAAGAAAAAGCTGACCACCACAGAGGCAAGTGCATGTGCGAGTATACGTGTGTGCTTAAAAATATTGCTAAAAAGAAAAGTAACTCTGACAAGTGATTTCACTGTCAAGACACACAACCGTTCCCTTGCTTCCCGTCCTGCAGTCTTAAACTTGTCACAATGGTGAGAATAAATCATGTGTTCCCTGGTGTTTTTAGCTCCAGATGAAAGGGTCAGCCATGTGGAGGCCATAAGAGAGATAAGAGTCCACTTTTTGGATGGCTTAAGTCTTCTCTATCTGCCTGGCCTTAGTTCAGCACCACTTGCTGTAGATTCATTTAGCTCAAGAGCCCACTTGTCCTGTTTGGTGCAGTTCCCAAGCCAGGCTGTGATGCTTCCCGTCAGGATGCCTTAGTTCCTTAGCAACTTTGAGGGCAGTCTAAGGTGGTAAACATGCCAATGGGCCTTCTTCTGCTTAATGGTGCTGGATTCCTGATGGTTCTGATCACAAAATATAGACATTAATGAAAAGGATTTTAACAATGGCATGTTGATATGAAGAACAACCACAGACCTTATTCTGAGCGCATGTTTTATACATCTCCAGACAGACACATAGACGCACAATGTGGTCAATACTGTCATCAGATACATGATTAACTACGTCTCTTTTTAAAAGTCCAAAAGAGAAAAAGTCCTCCATGTTTTCTCAGCTACACCCATCATGACATTTTGCCTAGTACAACCTGATCTTATGCAAATCCACAAGTTACTGACATGAACTGCTTGAGACAAAACTTAACCAACACTAAATATGGCTATATTTCAGCTACATAAATCATATACAGGCCTAAATTAGAGCAAACACAAATACACATAATTATACTTAAATGTAACTATACAATTTATAAATAAAAATTTTAATGACTTAATGACATTTTCTCTTAATAGTAGCACCTCTCCCGCTTTCTACTAAAGTCCACAATCAACTTCTTCATCTTGTTGATAGTCAGGAGGAAGTTGTTCTCCCAGCACCAGTTCTTCATGCTTCATTGGTTCTCCATCTCCTCTAAGGAGACCTTTTCTTATCATAGTGTCACATTCATACACGCACTGACATTCTCCCAGTTCTAGACATTGCCTGCTTGGAACAATACAGTCAGGGGTACACTTTGGATGGTGATTGATGATGTTTTCAAGAGATATCCCATCATATAAACCCTAAACAATATAATACATAAACAAAGTGTTTTTTTTTTAAATACCTACCTTTACCACAATTAATTATAAATAAAAAAAAATAAGGTACTACCTCCACACATTTTAAGGCCCTGGACAAATAGACAGATCCCTCCTGAATGTGAGTAATTAAAAACTGAACCAATTCCTAATTTCTACAATTAGTGTTAAAGGACAAGGAATATACTTTCTCTTTAAAATCCCTAGATCCTAAGTCATTTGATTTAACATTTTCTTTAAGTAAATGCTTATGAAAAGTAGGTGAACAAGGACACTGATAGTTTAATAAATCATGTGTGAAAGACAAATGATGGCTCAGTTTATCCCCAAGGGTCTCTGAAGGACATCAGTATATAAAAAAAATAGCTTTAACATTGCCTACCTTCTATACATTTCAGGTATTGTATAATGTATAATAATTGTATATCATTATATCACTTAAGTAGATAGGATAGGTTTTTAATTTCAGTAGTTCAAGTTCAAAGGCTTTATTGTCATTTCAACCATATACAGTTAGTACACAGTGAAACGAAACAACGTTCCTCCAGGACCAAGGTGCTACATGCAACATAAATTTACAACATAAATTAACAGAAACACTAAACTAGCTAACTAAGTGGCCTAGTTAGCTGGCTAGCAGAGACAGATAGACCTAACAAATTTCAACATAAATTTACAAAAACTAACTAGCTAAGTGTTACATTTTTCTCCCTTCTAGGGGTTAGAGAAAAGATGCAACAATAATAAAAAAAAAGGTTTTGGAGATCATCACTCCTGTCCCAGCCAGCAGTCAACACACACAACAGATTTGAAATAATTTTTTTTTTAAATTTTTTTATTGATCTTATCTTGGAAAAGGGAAGCAAAACTTCAAGAGGGGATCTGGCCAACACAACAAACAAAAATAATTTGTCTAAATGTTGGGAGGATCAAACTAACTTAACTGAAAGAGAAAGAAAAACAAATAAACAACATAACTTTTACCTCACTCCCTAACTATCCAGAACCATGAGAAAACATGATTAGAAAAGAAAACGGCATCCACCTCTCTACAGCTCCCACAATTAAATATAGGCAGCAAACTAAAATAAACAGTATAGCGTAAAAGCATCAAATTATATAGATCAAATCCCAGTAACAAAGGAGGTACTTAACAACACACATTCAAGGATTTAGACTCACAACAGTCTGCGCGCGCACAGGCTAAACAACCATATGCTGGGGCAGGAGGAATGATTCTCTCCACTTCCTGCTTTCCACCTCAGCTTTATACACCAGCTCCCATCTCATCAACCAATTAGGTCTCTACCAATCAGGCCTCTCCTAATTAGGCCCCACTGACGTCTATACCTGGTTGAAGGAATTATGGAGAGAGAGAGAACAAAACAAAACAATGCAGAACCAAAAGAAACAAAGTACAATCACATTGCACAGAATGAACAAGCAAAATAAATAAATCAGGACCATATACATCACAGATGTAAACTGGGTCTTAAACATAAGAAATACATCCTGGGACGTAACACACCCACCCTTAATTACAAGGTATACCACCTTGTAAAATAAATTTTTTTTATGTTACACTCAATTCGCACTAGTTATCATCAACATGAGCTCGTGAAAGTGCATCGGCTACTATATTTTCTACCCCCTTTTTATACCGTATGTCCAGATTAAATTCTTGAACAATGAGGGACCACCTCATTAACCTCTGATTGGAATTAGACATACGTGAAAGAAAAACCAAAGGGTTGTGATCTGTGTAAACCACTATTGGATTACTACTGCCAGAGCCTACTGTAGGTAGACCTCAAAATGCTGCAGGGCTAGCAATAATGCAAGGGCTTCTTTCTCGATGGTACTGTAGTGTTTCTGGCATTTTGAGAACTTCTTGGAGAAATAGCATATTGGGTATTCAATACCAAAGCTATCATCCTGGAAGAGCACTGCACCAGCTCCATGAGCACTAGCATCTACCTGTAGCTTAAAGGGGAGGCTAAAGTTAGGGGCAGACAGGACTGGTGCATTACACAAGAGATCCTTGGCTACCTGAAAAGCAGATTTACACTCAGGGCTCCACACAAACTTACGTTCTACACTCAAAAGGTCTGTTAGAGGGGAAACTACTGCAAAAACCCTCAGTAGTACCCAGCCATCCCAAGAAAGCGACGTAATTCACGTTTGTTTGTGGGGGAGGGAAACTCAATAATGGCAGAAACTTTGGCTTCAACTGGTTTTACCTGGCCCTGCCCAACTAATTTACCAAGGTATGTGACAACTGCCCTTGCAAACTCACACGTAGCATGGTTTAATGTTAAAGAAGCTTCACTCAGACGCTTTAATACTGCTTCTAGGTTTCCTAGATGATCCTCCCATGTCATTGAATAGATTACAATGTCATCTAGGTAAACTTCACAGTTCTGTACTCCTGACAAGACTATCTGCATTAAACGCTGAAAGGTGGCAGGAGCATTTCGCATCCCGAAGGCCATGACAGTGTAGTTGAGAAAGTTGTCAGGGGTAACGAATGCAGATATCTCACTGGCACGGGGTGTTAAAGGCACTTGCCAGTAACCTTTTAAGAGATCTAACTTGGTGACATAACGTGAAGAACCTACCCTGTCTACACAATCTTCCATTCTAAGAAGCGGAAAGGAGTCTGGTTTTGTCACATTGTTCACTTTACGGTAGTCTGTACAGAATCGAAAAGAGTTATCCGACTTGGGAACAAGCAGGCAAGGAGAACTCCATGGACTTTGACTGGGCACAGCAAATCCATGTTGCAACAAATAATCAACCTCATTTTTCATTAGGTTTCGTTTGTGCAGGTTTACACGGTATGGATGCTGTTTAATAGGTGAACATTCACCAACATCAACATCTATCATGACTTAAGATACTGGTTTGGGAAGGAACATCATGGAACAGTGACAGATTTTTCCTGATCAGCTCAACAATACTACCATGCTGGTCATTAGGCAAATAGGAGAGGTACAACTCCAAATTGGATAAGAAAGCAGAGTTTGACAACCTGCCACAAGAGATTTGAGCATTTCTGTCCACTAAGCCATCGGCCTCTGAAGTATATGCGCAGTTAACGACAGCATCCGCTGATACTGGGTTAACAGGAGCAACTGGCTTTGCCTCATCTCTCATACATTTCACTGCGTGTTGTACTTGTATAACTATGCATGTGACAAATAAAGAATCTTGAATCTTGAATCTCTCGATACATAAGCCTTTAGCATATTTACATGACACATCCTACTTTTGCGACGTCGATCAGGGGTACGGAGAACATAGTTTGTTTCAATCAGTTTTTTGTCAATCACATATGGTCCGGAGAATTTCGCCTGCAAGGCTGAGCCAGGAACAGGGAGTAGTACCAGCACAGAGTCACCTGGTTGAAAATGGCGTACCATACTCTTCTGGTCATAGCGGGTTTTCATCTTAGACTGGACTCCAGCAAGATGGGCCTTAACTACATCCCAAGCTTTGTGAAGTTTCTTACGAAAGGAACTCACATAATTAAAAGTAGACACAGGTGGGGTGTTTTTGGCAAGAAACTGCTCACTTAGTAGTTTCAATGGCCCTCGGACCGTGTGACCAAACACAAGCTCAGCTGGGCTGAAGCCCAGGGATTCCTGCTTGGTTCCTCTTACAGCGAACAACAACAAAGGTAATCCTTCTGCCCAGTCCTTACCACTCTCTAGGCAGTAGGCACGCATCATTGACTTAAGGGTCTGATGGAATCGCTCAAGGGCCCCCTGCGACTCTGGGTGGTATGCGCTTGATAACTGATGTTCCACACCTAACCCGTTTACTACCTGTTCAAAAACATGAGATGTGAAATTTGACCCCTGGTCTGTCTGAATGACTTTGGGTATCCCAAAGGTTGAACAGAACTTTATGAGCTCTTTGACTACTACTTTAGTCTTGATGGAACGCAATGGTATGGCCTCAGGGTAACGGGTTCTTCTTCTTCTTTGTCTTTCGGCTGTTCCCTTTCAGGGGTCGCCACAGCGAATCATCTGCCTCCATCTAACCCTATCCTCTGCATCCTCTTCTCTCACACCAACTAACTTCATGTCCTCTCTCACTGCATCCATAAATCTACTCTTTGGTCTTCCTCTAGACCTCCTGCCTGGCAGTTCCAACCTCAGCATCCTTCTACCGATATATTCACAATCTCTCCTCTGAACATGTCCAAACCACCTCAATCTGGCCTCTCTGACTTTATCTCCAAAACATCTCACATGGGTTGTCCCTCTGATGAACTGATTCTTGATCCTATCCGTCCTTGTCACTCCCAAAGAGAACCTCAACATCTTCAGCTCTGCTACCTCTAGCTCTGCCTCCTGTCTTTTCTTCAGTGCCCTCTCTCTAAGCCGTAGAGCATTGCTGGTCTCACCACTGTCCTGTACACCTTTCCTTTCATTCTCGCTGATGCTCTTTTATCGCACAACACACCTGACACTTTTCTCCACCCATTACAACCTGCCTGTACTCGTCTCTTCACCTCCTTTGAACACTCTCCGTTGCTCTCGAGCGTTGACCCTAAGTACTTAAAATCCTGCACCTTCTTTACCTCTGCTCCCTGTAGCCTCACTGTTCCTCTTGGGTCCCTCTCATTCACATACATGTATTCCGTCTTGCTGCGGCTAACCTTCATTCCGCTGCTTTCCAGAGCGTACCTCCACCTCTCCAAATTTTCCTCTACCTGTTCCCTACTCTCGCTACAAAGCACAATGTCATCTGCAAACATCATAGACCATGGAGACTCCTGTCTAACTCCATCTGTCATCCTGTAAATCACTAGAGCAAACAAAAAGGGGCTTAGAGCCGATCCTTGATGCAGACCCACCTCCACCTTGAACTCTTCTGTCACACCTGCAGCACATCTCACCACTGTCTTACAACTCTCATACATGTCCTGCACCACTCTAACATACTTCTCTGCCACTCCAAACTTCCTCATACAACACCACAGCTCCTCTCTCGGCACCCTGTCGTACGCTTTCTCTAAATCTACAAAGACACAATGCAACTCTTTTTTACCTTCTCTGTACTTCTCCATCAGCATCCTCAAAGCAAATACTGCATCTGATGTACTCTTTCTAGGCATAAAACCATATTGCTGCTCACAAATTCTCACCTCTGCCCTTAACCTACAGTAGCTTCCACTACTCTTTCCCACAGCTTCATTGTATGGCTCATTAGCTTTATACCTCTGTAATTGCCACAGCTCTGCACATCTCCCTTGTTCTTAAAAATCGGCACCAATACACTTCTCCTCCATTCCTCTGGAATCCTCTCACTCTCCAAGATCTCGTTAAACAAACTAGTCAGAAACTCTACTGCCACCTCTCCTAAGCACTTCCATACCTCCACAGGTATGTCATCAGGACCACCGCCTTTCCACTCTTCATCCTCTTCAACGCCCTTCTCACCTCACTTTTACTAATATTTGCTACTTCCTGCTCCACAACAGTCACCTCTTCTACTCTTTGTTCTCTTTCATTTTCCTCATTCATCAACTCCTCAAAGTACTCCTTCCATCTTCCCATCACCCTCCTGGCATCTGTCAGTAAATTTCCATCTCTATCTTTAATCACTCTAACCTGCTGCACATCCTTCCCATCTCTATCTCTTTGCCTCGCCAACCTGTACATATCCACCTCTCCCTCCTTACTGTCCAGCCTAGCATACAAGTCCTCATATGCTCTTTGTTTGGCCTTTGCCACGTCTACCTTCACCTTACGGTGCATCTCCCTGTACTCCTGTCTACTCTCTTCAGTCCTCTCAGAGTCCCACTTATTCCTAGCTAGCCTCTTTCCCTGTATACACTCCTGGACTTCCTCATTCCACCACCAAGTCTCCTTGTCTCCTTTTCCCTTACCTGATGATACACCAAGTATCCTCTTACCTGTCTCCCTGATCACATTGGCTGTATTTGTCCAGTCAACTGAAAGCACCTCCTGACCACCCATAGCTTGTTTCAACTCCTCCCTAAAGACTACACAACATTCTTCCTTTCTCAGCTTCCACCACTTTGTCCTCTGCTCTGCCTTTGTCCTCTTCACCTTCCCCAACACCAGGGTTATTTTACACACCACCATTCTGTGTTGTCTGGCTACACTCTCCCCTACCAACACTTTGCAGTCACTAATCTCTTTCAGATTACAACGTCGACACAAGATGTAGACAACAACCCTCTGCATTTATCCAGACTTGGGACTGGCACAAGAAGACACTGGATTGCGCCCCCCCATGGTTGCATTCTGCTATAGAAACTCTTAAGCCTCTTAAAAGTCCTCCTCTGTACTCTTAACAGTTTATACCTTAGGAGCTGTTTTTAGGGATAAGATGTTTTGTGAATCATTTTTCTCTTTACTAAGATTTTGTCCTAAATTTAAGGGGAAAGTCTAAGAAAATGTCATAATTCTAAGATTTTTCTTAGAATTTTGTCAATAGGAACAACTTTTAGGCTTAAGAAGCTTTGTGAATACGGGCCCTTTACTTTATCTTTGAAAACAATCCCATCGGAGCAGTGTTTCCATGTGTGTGTGTGTGTGTGTGTGTTTGAACAGTATGTTTAAAACATGCAGGGTTAGGGGTTGCAATTTAACCCTAATTTACCTGGGCCCGTAATCACAAAGCTTCTTATAGCTTCTTAAAATTCTCTCAGAGAGCTCCTATCTTTGTCATGCACACCCAATCCGCGACCGGCACTAGGACCCGGAAGTAATGCGGTCGCGAACCAGGAAGTATAAAAGGAGTAAACAAACCAGAGCATATCGCTCAGTCATTGAGTTTCGGCCCATGTCGGTTCCGGCTGTCCGTCTGCTAAACCGTGAGTACTCACTATCTTTGGGTTGCTTACTGATATTGTGTGTGTATTTATAGGACGCGGGTTAAATTTGTGTTTTTCCCTTGCTCCCCTTTCGTGAGAGTCCTTATACTAAATCGCGTGGTTATCCTGCCTACTCGCTTACATCCGCGTTTGGGTTTACCATCCACGATATTATTTTAAATTTACTTGTATTAATGATCCATTTATTTGTGTGTGATTGTTTAGTTTTGAGCGTACGCTCTTCATTATCAATAAAGAAAAGCATGAATTAGAATAGCTACTTTCCTGTTTTTCCTCCCGTTCATTGCGCCCCACCTGTCATGTCTGTATTCCCCACTAGTGGGGCGCGCCCCACAGTTTGAGAACCACTGGAGTAAGGAAAGTACAAAAACGTTTATCTTTGTGAGGAGGTGTGGTTGACCCCATTGCTAGGGATGATGCAGCAATTCAAGCGCTGTGATTGGTTGGGCCTGTATTCACAAAGTTTCTTAAGTCTAAAAGTTGCCCCTAGTGACAAAATTCTAAGAAAGTTCTTAGAATTATGACATTTTCTTAGAATTTCTCCTTAAATATAGCACTAAATCTTAGTAAAGATAAAAATGATTCATAAAACATCCCAGCCCTAAAAAAAACAGCTCCTAAGGTAAAAATTGTTAAGAGTAAAGAGGAAGACTTTTAAGAGGCTTAAGAGTTTCTATAGCAGAGGACAAAATGGGGGGGAAAGAAGAAATATTCTCCAAACACTAATCATAACCGCTGCTCTTTTGTCCAATTTGGTTCTCTTGTTCTTTTACTTCCTTCTATCTCTCTTGGATTGTTGGCTACATACAGTACCATCTAAAGTATACCACAGGCTACCTTATGCAAAGTTTCGAAGCTAAATAGCTTTAAGGTAATTAAACAGTCAAATGTTGAAAATGTATCTACTTTTGAAGCAACCAATTTCCACACAGTTAATCCATTTTAGATTTTAGATCCATCAATGTAGCGTACATTGGGCTAACTGCTAAAGCTGCGTCTTCTGGTCACCGAGGTTAGTTCATCCTGACAATCTTAGCTTAAAAAGTCCTAGCTGGGAGTCCTAGACTAAGAGCAAGTCTGAGTAAGGCAGTGGTTCTCAAACTTTTTCTGTCATTCCCCACTTAAGGGGGTGAGCGAATTTTCAAGCCCCACTTGTCAACAAAATAATAACGAAATCGGCCATGTTTACTGTTTATTGAAATATATCAATTTCTAAACCAATAAGATCAAACACCACTAAGTTAAAAAAAGATAAAATACACGTGCAATTGTTACAAGGCTTACGTTATCACATATCTTTGCATAATTGACGCCATGTTTATTAGCTGCTCAGCAATCATTTGTAGTTTTTTTGCACTGGCCAATTCTGTATGCAACTTTGAATGAAGCCATTTGTGCTTTGCTGTCCACTGATTCATATTTTACCATGCGATTATCCTGCTGTCTGTATTCTGCCAGCTTTCTTTCAAAGACGTCCAGTGGTTTATTAACGTGACTGGAGTGTGTTGTCTCTAAGTGTCTTCCTAATTTGTTGGGTCTCATGCGGTCTGCTGCCAGCAGTTTAAGACACAAAGCATACACGGGTCTCTCTTCTGCCCCCACCATCCCCACCATGAATCCAAGCTCAAGTTAGGCTTCATTAGGGGTGGGCGATATAACCAAAATCTTCTATCACGGTAGAAGCGATTTTCTACCTCGATAACGATATATATCACAATATAGCAATTTGTATGTGAAAATGCATAAATAAAAATTCAAACACAAAGAAACTGTTTTACATAATGTAATTTTATTTAAACTGTGAATTGCTGAGGTTTGCAGCATTTTTTTTTTTTTTACTTTGGCAATATTCGATTGGATGCTTGGATTTCAGATGATAGAAAAGGTTTGACGTGTTTCCACCATTTGTTAAAACAGTGCATTTGCGTAACTTCCAAATCACGTTCATCTCCTTCGTATCACTTTTCTTATACCCAAACCAATTCCACACCACAGACGAGGCACATTTTTTCTTTACAATCTCCTCATTGTTGGTTTCGTCACATGTAAGTAAACTCACTGCTGCTGCACCGTCTTCTTCCATTGTCGAAGTGTATGTGAAGCCAAACACATCAAAAGTGGGACGAAACTGCGGCACCCGATTGAACCGAATATCTGCGCAAATACAGCGCAGCGCGACTATCTGGATAGTGCACTAATGATCTGGTTTATTTGCGCAGCCCGGTGGATCGCGCAGCGCCGCTCGAATCACAAACCTGCGCGACCCACTGTGTTTTTATTTAAAAACAATTCATTTAAAATGTCAGGACTGTTTAATATTGTTTCCGCCTTGCCATGCCTGGTTTGTACGTGCGCATCCCAGCGGGGTAAAATGTAATTTGATGGTCGGCGCGGTTTATTTCTGTCAGAGTCGCGCAGCGCTGCCCAGTGGGTCGCGCAGGTTTGTGATTCGAGCAGAGCTGCTCAAGTTTGTCCGATGTTAAACCATTATTGTTCCACTATGGTTCCACTTTTTCTCCCGGCCCACAACTGATATTATTTTAAATTTACTTGTATTAATGATCCATTTATTTGTGTGTGATTGTTTAGTTTTGAGCGTACGCTCTTCATTATCAATAAAGAAAAGCATGAATTAGAATAGCTACTTTCCTGTTTTTCCTCCCGTTCATTGCGCCCCACCTGTCATGTCTGTATTCCCCACTAGTGGGGCGCGCCCCACAGTTTGAGAACCACTGGAGTAAGGAAAGTACAAAAACGTTTATCTTTGTGAGGAGGTGTGGTTGACCCCATTGCTAGGGATGATGCAGCAATTCAAGCGCTGTGATTGGTTGGGCCTGTATTCACAAAGTTTCTTAAGTCTAAAAGTTGCCCCTAGTGACAAAATTCTAAGAAAGTTCTTAGAATTATGACATTTTCTTAGAATTTCTCCTTAAATATAGCACTAAATCTTAGTAAAGATAAAAATGATTCATAAAACATCCCAGCCCTAAAAAAAACAGCTCCTAAGGTAAAAATTGTTAAGAGTAAAGAGGAAGACTTTTAAGAGGCTTAAGAGTTTCTATAGCAGAGGACAAAATGGGGGGGAAAGAAGAAATATTCTCCAAACACTAATCATAACCGCTGCTCTTTTGTCCAATTTGGTTCTCTTGTTCTTTTACTTCCTTCTATCTCTCTTGGATTGTTGGCTACATACAGTACCATCTAAAGTATACCACAGGCTACCTTATGCAAAGTTTCGAAGCTAAATAGCTTTAAGGTAATTAAACAGTCAAATGTTGAAAATGTATCTACTTTTGAAGCAACCAATTTCCACACAGTTAATCCATTTTAGATTAATGGGAGCAAAATGGCTCACCTTTTTCCAGATTAAAATTTTTTAGCAGGCGAAACTTTTTTTTCACCCCAAACTTACTGTATGCTGTGAGTAACGTCTCATTTCTTTAACAAACATGTCAGGGTAAGGGTTAACCCCTAGAGGGCGTAGGCGTTCACCTGAACCGAGGAAAGATAATTATGTTTATTTAGTATAAATAGCCTGACTGAAGCTCGGTCCAGGTGAAGGTTCGGTCCAGTTTCTTTCAGTTAAGTCGATTGGCAAAACTTAAACCTGTTTTGTCCTTTAGGCTGTTCGAAATAGCCATCCACGCTTTCATCACCACTGGCATTGATTACTGCAATGCTCTGAATTTTGGAGTTTCTCAGGCAGCATTACATTGGCTACAGCTGATCCAAAACTCAGCTGCTCGACTATTAATGTCTACGCGTAAAAGAGAACAGATCTATTCAGTTCTGGCTTCTCTTCATTGGCTCCCGGTACAGTACCGAATAAATTTTAAAATTCTCTTGGTCACGTTCAAATGTTAACATGGCCCTTGCCCCTCCCTACCTCTCTGATCTGCTCTAGCCCTATGCCCCCCCCCCCCCTCCATCGACCCCGTCTCTCGGATCATCAGATAAACGTTTGCTGATGGTACCCAAGACCAAATGCAAGCTCAGGGGTGATCGGGCGTTCTCTGTGGTGGCTCCCAAATTATGGAATGACCTACCATTGACCATTCGTGAGGCCACATCATTGAGGGTGTTTAAGTCCAATCTTAAAACTCACATGTTTTCTCTGGCATTTAAACCAACATGAGATGTTGATTTTATATATTGTTTTGCTTGATATTTGTGTGTGTGACGTGATTTTAATTATGTTCCTCTTTTATTTTATTATTTTATAAAATGTTTTATTTATTTTTATTATTATCTTGTATTTATTATTTTTATTTTTTTTATTTTATTAGATTACTATGTTATTATTTATTTATTATTATTTTTTTTTATGTGAAGCACTTTGGGACATTCTTGTTTGTTAAAGTGCTATACAAATAAATATGAGTTGAGTTGAGAGTTGAGACCATCTGTTCAGATGTTCAGTGGATTCACCACATAAAGAATGTCAACGCATGGATCATTTGTCTGGGACTTCAGCCATATTCAGGCTGAACATAGGCCAGGTGTGACAGATTTCCTTCCTGAACAGGCGAAAAGTCAGCTGCAGACCAGGTAGCATCATTCCCACTGTGGGTGTGTGGCTTGTCCTGAAGTTTGTGTCTTTTTTTATGTTGGCAGGAGGAAGAAAAAGCTGACCAACACAGAGGCAAGTGCATGTGCGAGTATACGTGTGTGCTTAAAAATATTGCTAAAAAGAAAAGTAACTCTGACAAGTGATTTCACTGTCAAGACACACAACCGTTCCCTTGCTTCCCGTCCTGCAGTCTTAAACTTGTCACAATGGTGAAAATAAATCATGTGTTCCCTGGTGTTTTTAGCTCCAGATGAAAGGGTCAGCCATGTGGAGGCCATAAGAGAGATAAGAGTCCACTTTTTGGATGGCTTAAGTCTTCTCTATATGCCTTAGTTCAGCACCACTTGCTGTATATTCATTTAGCTCAAGAGCCCACTTGTCCTGTTTGGTGCAGTTCCCAAGCCAGGCTGTGATGCTTCCCGTCAGGATGCCTTAGTTCCTTAGCAACTTTGAGGGCAGTCTAAGGTGGTAAACATGCCAATGGGCCTTCTTCTGCTTAATGGTGCTGGATTCCTGATGGTTCTGATCACAAAATATAGACATTAATGAAAAGGATTTTAACAATGGCATGTTGATATGAAGAACAACCACAGACCTTATTCTGAGCGCATGTTTTATACATCTCCAGACAGACACATAGACGCACAATGTGGTCAATACTGTCATCAGATACATGATTAACTACGTCTCTTATTAAATGTCCAAAAGAGAAAAAGTCCTCCATGTTTTCTCAGCTACACCCATCATGACATTTTGCCTAGTACAACCTGATCTTATGCAAATCCACAAGTTACTGACATGAACTGCTTGAGACAAAACTTAACCAACACTAAATATGGCTATATTTCAGCTACATAAATCATATACAGGCCTAAATTAGAGCAAACACAAATACACATAATTATACTTAAATGTAACTATACAATTTATAAATAAAAATTTTAATGACTTAATGACATTTTCTCTTAATAGTAGCACCTCTCCCGCTTTCTACTAAAGTCCACAATCAACTCCTTCATCTTGTTGATAGTCAGGAGGAAGTTGTTCTCCCAGCACCAGTTCTTCATGCTTCATTGGTTCTCCATCTCCTCTAAGGAGACCTTTTCTTATTATCATAGTGTCACATTCATACACGCACTGACATTCTCCCAGTTCTAGACATTGCCTGCTTGGAACAATACAGTCAGGGGTACACTTTGGATGGTGATTGATGACGTTTTTAAGAGATATCCCATCATATAAACCCTAAACAATATAATATATAAACAAAGTGTTTTTTTTAAATACCTACACTTACCACAATTAATTATAAATAAAAAAAATTAAGGTACTACCTCCACACATTTTAAGGCCCTGGACAAATAGACAGATCCCTCCTGAATGTAAGTAATTAAAAACTGAACCAATTACTAATTTCTACAATTAGTGTTAATAAGGACAAGGAATATACTTTCTCTTTAAAATCCCTAGATCCTAACTCATTTGATTTAACATTTTCTTTAAGTAAATGCTTATGAAAAGTAGGTGAACAAGGACACTGATATTTCAATAAGTCATGTGTGAAAGACAAATGATGGCTCAGTTTATCCCCAAGGGCCTCTGAAGGACATCAGCATGTAAAAAAAATAGCTTTAACATTGACTACTTCAATACATTTCAGGTATTGTATAATGTATAATAATTGTATATCATTATACCACTTAAGTAGATAGGATAGGTTTTTAATTTCAGTAGTTCAAGTTCAAAGGCTTTATTGTCATTTCAACCATATACAGTTAGTACACAGTGAAACGAAACAACGTTCCTCCAGGACCAAGGTGCTACATGCAACATAAATTTACAACATAAATTAACAGAAACACTAAACTAGCTAACTAAGTGGCCTCGTTAGCTGGCTAGTAGAGACAAGACGGATAGACCTAACAAATTTCAACATAAATTTACAAAAACTAACTAGCTAAGTAAAGACTACAGCTTTTACAGACAACATAAAGTGCACGTGCAAATGTGCAAACAAGAGCAACAACAAAGTGACAGTGCAACGAACATAACATAACAGAATAATATAACAGAATAATATGGTGTTGAGGTAGTTAAAAACTGTAAACATTTCTTAACACAGCAGCAAGAATTGAGGAATTAGTGCAAAAAGTAGTCCAGTAATGATTGTGATAATTGTGCCAAAGTGTGTAGTGCGCTTGTGTTGATTAGTCAGTCCAGTCCCAATTGTCCAGTATAGTGTATTACAAATGTATTCACATTATAAACAGTACATTATAAATATACTAATAGATAATTCATACCATTATACCATAAAAAATATATATTAACATCATGCTTTTACAAATCTTTGAAATTAAACTTTAAATATACTTAAAAATAATTGTATTATAGTACACTTTCCAGAAATGTGTTATAAGAAAACACACTAAGTGCATGTTCAGTATAATGCCCAAAGTACACTTTGTTTATCAATGTATTTTTTGGCACATTTATAAAAATATGTATATGCTTAAAATAACAAAGTATGCATTAGTTTAAAAATGTGAATACAGTCAAACCTTGGATTGCGAGCAAAATTCATTCTGGAAGCGTGCTTGTACATCAAAACAGTCACATATCAAAGCAAATTCCCCCCATTTGCTTTGATATTTAAATTAAAACTTACTTTTCATATAAAAATATTTAATACAAAATTTAAAGTAAAAACAAATTAAAACAAATTAACCTGGGCCCATATTCACACAGCTTCTTAGAATTCTCTCAAAGAGCTTCTATCTTAGCTTAAACTAAAAGTGATTTAGAAAATGTCTTAGAGCAACTCTGAGGAAGCAAAGTACAAAAACCTTTATCTTAGTAAGGAGGTGTGATTGACCCCATTGCTAGGGATGATGCAGCAATTCAAGGACTGTGATTGGTTGATAAAAAATAATCTCTGACCTCTGTAAAGGTCTTGAAATGTGCTCTTTTGCCTCTTTTCCACTGCATAGAACGGCACGACACAGTTCAGTTCAACTCACTTCGGTTCGGCGCAGTTTGGCTCGGTTTGCGCTTCCACTGCAGTGTAGTAACGCTTTAGCGTGGGCGGGATTACTCACGTGTCGTTTAGTCGCGGCGCCGCTACTGCCGTGACGTCATCGTAAACACGCCACAAACAAACACACAACAATGGAGCATATCGACGGCATGGTGTTCTTCATTCTCGGCATGTGGATGTTTTTAACAGCGAGACGAAGGAGTTTGTTTCAAGAGAGGCCGACGGTTAATACAAAAAGGTGCGTGCGATCCTTCTCTGGCTGTTCTAAATATAGCGGTTCTGTTTTGTCTCATGTCGCAAGTTCGGTGACGCAGAAATGACGATTTTCTCCGGCTAATCAGTGACCAGCAGAGTTTACACGTCACGTTTTGGTAACGGTTCTGCGCGCTTGGAACCTCGGCTGAGGTGGTACTAAAAAAAGGACGAGGTACCATGTAGTGTTCACAGTGGAAAACCCCCGAAAAGTGAGTAGAACTGAACCGTGTCGTGCCGTACTATGCAGTGGAAAAGCGCCATTTGTGAAAATAGAATATATGATGATAGAACGGTGAAATCATAATGTTTGCATATGAAGAAACTGTATATGTTAATATAAATATCTTAAAGATAATTAAGCAGCCAAATATTGAAAATGTGTCTACTTTTGAAGCAACCGATTTCTACACAGTAGTTACTGGCGTCTAGCTTTTGTTGTGTTAATATTTCTGGCTTGTGTTGTTTGTTTATTATTATTTAAAAATAAAGACAAAGTCCTCGGAAAGAGCCTAGTTATTTGTGTTCGTTTATAAGTAACAATAAACAGCTTATTGAACCGCCAGCTTGCCTCCTGCATTCATGCCATGCACACACACACACACACACGCCGAAGAAATCATGACAGATTGCAGGACAGTCTACAGTTGCACTTTTGGATGGTCTGTACCCAACAATCCAAGACAGAGGGAAGGAAGTAAAAGTACAAGAAAATCAAATTGGACAGAAGAGCAATGTTTATTTTTAGCTTTACATTTTGTGTTTTGAGAATATTTCTTCTTTCCACCATTTTGTCCTCTGCTATAGGATCTCTTAAGCCTCTTAAAAGTCCTCCTCTCTACTCTTAACAGTTTACTGTATACTGTACCTTAGGAGCTGTTTTTAGGGATAAGATGTTTTGTGAATCATTTTTATCTTTACTAAGATTTTGTCCTAAATTTAAGGGGAAAGTCTAAGAAAATGTCATAATTCTAAGAATTTTCTTAGAATTTTGTCAATAGGAACAACTTTTAGGCTTAGTCGCCGTCGAGCTACGCCCCAGCCCCGCCGCCGCCGCCCTGAACCTAGCTTCCACTACTCTTTCCCACAGCTTCATTGTATGGCTCATTAGCTTTATGCCTCTGTAATTGCCACAGCTTTGCACATCTTCCTTGTTCTAAAAAACCGGCACCAATACACTTCTCCTCCATTCCTCTGGAATCCTCTCACTCTCCAAGATCTTGTTAAACAAACTAGTCAGAAACTCTACGGCCACCCCTCCTAAGCACTTCCATACCTCCACAGGTATGTCATCAGGACCAACAGCCTTTCCACTCTTCATCCTCTTCAACGCCCTTCTCACCTCACTTTTACTAATATTTGCTACTTCCTGTTCCACAACAGTCACCTCTTCTACTCTTTGTTCTCTTTCATTTTCCTCATTCATCAACTCCTCAAAGTACTCCTTCCATCTTCTCATCACCCTCCTGGCATCTGTCAGTACATTTCCATCTCTATCTTTAATCACTCTAACCTGCTGCACATCCTTCCCATCTCTATCTCTCTGCCTCGCCAACCTGTACAGATCCACCTCTCCCTCCTTACTCTCCAGCCTAGCATACAAGTACTCATATGTTCTTTGTTTGGCCTTTGTCACCTCTACCTTCACCTTACGCTGCATCTCCCTGTGCTCCTGTCTACTCTCTTCAGTCCTCTCGGTGTCCCACTTCTTCTTAGCTAGCCTCTTTCCCTGTATACACTCCTGGACTTCCTCATTCCACCACCAAGTCTCCTTGTCCCCTTTTCGCTTACCTGATGATACACCAAGTACCCTCTTACCTGTCTCCCTGATCACATTGGCTGTGGTTGTCCAGTCAACTGAAAGCACCACCTGACCACCCATAGCTTGTCTCAACTCCTCCCTAAAGACTACACAACATTCTTCCTTTCTCAGCTTCCACCACTTTGTCCTCTGCTCTGCCTTTGTCCTCTTCACCTTCCTCACCACCAGGGTTATTTTACACACCACCATTCTGTGTTGTCTGGCTACACTCTCCCCTACCAACACATTGCAGTCACTAATCTCTTTCAGATTACAACGTCGACACAAGATGTAGTCTACCTGAGTGCTTCTGCCTCCACTTTTATATGTCACCCTATGTT
This sequence comes from Channallabes apus, assembly GCA_030522415.1. Classification (NCBI taxonomy): domain Eukaryota; kingdom Metazoa; phylum Chordata; class Actinopteri; order Siluriformes; family Clariidae; genus Channallabes; species Channallabes apus. Next base: position 29,379,062 of record CM060116.1, on the reverse strand, counting down.
CCTGCCTCTTCTGGAAGAAAGTATTTACTACTGCCATTTCCATCCTCCTTGCAAAGTCCACCACCATCTGTCCTTCTACATTCCTGTCCTGAAGACCAATCCTGCACATCACATTTTCATCCCCTCTGCTCCCTTCCCCAACATGTCCATTGAAGTCTGAACCAATCACCACTCTCTCACCTCTGTGGGTGCTCTGCATCACTTCATCTAACTCACTCCAGAATTTCTCCTTCTCTTCTAACTCACATCCTACCTGTGGGGCATAACCACTAACAACATTGACCATTATCCCTTCAATTTCCAGCTTCAGACGCATCACCCTATCTGATACTCTCTTCACCTCTAGAACATTCCTTACAAACTCCTCTTTCAGAATAACTCCTACTCCATCTCTTTTCCTATCCACACCATGGTAAAACAATCTGAACCCTGATCCTAAGTCTTGCTACCTTTCCACCTGGTCTCCTGGACACACAGTGTATCTATCTTCCTTCTCTGCATCATATCAACCAAATCTTTTCCCTTCCCTGTCATGGTCCCAACATTCAAAGTCCCTACTTTCACTCCTAAACTCTTGCCTTTCCTCTTCTCTCTCTGCTTTCGATTATGCCTTCCTCCTCTCCTTCTTCGACCAACAGTAGCGCAATTTCCACCCGCACCCTGTAGGTCAACAGCGCCAGCGGTGGTCGTTGTTAACCCGGGGCACGACCGATCCGGTATGGGAATTATATTTGTGATTTGCGTCATTGATTTGGCAAATGTTTTACGTCGGATTCCCTTCCTGACACAACCCTCTGCATTTATCCAGACTTGGGACTGGCACAAGAAGACACTGCATTGCGCCACAATTGGTTGCATTCTCTTGTGATGGCCATATGGCGTGAGGTAACATTCTCTGGGGGAGGAATGAGGTCAGCCACATCCTCAAAGGGATACCAAAGAAGATTGTCTCTCAACAGCCAGACAAAACAGTTAATCCCCACTATAATGTATACATCTCATTCACCTCTTGGATGATTTCTGGATAGATAGTATGGTCATACACCAGGTATTGCACCTTAGGACTATGCCACTGCACTTTTTCTGGTGTGCTGGACATGGGGCCTTGTGTGTGTGGTCATCTGTCGGATTAAAACTGAAGCAATTGTTTTTTTTTGGCAGACACACTCCAGATTCCCTGCTGCAGAACACATGCAGCTGACATCTCGGTAGATTATTTTCCCAGGTGAAAGTGTGACCAGGAAGAAAAAAGTGAAAAGTAGAGCCTCATTGTAGTAGATGATACGGCTGGAAGGTCAGCTTGCATTTCTTTCACTGCATCCTACACAGCTTGCTCCTGAATGTAAAACAATTTCACCTTCGATTGTCCCTCACTCAGAGCTTGCTAAAGAGACAGTGGAGTGGGGATATCGACTTATAAGTCTGTCGGTCATACTTTTCAAAGTGCCACCCACACCATCTGGGGCACCTTTACCAAATCAAATCAACTTTATCAAAGTAGTTCCAGGTTTCTTGTATAAAGCCCTTCTTGAAATGTTCAGTACAAAAGAGGTAAAAATTACCATGCTGCTTCTACTGTGTGCAGGGACCGCTTCTAAAAAATGGACAGTTGTCACATCTGAGAATTTCCAGTTCCAGGTGTTTCCATATAGCAGGGGCCCCTTCAGTCTGGATGCTGATACAGTGCAGAAGAGTAGTAAATCACAGTTTGTAGCTTGGCCTGTTGGTGTGATGCACCAACATTAACAGCTTGTACGTTAATGCTGCACTTGCATTTGTAATTCTCCAAGAAGTCAATGTGAACTACACATTCATTTGCAGGGAGATTTAGCTTCAAGGCTCATGAGAAAGCATATTGACGCTTGATGTAATAGAGATGGCATTCTGGAGCAAAATGTTAAACTTTTCCACTAGCTCTTCTTGGGAGCATTCAAATTCTTTTTTTCAAGGTGATCTTTGAGGCTTCTCCAGTGTCGTTTCTGTACTCTTTGTCCACAGTGGCCCACTTAGGGTAGGAGACATGATCTGTGCCTCTGTAGTGGCTTGTGAGTATATACAGTAGGTATTATTGCTGCATTCCTCTCATTTGTGGTGTCACATGTGATGGCATGCGTCAGGATCTCCAAATTAGATGTGTCGATGATGTTCATCTGGTGAAGCGTTTTGGCAATAAAGTAACAGGGTTGAAAATCAATGCAATTTTAGGGTTTTCACTGGAAGAGATGCTACCTGTGGAATGTAGCATTACTGTCAAGGACAAATTTAGTTTGATTAATGATAATAATTATTTACAGTTTTTTCTGATGGCTTAAACCCTAACTGTGATTCTTATAGCACAATTTCTAAAACTATTAATACTTATAGCAAAACCACTCACTGAGTTTGAAAAACTAAAAGCACAATTCACTGCTTTTTGCAGAACATTAAACACAACTCACTGCTTACACTCAATTACCAAATTTCCAACACACTCCTAGCAAAATTATACACATGTATGGCTATCATTAACACTATTTTGCCAACTGTCTGGCACACTTTCACATGTGAAAACTGTTTTAGATAATTAGTTCACTTTGCAATCAGCCTAAGCACTATAAATATGCCACAGGTAAGCTGTCTATGTGGAGTACAATGGAAGGAGCAGTAAGAGTGAGAAGAGTGAGAATCAGAGGAGGCTGAGGCAGAGGACGTGGAGGTGAAGAAGCAAGAGGGTTAGAGGAAGTTAGAGGAAGAGGACAAGGATGAGCAAGAAGAGGACGAGGAGGGGAAAGAGGAAGGGTAAGAAGACCATGGGATGACCCTGAGGGAAGCTGACCAATGGGTTCAGCCTAATTTGAGCCGCTACACTGTGGCAAGCATCATTAGGACATTTCGAAATGAGAATCGGTAAGTACTTTGTAGCACTGCCATACTCTAATGAGAAACACAACAATACCATACAGTACATGCAAAAATACTGAAATTGTTACTTTACAGAATTGCTAGATGTACAGATGTTGGAGGCAGAGCAAGAGACCCATATAGTGAACATGGTGATTGTCAATAATGCAATAAGACTGCACGAAATACAGCAGCGCATAATTGATAATGACACCATCTTTCAAAATATACACAGTGCAAGCATTTCTGCACTAAGTCGTGTACTTGCGCGCCACAGAATAATAATGAAGAAATTCACAGAGTTCCTTTCGAGAAGAAACACAGAACGTGTAAAGCAACTGTGATATGACTATGTGCAGATAAGCTATAGTGTCATTGGTTCTGAATTTGGAAGTGCATACTGTAGTGCTGTGCATGGGCCTGATGTGTTGCATTTGTTTTGTCTTGTCCAGAGAGTGATGGAACTAGAAGCAGATGCCATGGGACATGAGCTACTTTTTGTAGATGAGGCCGGTTTTAACCTCAGTAAAACCAGGAGACGTGGCAGGAACATTATTGGACACCGTGCCATCATCAATGTCCCAGGACAACATGGTGGTAACATAACCATGTGTGCAGCTATAAGCCAAAATGGTGTTGTTCACCATCATGCAACCATAGGCCCATACAACACTGCACACATTATTGCATTCCTGGAGACCTTACATGACATGCTCACTGTTCAGAGACCAGAGCATACCCGATATGTCATCATATGGGACAATGTTAGTTTCCATAGGGCTGCTTTGGTCCGCAACTGGTTTACAGACCACCCATCCTTCATGGCACTCAACCTCCCTCCATACTCTCCATTCTTAAATCCCATCGAGGAGTTCTTCTCTGCCTCGCGCTGGAAAGTGTACGACCGTCATCCTCATCAACAGGTAGCCCTTTTACAAGCAATGGAGGAGGCATGTGGAGATATTGACCAGGCATCATGTCAGGCCTGGATACGGCATTCAAGGAGATATTTTCCCCGGTGCCTTGGACTGGAGGATATCGCATGCGATGTGGACGAAATTTTGTGGCTGGACCCAGAAAGACGACATGATGTAGGCTGATTGTCTTTTTTTTTTTCGTGAAATTACTATATTGTGTTCTGACTTTGTCTTGGTTTTGATGAGTGTGAATAAACACCAATACTTGAAGTTTGGATCCTTGTATGTTTACATGACACTATGACAAAAGTTTTACTGACAAAAGTTTTATTGTCATTACATGACAATATGACCTCAAATTGACATCTGTACACAGAGAAAGCAAAAGCCAGATGTGTTTTGTATTCATACCATCAGTGTGCAGTTGGCGCATTGTGTGCTTAGTAGATGATGGCTTGTGTGTACTGTTTGATACGAAAACACCATTTTTATGAAGGTGTGAAGAGTTAATCTAGCTGTGTTCGCTTTTGCAAGAGAACTACAATGTTTTGAGTGAAAGGTATTGGGTGAAAGGTTTTCTTATTTGTGTGTAGAGTTTTGCAAAAATAGCCAATAGTTACAAAAAATGTGCTTAAGCAATCAGAAAAAAAATGTAAATAAAGAAAGAAATCTTTGATTTTTTTTTTTTTTTTGCCTTACTCTGATAATGAGTAACAGAGTTGCATTGGTTAGAGTGACACACTCACTTAAGGTTGAAAAAAATAAACGAGAGGATATACCTTTGGTCTACCCATAGTGTTAGCAAGTGGCTTGATGATGTTACTACCTCTGTTTCATGTGGCTCAATTTTTTGTTTTCTCTTACTCTGCCAGGTTAAATGGTTTTGGTAACAGGGTTGCACACATACAGGTCCTTCTCAAAAAATTTGCATATTGTGATAAGAAAAGACAGGATGCAGAGCTAGAGGTAGCAGAGCTGAAGATGTTGAGGTTCTCTTTGGGAGTGACAAGGATGGATAGGATCAAGAATCAGTTCATCAGAGGGACAACCCATGTGAGATGTTTTGGAGATAAAGTCAGAGAGGCCAGATTGAGGTGGTTTGGACATGTTCAGAGGAGAGATTGTGAATATATCGGTAGAAGGATGCTGAGGTTGGAACTGCCAGGCAGGAGGTCTAGAGGAAGACCAAAGAGGAGATTTATGGATGCAGTGAGAGAGGACATGAAGTTAGTTGGTGTGAGAGAAGAGGATGCAGAGGATAGGGTTAGATGGAGGCAGATGATTCGCTGTGGCGACCCCTGAAAGGGAACAGCCGAAAGACAAAGAAGAAGAAGAAGATTTTCTGTAATGTACTGATAAACATTAGACTTTCATATATTTTAGATTCATTACACACAACTGAAGTAGTTCAAGCCTTTTATTGTTTTAATATTGATGATTGTGGCATACAGCTCATGAAAACCCAAAATCCCTATCTCAAAAAATTAGCATATCATGAAAAGGTTCTCTAAACGAGCTATTAACCTAATCATCTGAATCAACTAATTAACTCTAAACACCTGCAAAAGATTCCTGAGGCTTTTAAAAGCTCCCAGCCTGGTTCATTACTCAACATCGCAATCATGGGTAAGACTGCCGACCTGACTGCTGTCCAGAAGGCCATCATTGACACCCTCAAGCAAGAGGGTAAGACACAGAAAGAAATTTCTGAACGAATAGGCTGTTCCCAGAGTGCTGTATCAAGGCACCTCAGTGGGAAGTCTGTGGGAAGGAAAAAGTGTGGCAGAAAACGCTGCACAACGAGAAGAGGTGACCGGGTCCTGAGGAAGATTGTGGAGAAGGACCGATTCCAGACCTTGGGAGACCTGCGGGAGCAGTGGACTGAGTCTGGAGTAGAAACATCCAGAGCCACCGTGTACAGGCGTGTGCAGGAAATGGGCTACAGGTTGCAAATTTTGCATGTCATTTGGAAATCAAGGTGCCAGAGTCTGGAGGAAGACTGGGGAGAGGGAAATGCCAAAATCTCAAAAAATTTGCATATTTCATCCGACCAATAAAAGAAAAGTGTTTTTAATACAACCTTCAAATAATTATGTTCAGTTATGCACTCAATACTTGGTCGGGAATCCTTTTGCAGATTCTTGTGTCTTGTGTCTCTCAACTTTCTCTTCACAATATCCCACAGATTCTCTATGGGGTTCAGGTCAGGAGAGTTGGCAGGCCAATTGAGCACAGTAATACCATAGTCAGTAAACCATTTACCAGTGGTTTTGGCACTGTGAGCAGGTGCCAGGTCGTGCTGAAAAATGAAATCATCTCCATAAAGCTTTTCAGCAGATGGAAGCATGAAGTGCTCCAAAATCTCCTGATAGCTACAGTGGTGTGAAAAACTATTTGCCCCCTTCCTGATTTCTTATTCTTTTGCATGTTTGTCACACAAAATGTTTCTGATCATCAAACACATTTAACTATTAGTCAAAGATAACACAAGTAAACACAAAATGCAGTTTTTAAATGAGGGGTTTTATTATTTAGGGAGAAAAAAAATCCAAACCTACATGGCCCTGTGTGAAAAAGTAATTGCCCCCTGAACCTAATAACTGGTTGGGCCACCCTTAGCAGCAATAACTGCAATCAAGCGTTTGTGATAACTTGCAACGAGTCTTTTACAGCGCTCTGGAGGAATTTTGGCCCACTCATCTTTGCAGAATTGTTGTAATTCAGGTTTATTTGAGGGTTTTCTAGCATGAACCGCCCTTTTAAGGTCATGCCACAACATCTCAATAGGATTCAGGTCAGGACTTTGACTAGGCCACTCCAAAGTCTTCATTTTGTTTTTCTTCAGCCATTCAGAGGTGGATTTGCTGGTGTGTTTTGAGTCATTGTCCTGCTGCAGCACCCAAGATCGCTTCAGCTTGAGTTGACGAACAGATGGCCGGACATTCTCCTTCAGGATTTTTTGGTAGACAGTAGAATTCATGGTTCCATCTATCACAGCAAGCCTTCCAGGTCCTGAAGCAGCAAAACAACCCCAGACCATCACACTACCACCACCATATTTTACTATTTGTATGATGTTCTTTTTCTGAAATGCTGTGTTACTTTTACGCCAGATGTAACGGGACACGCACCTTCCAAAAAGTTAAACTTTTGTCTCGTCGGTCCACAAGGTATTTTCCCAAAAGTCTTGGCAATCATTGAGATGTTTTTTAGCAAAATTGAGACGAGCCTTAATGTTCTTTTTGCTTAAAAGTGGTTTGCGCCTTGGAAATCTGCCATGCAGGCCGTTTTTGCCCAGTCTCTTTCTTATGGTGGAGTCGTGAACACTGACCTTAATTGAGGCAAGTGAGGCCTGCAGTTCTTTAGATGTTGTCCTGGGGTCTTATGTGGCCTCTCGGATGAGTTGTCTCTGCGCTCTTGGGGTAATTTTGGTCGGCCGGCCATTCCTGGGAAGGTTCACCACTGTTCCATGTTTTTGGCATTTGTGGATAATGGCTCTCACTGTGGTTCGCTGGAGTCCCAAAGCTTTAGAAATGGCTTTATAACCTTTACCAGACTGATAGATCTCAATTACTTTTGTTCTCATTTGTTCCTGAATTTCTTTGTATCTTGGCATGATGTCTAGCTTTTGAGGTGCTTTTGGTCTACTTCTCTGTGTCAGGTAGCTCCTATTTAAGTGATTTCTTGATTGAAACAGTAATCAGGCCTGGGGGTGACTACAGAAATTGAACTCAGGTGTGATAAACCACAGTTAAGTTATTTTTTAACAAGGGGGGCAATCACTTTTTCACACAGGGCCATGTAGGTTTGGAGTTTTTTTTCTCCCTTAATAACGTAAACCATTTAAAAACTGCATTTTGTGTTCAATTATGTTATCTTTGACTAATAGTTAACGGTTTTTGATGAGCAGAAACATTTAAGTGTGACAAACATGCAAAAGAATAAGAAATCAGGAAGGGGCAAATAGTTTTTCACACCACTGTAGCTGCATTGACTCTGACCTTGATAAAACACAGTGGACCAACACCAGCAGCTGACATGGCACCCCAGACCATCACTGACTGTGGGTACTTGACACTGGACTTCAGGCATTTTGGCATTTCCCTCTCCCCAGTCTTCCTCCAGACTCTGGCACCTTGATTTCCAAATGACATGCAAAATTTGCAACCTGTAGCCCATTTCCTGCACACGCCTGTACACGGTGGCTCTGGATGTTTCTACTCCAGACTCAGTCCACTGCTCCCGCAGGTCTCCCAAGGTCTGGAATCGGTCCTTCTCCACAATCTTCCTCAGGACCCGGTCACCTCTTCTCGTTGTGCAGCGTTTTCTGCCACACTTTTTCCTTCCCACAGACTTCCCACTGAGGTGCCTTGATACAGCACTCTGGGAACAGCCTATTCGTTCAGAAATTTCTTTCTGTGTCTTACCCTCTTGCTTGAGGGTGTCAATGATGGCCTTCTGGACAGCAGTCAGGTCGGCAGTCTTACCCATGATTGCGATGTTGAGTAATGAACCAGGCTGGGAGTTTTTAAAAGCCTCAGGAATCTTTTGCAGGTGTTTAGAGTTAATTAGTTGATTCAGATGATTAGGTTAATAGCTCGTTTAGAGAACCTTTTCATGATATGCTAATTTTTTGAGATAGGGATTTTGGGTTTTCATGAGCTGTATGCCACAATCATCAATATTAAAACAATAAAAGGCTTGAACTACTTCAGTTGTGTGTAATGAATCTAAAATATATGAAAGTCTAATGTTTATCAGTACATTACAGACAATAATGAACTTCATCACAATATGCTAATTTTTTGAGAAGGACTTGTATTGTGGGACACAACTTCATGGCATAAATACATTTATTTAAAATATGTTGATGATTAAAAACTTGTTATAACAATTGCAAGAGACATAATCAAATGTAAACAAAATCATACCAAAACAATTAAAACTCATTTTAAATGTTATATTTGAAATGCATGTTGGGCATCAGGAAGTTGGGACAAGAGAAAAAAAGCCATTTTAGGTGGTGCTTGAAGGCTATTTGATACTTTAAATAATATTTTTCTCAAATATAATTTACACAACAGGTGCATGATTTGGTATTTTGCTCATGGATTATTTCACAGTTGGAACTAAAAATGTCATTCAGTTCTGGAATGTCTCCACTATGTTTAATAGTGAATATCGAATCATTTCCACACAAATAATTTGACAAGTACTCTCTAAACACCTGTGATCTGTCGGTCCTCCATCCATTCTAATTTGATTTATGTAAACTTTCATGGAAAGTAGGCACAAGTGATATCATAAAATGTGACATGTGAAATAGCAACTCAGTCAGTCAGTCTTTACCATCTTTAACATTTCAGGTATGTTTCAGAATTTTTTTTGCAAAAACTCAATTATTTTCTACCATTTATTTTACAGCGATTGATGCATGGGATAATTTATAAATTTAAACATATTTAATATTAAACACATTTCTACAGCAGCAGATGAATGAGACTTTAGAAACATCAACTATACCATAAAATCTAGAATAAAAACCAAGAAAGTAACCGATGTTAGATAGAATAATGTCATGTAATATTCAGATTTAATGTCAGATTTTTTGTCACTTTTCCTCTGCCTTGCTCATTAAGTATTGCTACATCTTTGTAGTAATGTTTACTGTGAGTTTTACAAATTATGAAACTGAATTGAAAGTCTAATGTTATAGTTGAAACATATAAAAACCTGATGTTTAAATTGGTATACATAAAATATACAATATACAACTACTATACTACTACTACTACTACTAATAATAATAATAATAATTATTATTATTATAATAATAATAATAATAATTATTATTATTATTATTATTATATCGTTTCAATTTATGTTAAAATAACTATACTATTATGGTTTAAGATAATTCTTTAAAATGATAAACTAATTTGAAAAAAAGGTTTTAGAACCTTTTATTATATTTTAAGGATTAACTGCTTATTAAATTGTCTGTTTAAGAAAACATATAAATACATTTTCTGAAACACACAGTTAATTATAAAATTGTATGATTTTAAGTATTAAGAATATCTCCAGTTTTGTCACAGAAATTCACTGCTACTACAGACCACTCTCGTGTGAGTGTGAGTAAAACCCTAATTATTAGGGTACTGTTTTATCTTTCCAATTATTTTTAACTGGGTTCAGTTATTGTGATTTTAATCAGTCTTTTCACCATAATGAGTGGTTCCTATTATGTTTTGGTCGACTAATACTGAGTTTAGAGTGGACACAAATGCTTTTCTCCGGAAACAGACAACTATTGCTAATGACGCAGCTAAATATATGTGCTATGAAAAATGAGTCTTCTACAGAAGGTTCTTCAGCAGGATTCTTAACAGTGGCTTTACTTTGTTATAGCTTTGGGTTAGGGTTTTAGGGAGTGACAATGTTGATGGCCCTCAATGTTCTATGGCAGAAATCACTGCAACATGGTTGTGTGGAACACTGTAGTCACAGTTTTGATAATGACTGCTATGGGATTTTTATTTACATTTCTTATTTTCTAGAGGCTCCCACTACATTGGTGATGGCACGGCATCTGTTTATACTCCTGTTTTTCACAGGTGAGAGAAGAGTGTGTGTTTGTGTGGGTGTGTGTGCAAATACAAAAATCTTCACATGAAAAAAAGGTGTAGGTGAAATCTTGACTCTTGGTCAAATCTAGTGTTAAACCCACCATGACTTTTCTGTAGTCCACACAGAACCAGACCAACCTGTCAGACTTGGCCACCAAGGCTGGTCCAATATAAAACTGCCTGGATCACCCTAGTCCAATGCAACTTCATATTCATTTAGTGGAACTCAGTCACCACACATATCCTAAGTGTATATACTTGACATTTTGTTGTCAAACTATAGACACAGATGAGCCATACTATTAAATCCATTAACATTAAAATCACCTAGGTTTTGTATTCCCCTTGTGGATTTGGGTCCTGAGGGTGTGGCTCCTTTGGGCCTCTGGGGGTGTGCCATGGTGCCTGGTACCAGGATTTTGGTTGTGGATCCTTTGGGTGCTGTGGTTCGCAGGGTGGGACCTCCCTGGATCATACTTGTTTGTCTGGTTTATCTCATCGGTGCTTGATCAGATTGGGATCTGGGGAGTTTGACGGCCAGGTAGCTGGCCTAGGGCTCTTTGCCTGCTGGGCCCCATGCATGGTGGGGTGTGGTGAACTGGGTGTTCTGGTGCATTTCTATCATGGCCAACATAGACTTTTCTGTGGTTTAGGCGGCATTGGCTTTTTTTATAGTTGATGACCAATGTTATTTACTTCACCTATCAGTGGTCATAACATTATGGCTGATCATTGTACTGTATATTATATACACTGATCAGCCACAAGCCTCACTATGGCCAAGTGGATTGAATAACATTGATTAAAACATGTCTTAAAATCTTTTGGCTTGATTACGCATGTATTCACTGTGGCATAATTTCGATAACCTTAGACAATGTCACAACATTTATATCAGTCACGCGTTGAATTACTTTTCTCCATGATCTTGTATTGATGAAGTGAGGATCAGACTGCTGCATAAAGTCTTCTAGAGCACATCCCAAAGGTGCTTAGTGGTGTTAAGGTCTGGGCTTTGTGGTGGCCATGTGTAAAAATTATGTCTCGTGTTCCCTAAACCACTCTTTTACACATTAAGTCTGGAAAATCCTGACATCATCAACTTGGAATATGCCAGTGCCATCAGGAGAAAAAAAAATCCATTGATGGAAAAACCTGGTTGGTTAGTATATTCAGGACATTCAGGCAGACACTTTTGGCTCCATACCGTTGCTAAACCTAGACCTCACAAACTGAAGCAACCCCAGATTATAACAATGCCCATACAGGCTTGTGTGATAGTCACTAGGCGTGATGGGTGCATCACTTCATCCGGCTGTCTTCTTACCTTGATGTGTCCATCACTCTGGAACAGGGTAAATCTTGACTAATCAGATCATATGACTTTTTCCCAATGTCGCATAGTCCATTCTTTATGCTCTCTAGGGGAAAAAAAGCTTTTTCTCCCGATTAGTTTCACTAATACGTGGTTTTCTTAAGGTTATACAACTGTTCAGTCCAAATCCCTTAAGTTCTCACAACGTAGCTGCCCCTCTCCATCTTGTGGCGTGGGAGTCGGAGACCTTCCCATGCACAAGGCTGACTAGCTCAAAAAGTAGATGCCCCCACTGACAAGGTTAATTGAACCATTTGGTGATACAATATGGACATGACATCTAAAAGTAAGAGAAAACCGGTCATGCAACTGTCACCACATTCTGATTTTTTATTTAATATTTTTACAAGTGATCCACCCATTGCAAGAGGCCTCCTTGAACACCTGCCAGTTTTGTCCATGACTAAATCTGTTCAGCAAAAAAATGTAAAAGAAATCAATTACATTTCTTAAACATTGCATTCTATCTTTTTAATTAGGAACGGTCCCCATTGCCCTGTCTGTGACCCGTAAGTATTTCCTGGTCCAGAAGAGAAGAAACTGGACTGATGCACGAACATACTGCCAAGCCACACACACAGACCTGGCAGTCATTGAAAGTAATGATGACATGGAGCAGTTTCTGAATGAAACACTGAGTCAACAATTCACTTCCAGTGCTTGGGTTGGACTATACAGTAACATCAACAATTGGCATTGGTCCCTTGGATATCAACCAGTGGGACCAATGAGAAAATGGATTTCAGGAGAGCCCAACAACTGGGGAGGACATCAAAACTGTGCGGCGATAGATTCGCATGGTTGGAATGATATGGCCTGTGATAGCCGGTACTATTTTATCTGCTTTGATGGTAAATGCTACATATTATTCACTTTACCATTGTGTCAGTAAAGACTAATGTCTTTTAATAAAATAAAAATCTCCTGACTTTTTTTTAAATATAAAGAATCTTTATAAATCTTAGATCTGAAAAGTTTTCAGCATTAAAACAAAAATAAAACTATCAAAACTGTCTGATTAAGTTTGACATTTGCTGTTTTTGGAAATTGGAAATTGTTACAACCTATCTAAGGAAAAAAAATGTCTTTTGTCATTTTTGAAAGATTGTTTCTGAAGGAACATGTGACTTATTCGCATTTCCTTTTATAGAAGGAGTAACTAAATGACTAAATGTAAAGTTTAACAAGTAACAATAATATTTAAGTTTTATCTATTTTATTTCCACAGACAGATTAACTGGCAATGACAGCTATATTTACATATATAATTATACACAATGGCCTGATGCTCGGGCTTACTGCAGACAGTATCATACAGACCTGGCCAGTTCGAGAAATGAAGAAGAAAACGCAGTTTTAGAGGGGTTAATCCATGGCACTAGTTGGTTTGGTATGTTCAAAGACGGCTGGAAGTGGGTAGACAATACCAACATGTCTGTTATCAGCTGGAGGCAGGGAAGACCTAATAATTATTATGGGTCTCAAAACTGTGCTTATATATATGACGGGGAAGCTTATGATGCAGAGTGCACAAACATTATGCCTTTCTTCTGTTACTCGGGTATGGTAAATATGAATGTTCAAAATTTAAACTGATTTTCTTAATTTATAATTTATTTTATTTTATTGTATAAATGTATATGCTAACACTTGTGTGTGTGTGTGTGTATATGCATTTAGTAGTCGTAAAGCTACAAATCATAAGGCTGAAGATCAAGTCCACTCAAAATTTGAACGATGCTGGAATAAATGCACAGATTTTGGAGAAGGTGAGTCTCATCCTCCACACTAAATACTGTATGGACATATTACTCCTTAATACCGCTGCCAGAGCCTGAGTGCTACACAGACTCTGCCTCATACACACTGTATTGTTGTGAAAATCTCAATGTTAGTCTTTTTAATTTGTAAAGATTTCCCAAAGATTTGAGCATTTATTGTGTGTGTATACTGTATATATGGATTTTGTTTTTTAGATCAATCAGGAACTAATAGACTATGGGATGAACAAAGACATCATTGTGAAATGGAGAGTACAACCAGATGGAATGGTGTTTCACAAGGAGGAATAAGCTTTTTGCTCTAAAAATATGAGATCTCAAAGAATTTACAGTAGCTGTGTCTAAATTACTGGAATTAAATTTTGTTCAATTGTTCATTTACTCATGAAATATAATAAGAGATAGATAACTATTAGAATGATGGTGAATAGGAAAAATACTATATATATACAGAGGTGTCAAGTAACGAAGTACAAATACTTCGTTACCTTACTTAAGTAGAAATTTTGGGTATCTATACTTTACTGGAGTAATTATTTTTCAGCCGACTTTTTACTTCTACTCCTTACATTTTCACGCAATTATCTGTACTTTCTACTCCTTACATAAAGAAATAGCCTCGTTACTCCTATTTTATTTCAGCTTGTCATTCAAAAAACAAAACAAAAAAAAACATCCGGATAAATCGCGCCATCCAGATGGAGAGAATTTGATTATGGTTGGATGAGAAGTATAAACATATCATTCCGACACACTATTGGTTGGTACGCGATCCATCGCACCTGCACATGACGTCATGTCACACACTCCAGCAAGGACGTTTGAATAAAATAGCATTTTCGGGTTGATATGGTTGTGATAAGTAGACGAAGACTCAAGATTCGAGCGAAATGTCACAACCAAGCACCAGCGAGGAAGGTAACAGGAATTATATGTATATATATATATATTATAAAATCATTCTCATTCTTCGATTAATCATTCATTCTGAAACTAATGCACTAATGTTTATTGTAGAAAACCATACAAGGGTAATTGTTACTAAGCCTGCCCTGGCTACACAAATTTTCTTGTATGTTGCCCTCACAGATTCCTGCAGCTAAGTTTGGATGTACATTTACATTCCAATAAAGGTTACTGATGACATGCCTCTGAAGTTTGACTTTTTGCACAATTAAAATACTTATAGGCAACTGGTTATCATACAGTATCTTCTTCTCCATAAAACATGTTAATGCTCAGTAGTACACATATATGATTCTTTAATGTATTTGGATTGTACTAAAATGCATTCTTTTTCAATTGCCATATACAGTATCCCAAATCACTATGGCCATTAAAAAATACAACAGAAAACAACAACACATTATACTTTTTTCTTTTATGAGGTGTTAGTGTACTGTACAGTAGTACAGTATATACAGTAGGCCTGTGGCACAGCCTAAGCTTTTATCCTGAATGCTTTTTCCCCCCTTACGTTACTTTTACTTTTATACTTTAAGTAGTTTTGTAACCAGTACTTTTACTTGTGTAAAAACCTTGAGTTGATACTTCAACTTTTAAAGAAGTCTTTTTAAACCCTAGTATCTATACTTCTACTCAAGTAATGAATGTGAATACTTTTGACACCACTGTATATATATATATATATATATATATATATATATATATATATATATATATATATATATATATACTGTGTGTGTGTATATATATATATATATATATATGAAACATAGAGTTTGCATGTTCTCCCCGTGTTTGATTGGTTTCATCCGGATACTACGGTTTCCGCCCCCCCCCCCCCCCCCCCCACAGTCCAAAGACTTGCAGATTAGGCTAATTGGTGTTCCCAAATTGCCCGTAGTGTGTAAATGAGTGTGTGTGTTTGTGTGTGTGCCCTGTGATGGATTAGCATCCTGTCCAGGGTGTACCCCTCTTCGTTCCCAAAGTCTCCTCAGGGATAGGCTCCAGGCCCCCCATGATCCTGTATACAGGATAAAGCGATATAGACTATGAGTGAGTGATATACAGTATATTGTATACTTTTTATATACACCTACAGTGGTTACAAAATTGGAATGGCGATCTCGCCGCGTATACCGCCGTTTAAAGGCAACAGCGGCCAAAATAAATCAGTTGCATTTCAAAGTCATTCGTAAAATGGCCGCCAGGTGGCGCAAAGTGACATTTTCATTCATCGCAGTAAATACAACAGTGATGGTAATTTCCACAACAAACATGAAAAATCTGAACCAGAGCTATTAATGTGTACTGTACAATAATGAGTAAAAAAAAAATATAGTAGATTTATTAACTGAAATAAATGACCATATTTTTCAAGAGAATTTTCAAGCCCCACTCATCAAACAAAATTATAACGAAATCGGCCAAGTTTACTATTTATTTAAATATAAATTTATAAACCAATGAGATCAAATAACACCAAGTTATTATTATAACAAGCTTACTTCGTCACTTATCCAGAGCTTGCTTTATTAACCTTGCCTTATTTAACGTTACTTGGGTGCATCGTCTTTAAGTGCTTACTTGGTGTAGCGGTTAGAGCACACGGTCAGTGATACATAAAGTGTCGGTTCGAATCCCGAGGGATGATATTTTAAATTTTTTTATTTTAATTATAGCAAAATTAAAATAAAAAAAATTGTTGTATTTTGATTTAGCTTCAGCATACTATAGAAAAAACAGCGAACTCGCACGCAACCAGTTTGTATTCTTTAAATTTAGGGGAGTGACGGCTCGGTCTGCTGCTGCTGCTGCGTGTGTGTGTGTGTGTGTGTGTCATTATACTGATGAAAAGTGGTGGCCATCTGCAGTACCGGGAGTTTTGATTTACGACAGCTGTTTACGGCAGTGTAGTCCAGTGCGGGAGATGCATTGTGGGTAATGAAGTCCGGTGTTACATCTGTTACATTTTTGATAACAATAGTTTTTTTACAAACATTTCTAAACCAATAAGATCAAATGACACCAAGTTTAAAACAGATAAAATACACGTGCAAATAGTATAATTGTATAACAGGCTTACTTCGTTACTTATTTAACGCTTGCTTTCAAAGAAGTCGAGTGGCTTATTAACGTCACGGAGGTGTGTTGTCTCATAGTGCTTGGTTGGTGTAGCGGTTAGAGCGCTCGGTCAGGGATTTACAGAGCATCGGTTCGAATCCTGGATAATGCTGTTTTAAAAAATTTTTCTATTTTAATTTTACTCAGCAAACAAACAGCAAACAAAAAATTTTATTATTCAGAGCACGATATACAACCGTAATGAGTCCCATGTGACCAACGTATTTAACCGTGATGAGTCCATAAAATCAGTAGCAGCTAATAATTACTAATTACTTTAGTTAATGCTGCTACTGATTTTATTCCAGCTTACCTGTTCAGGTTGATTGCGATTCTTTTTAAAATATTGTCTCAGTTTTATATGTTGTTCGTCTTGATGTTTGTCTTCTTTTCACTTGGCAACACTCAAATGCAAATTATTCACCGTGAATCAGCTGTTCTCACCTATCCATTCAGAGAAACTGAATGAGCTGAAATGAGCCTTTGTTTCACGACCGCGACACCCCTCTCTCTCACGCACGTACAGTACAGAGTAGACCAAATCATTACAGTACATACTTTATCCAACGAACATGAAAAATATCCACATAATGATGAGTTAAGAAGCATTGCTTAATTTTCGTTTAGACAGACTGTTTGTATCTGATTATTGGTATTATTAAAGAACAGCAGCACAAACAACAACACAAGGGCTTGTACAGCAAAGAGTTAAATTTGTAACAGTAAAAGGCATCCGAATTTAAATATATAAATTACTAGAAACAAATTGAGCACACTATCAGAATAAAAAATAGAACAAATCAAATGTTTTTTACACATACACAAGGAGGATAATGATACCGAGTTTATATTAAAATATCAAATATTGTAATATTGTTTTTGTGTTATTATAAATAATGAAATGCAGTAGGCTGTTATGGTCATCATCAAAAGAAAATATATTAAGTAACAGATAATATTAGGTTTATATTTCAAATTAGATAAAATGCTGATTTTCCAGCAGTAAAATTATTGTATCTCTACAGTTTACAAAACCTCCCCTGCGTGTATTCATTCACAGTCTCCAGAACACGCACAGAGAAATAGGAGACTGTGGTTTAGGAGTGGATTGGAGAGAAGAGAGCTGTTCAGTTACTATAAAAAAAAATAAAATAAAAACATAATATGATCTTTTTGAGTTATGAGGTTTTTTTATTATACATAAGACAACCTTTCAGTTTTGTAAATATTCTAGTTATAGTGTGTTAAGTTTTTCTTTAGGTTAAACGGTTTTGAGAATTAGACCATCCAGCTAAGATCAATATTATGTCGTTGATTGATAAAATCTGGATTAAGGATATTTTATTTTGTTTTATTTATTTAATTTGTATTTTTCATCTTCCCCCCTGAGGGATTGCCACCTTATTGTGGTCAGGGGATTTGCGTGCCTCAGTGCTTGGATGTTTACCGAGGGCTCAAGGGAGGTGTGTCTGTGTGTGTGTGTGTGTCTGTGTGTGTGCGCGCGCGCGCTGTAGCCTGTGCTTTTTTCAGCGGATTTTTCCGCTACCGCAGATCAGTTTATCAACTTGTAATATATAAATTTTAGGAATATATTAACATGTGGAGACATCATTATATGTTGAATGGAACTTGTAAGCCTTTGAATGGTGTTAAAAATACTTGCAAAACAAGTATTGCAGCCATACATTGGAGGGAACTTCTGAGGTGGTCAGTGATTGATGGCACGGTCGGTCGGAGGGGGTTGTGATCACACCTATAGATCTTTTGTTCTAGGCTATCGGTCAAATATCTCTCCACTTGGAAGCAAAAACATGCAAGGGATTTCAGCATCTCGACGCACATACTAAGCTGTTTATAAAGTAGACACTGTTTGTTTTTTCATTTTGTAATCTTTCCCGTGTTTACCGTGTACTGTACAATGTATATTCATTTTTTAATGAATTACTGTAAATACTACACATTCCGTTGATTTACCAGAAATGACTTTTCTGTTTTTTGTGTGTGCTAAACTAAACTTCAGGGTCAAAGTAATAGCGATTTTATTTGAAAAGTATTATATATTTACAATGCTGATAAGTTCAAGCTTAGATTCATATATAAACTGCTTCAAAGTCTTTCCACCCCGTGACCGCTGAAATCCGACAGACGCAGGGCTCAAGGGAGCGGACACAGGGAGTCTGTGTGTGTGTGTGTGCGCGCGCGTGTGTATGTGTGTGTGCGCGCGTGCGCTGCAGCCTGTCATTTTCAGCGGATTTTTCCGCTACCGCAGATCAGTTTATCAACTTGTAATATATACATTTTAGGAATATATTAACATGTGCAGACATTTAAGGGTGCGCTGCCCTCTCTTGCCCCTGCGTAGAGCCCACACACACACACACACACACACACACACATCTATCTATCTATCTATTATATAAATACACATTTGGAATCTGCATCTACATTTTCTGTTACAAGTATAGAATTAGGTTCAGCTGAGACTCATGATCAATGGTGTTAGGGTACTTATGTAGTGATAATTAGTTTCAGCCAGATCATTAAAACTAACAATGGACTATGACACTCTTGTTTTACACACATTGTTTTAGCGATAGTTTCACGGAAGCGAGTTCAGAACTAATCTAACCAAACCAAGAAAAAAACAAACATCCGAAACTTCAAATAGAATGAACGAACTAGTGAAATTGATATATATGTAATTGATATACTGTATATACAGACGTGTGTGTGTCATTTTAATTCAAATGAACATTTTAATGCTTTCTGATACACTTATCAACTTATCGACATACACTTATCAACACAAACTCTCCGTGCACGCACACACACAATCTCTAAAAAATTAATATTAATAACATACATATACAAATAAACAAAAATATAAACGTCTATATTGAAGTTTACGGTGAACGCAGAGTCGGCTAAGCACACGTGATGACGCGCGCGCCCTCACCTCTGTTACGGCTGCCTACAGTATTTGGCCAAAAGAATTATAATAATTGAACGATATGCCTGGTCCTGGAAAGAGACATCAACAGTCCGGCGCTGAGAAACGAAAGAACCGAAAGAAAAAAAAGCCTAAGATGAAGCCCGTGCATCAATTCCAGAAATAAAACTTTACTTTATTCTGTTGACGTTAATAATGTAATAACGTAACATTAACGTAAAATAACGCAAATTTCATTTAACAGCAGGGGGGACAATAAATATATATTTTTATAAATTTATTGCATTGTTTATGTTGTTTACAGTCAAGCCATCAACATACAATAAAATGTAAACATGAGATCTAAACTAAAAACTGTGCTCCCTGTGATGGTGCTGGCAATATCATCTCTTTGTTCTGCTGTCTCCGGCTCCCTCCCTGGTCCTGAATCTGCCCCTTCCTCTACTCTCACTGTCTCAGAACAGACTGACTCCTGAAGCAGAAAAAAATGCAGGAAATTATGTTTTCTAACATGCGTTAGATAGTTTTTTTTTATCACTCTATACACAATACTTTGCTATTTTTATAGATGTTGAGCATCGTGACCAAGCCCGAGATCATATTAACGTTAATTATCACCAGCCGGCATTAATAGCACACGAGTAACGTGAGCTGGACGCACACCAATCGATTCGACTATGGTTAATCGCTCACTCCGTAGGCTCCCTGAATAGGCGGGAAAGGGATGGAACCGCGCATTCGTCCCGGCAGGAAAAAAAAAACTAAACAGATCTAACAGATGAGGACTCAGATTAATGTGCAAAAAATATATAATAAAACTATATAAGTCTACATAGCCTTTATAAGACTCTACCTTAAGCGCACTTAAAACATTTTATTTAGTTTTAAAATAAAACAATTTTAAAACATCACTCGGGATTCGAGCCGGCGCTTTGTAGATCACTGGCCAAGTGTTCTAACCGCTACACCAAGCGGCCACTTAGAGACAATGCACACCAGAGACGTTAATAAGCCACTCGACTTCTTTGAAAGCAAGTGTACGTCTTTGATAAGTGACGAAGTAAGCCTGTTATAATAATAACTTGGTGTTATTTGATCTTATTGGTTTAGAAATTTATATTTAAATAAAACCCTACACACTTCTTTTCTAATTACACGTGATAAAATCTAAAGGCTCACTGTGTTAATATTTATTGTGCTTAAATTTGATCTTAATAAGATTTGATTTAATTTGAATTCTACATTTGTACTGTAATTATAGTACTGTGATTATGAATTCGGTCAACTACAGTGTTTCACTTGATGTTATCGGCTATTACGTGTATTATTGAGGCAGAGAATGAACTAAGGCATGAGGCGTCAGTCTGTAGTTATATAGCGCCACTCAGTGGTAAAAGCCAGCAAATGCACAGCAAATGCACATCCCGTAATGCGGCGGCGACGTTACATACGACGCTCCGATTTTGTAACCACTGTATTAAAGACAATTAATATTGTGCAGTATGTTCTCAGCTTCAGTAGGCCCAGCCTAGTAGTTTGATCTGATGTAGTCTAATCTTATTGCCCATGCACTGCTATAACTTTTATTTTGTATTTCTTTTTTTATTTATTTATTTCAAAGCAGTATGACAATTAAGCTGAAAATATTTTTTTCATAGCTCCCACTTGAGTTTGTTAATATGGTGAGTTGGTTCAGGTGTAAAACTGCATTCACTCAACTGTTAAAATAAACCAGTTGTTAACACATTCACCGCCAAACATGAAAATAATTTTTTTCCCATTGTTTGTGAATAAATGTGTTGTGCTTAGAAAAGATCCCTTGTCATCCATAATCATAATATGTAGGGTAGGATACAAATGTAGGCTGAATGATAAAGCATAGTACTGCAAAACAAAGCGAAATATTTGGAATTGACATTCTTTTACTGATCCGGCTCACCTGAGAACAGAAAGTCTGGATCCGGCCCCAGAGCAAAACTGAGTTTGACATGCCTGATCTAGAGAAAGTAAATTACATATCAAGCCTTCTCTGGCCTAGGACGACTCCTAGAGGAAAGTCAGTAAGGGGAATGAACACAGAGACCCCACGGTTTAACATAGACACAGAGGCCTGAGGAAAATCTGTTTGAACACCAATGGAATTAGTTTCATTGGTCTGTGTACTAACAGACACGTTTGAATCAGTCTGAGTACTCACACTTACTTTAAATCTAGGCTGTCTGTTGGATGTGGCCCTCACTGGCTGAAAAGAACAGTGAGGGCTTTCAAAATCCAAGCGTCGTCTCTTAGAAGGAGCAGGATTAACGGCGCTAATGCTAACGGCGCTAATGCTAACGGCGCTAATGCTAGCGGCGCTAACGGCTGCAGACAGGAAGACACAGCCAGCACCGGGAACGCGCTCATCATCTCCGAGCAGGACGTGAGGAGAGCCTTCAAGAGAGTGAACACCAGGAAAGCAGCAGGACCAGACGGCATCTCAGGTCGTATTCTCAGAGCCTGCGCAGACCAGCTAGCACCTGTGTTCACTGAGATATTCAACATCTCTTTATCTCAGTCGGTGATCCCCACATGCTTCAAAGAGTCCATTATTGTTCCTGTTCCAAAGAAACCACATCCTGCTTCTCTCAATGACTATCGCCCTGTAGCCCTCACTTCAGTAGTGATGAAGTGCTTTGAACGCCTTATCAGAGACTTCATCATTTCTTCACTACCCGACACACTGGACCCACTACAGTTTGCATACTGTCAGAACCGCTCCACAGACGATGCAATCTCTCATCTCCTCCACACATCACTCACTCACCTGGACACTAGGAAAGGGAATTATGTTAAAATGCTCTTCATCGACTACAGCTCTGCTTTTAACACAATAATTCCCTCCACACTCACCACCAAGCTGGAGCACCTGGGACTAAGCTCATCTATATGTCAGTGGATCTCCAATTTTCTGACTGGCAGACCACAGGCAGTAAGGATGGGCAGACATGTCTCAGCCACACTCACTCTCAGCACTGGAGCCCCCCAGGGCTGTGTTCTGAGCCCCCTGCTGTACTCTTTGTACACCCACGACTGCGTGGCCACTACCAACTCCACCTCCATCATCAAGTTTGCTGACGACACCGTCGTGGTCGGACTGATCACCAACAATGATGAGTCGGACTACCTAGAGGAGATTGGAAATCTGGAGAACTGGTGCCAGAGGAACAATCTCCTCCTGAACGTCAGTAAGACAAAGGAGCTGATAGTGGACTTTAGTACAAAGCAGGAGAGGTATTACCAGACCCCCGTCATCAACAGGAGCCCAGTGGAGAGAGTGGACAGCTTCAGATACCTCGGTGTTCACATCACGCAGGACCTGTCATGGTCCTGTCACATCAGCACCGTGGTGAAAAAAGCCCGGCAGCGTCTCTACCACCTCAGACGCTTGAGAGACTTTAGACTGCCCTCCAAGGTGCTCAGGAACTTCTACTCCTGCACCATAGAGAGCATCCTGACGGGAAACATCATGACCTGGTTCTGGAACAGCACCATGCAGGACAGACGAGCTCTACAGAGGGTGGTGCGATCAGCCGAGCGCATCATCCGCACTGAGCTCCCTGACCTACACTCCATCTACAGCAAGCGGTGCTGGACTAAGGCCAGGAAGATCATGAAGGACCTCAGTCACCCCAGTAATCGACTGTTCTCTTTGTTGCGGTCTGGGAAGAGATTCCGCTCCCTAAAGGCCAACACAGAGAGACTGAGGAGGAGCTTCTTCCCGCAGGCGATAAGGTCTCTCAATCACACAATCACACCTCCACTCAGGACTAATAACATCTTTTAAGCTCTGGACTGGACAATCTGGACACATTCATACACACTTACTCATACATCTATGCACTAAATACTCATACATCTGGACAATTGCACATGTC
The DNA here is from genome assembly GCA_030522415.1 of Channallabes apus. NCBI lineage: Eukaryota > Metazoa > Chordata > Actinopteri > Siluriformes > Clariidae > Channallabes > Channallabes apus. The sequence continues at coordinate 29,355,529 of CM060116.1, read as the reverse complement.
ACCTTCATGCATATTTGCACAACCACTGACACTTTAATCCTATATTTTTGCAATATTTTATTATGCCCTTATGCACAGTTAATTTTACTAGTTAGAATTATTTCTTTAGTATTTCCTTTTTATTGATTATTTATTTTACGTACAAGCTTTTATTTTCTTTTTTTAAGGTCACTGGCGGTCGTATAAAGCATTTCACTGCTTATTATACTGTGTATGATTGTGTATGTGACCAATAAAATTTGAATTTGAATTTGGATTAGACACATCCTTTCTAAAATAAGTAAGCCCTTTATTTCGTAGATACTGCATCAAAGATCCCGACAACTCGGAATCAGATCGGACAGGACTCACGGAGGTCGGATCCAAAACAGGCTCAGTCGGGTTGTAGTCCTCAGAAGGAACACGATCTGAACTGTCCTGGCTGTCCGAATCATCCACAGGGATGAAGTCATCAATGGAGAAGTCGCAGTTGGCTATAAAATAGAATAAAGTGTTTAAAAACATTGAAATGGGTAAAATATTTAATGTAAATAAATATAACTAAAGGGAGATGCTTACCCATGGCTGGTCTTTTGAGAAATGAGGAATAAACCAAAAACAAACAAAGTCTTGAAAATAAACGCCACCCCTATATTTTTTATAAAAAAGGTACGAAAAGTGTAAAGATAATGGAAAATAATTATTAATGAAAATTAAGTTTAATGGGAAAAAATTAATAAGCAACGGCGGAGTCAGATGAGCGCAAGGAGGAGTCAGATACGCGCAGGGAGGGGTTAAGTGACAAAGTGTAATTATAATGGGAAAATTAATTAATAGAAACTGGATTATAATGGAATAAAATTTTGCTTTGGTCATCAGATGAAATGTACAAAGGGAGGAGTTTGGGAAGTTCCCCGGGACGTCCCCTCCTCTCCAAAATTGTATAAAAGAAGCGTGGTTTTCGCTGTAAAATTCAGTCTGACTTTGGCACTGCTTGTGATTTGATCTAGAGCATTGCTAAGCCTGGCTCACTTGGGTTCTTATTGCTGCAATAAAAAACCTGACTTACTTCATCCAGCTCTGAGTGGTTTCTGAAATATTCTTTGATTATACTTTAAATTGTCTTTGTAAGTAATTTGTTAACTGTTTGATATTTTAAATTCAGGCAACTTCAACAAGGTGGAAGAATTATCTCCCACATTCTCTAGTGGAGTTTGGCGTTCCGCAGGGTTCACTTTTAGACCCACTGCTTTTTTCCCCTTTACATGCTGCCTCTGGGCACCATAATCCGTAAGCATGGTATTAGTTTTCATTGTTATGCTGACGACACACAGCTATACGTCTCAACAAAACCTGATGAGAAAAACCATCTTACTAAAGTTGAGCAATGTGTGCAGGACATGAGAAATTGGATGCTAATTAACTTCCTTCTGCTTAATCCGGATAAGACAGAAGTTCTAGTCATAGGACTGCATACAGCTAGAAGTAAAATCTTAGATCACACCGTAACTTTAGATGGCCTTTCTGTTCCATCAAGTGCAACAGTAAAAGACCTCGGCGTGATTATAGATTCCAGCCTTTCATTTGAAGCTCATGTACAGTGGTGTGAAAAACTATTTGCCCCCTTCCTGATTTTTTATTCTTTTGCATGTTTGTCACACTTAAATGTTTCTGCTCATCAAAAACCGTTAACTATTAGTCAAAGATAACATAATTGAACACAAAATGCAGTTTTTAAATGAAGGTTTACGTTATTAAGGGAGAAAAAAAATCCAAATCTACATGGCCCTGTGTGAAAAAGTGATTGCCCCCCTTGTTAAAAAATAACATAACTGTGATTTATCACACCTGAGTTCAATTTCTGTAGTCACCCCCAGGCCTGATTACTGCCACACCTGTTTCAATCAAGAAATCACTTAAATAGGAGCTAGCTGACACAGAGAAGTAGACCAAAAGCACCTCAAAAGCTAGACATCATGCCAAGATCCAAAGAAATTCAGGAACAAATGAGAACAAAAGTAATTGAGATCTATCAGTCTGGTAAAGGTTATAAAGCCATTTCTAAAGCTTTGGGACTCCAGCGAACCACAGTGAGAGCCATTATCCACAAATGGCAAAAACATGGAACAGTGGTGAACCTTCCCATGAGTGGCCGGCCGACCAAAATTACCCCAAGAGCGCAGAGACAACTCATCCGAGAGGCCACAAAAGACCCCAGGACAACATCTAAAGAACTGCAGGCCTCACTTGCCTCAATTAAGGTCAGTGTTCACGACTCCACCATAAGAAAGAGACTGGGCAAAAATGGTCTGCATGGCAGATTTCCATGGCGCAAACGACTTAAGCAAAAAGAACATTAAGGCTCGTCTCAATTTTGCTAAAAAACATCTCAATGATTGCCAAGACTTTTGGGAAAATACCTTGTGGACCGACGAGACAAAAGTTGAACTTTTTGGAAGGTGCGTGTCCCGTTACATCTGGCGTAAAAGTAACACAGCATTTCAGAAAAAGAACATCATACCAACAGTAAAATATGGTGGTGGTAGTGTGATGGTCTGGGGTTGTTTTGCTGCTTCAGGACCTGGAAGGCTTGCTGTGATAGATGGAACCATGAATTCTACTGTCTACCAAAAAAATCCTGAAGGAGAATGTCCGGCCATCTGTTCGTCAACTCAAGCTGAAGCGATCTTGGGTGCTGCAGCAGGACAATGACCCAAAACACACCAGCAAATCCACCTCTGAATGACTGAAGAAAAACAAAATGAAGACTTTGGAGTGGCCTAGTCAAAGTCCTGACCTGAATCCTATTGAGATGTTGTGGCATGACCTTAAAAAGGCGGTTCATGCTAGAAAACCCTCAAATAAAGCTGAATTACAACAATTCTGAAAAGATGAGTGGGCCAAAATTCCTCCAGAGCGCTGTAAAAGACTTATCGCAAACGCTTGATTGCAGTTATTGCTGCTAAGGGTGGCCCAACCAGTTATTAGGTTCAGGGGGCAATTACTTTTTCACACAGGGCCATGTAGGTTTGGATTTTTTTTCTCCCTAAATAATAAAACCCCTCATTTAAAAACTGCATTTTGTGTTTACTTGTGTTATCTTTGACTAATAGTTAAATGTGTTTGATGATCAGAAACATTTTGTGTGACAAACATGCAAAAGAATAAGAAATCAGGAGGGGGGCAAATAGTTTTTCACACCACTGTAGATAATATCACCAGGATAGCATTCTTTCACCTCAGAAATACAGTATTGCCAAGATAAGAAATATATTGTCGCTAAACGATGCAGAAAAACTAGTTCATGCTTTTATCACTTCTAAGTTGGACTATTGTAATGCCTTACTGTCTGGTTGTTCTGTTAGGTGCATAAACAAGCTTCAGCTAGTCCAGAATGCAGCAGCGTGAGTCCTCACTAGAACCAGAAGATATGAGCACATCACCCCTATCCTATCTTCACTACATTGGCTACCTGTGAAATTTCGCATTGATTTTAAAATACTACTCTTGACATATAAAGCATTAAATGGTCTCGCGCCGCAGTATCTGAGCGAACTGCTAGTGTCTTACGATCCGCTACGCCTACTTCGGTCAAAGGATGCAGGCTGCTTGTCAGTACCGCGTATTATGAAAACTACAGCTGGGGGCAGAGCTTTTTCTTACAAAGCCCCAAAATTATGGAATAGTCTTCCAAATACTGTTCAGGACTCAGACACAGTCTCAGTGTTTAAGTCTAGGCTAAAAACCTATTTATTTAGCCAAGCATTTTTATAAATAGATTTGCCATAGGTAAAGGAGCAGATCTGGGGAACTCATGGACGTAGAGTATTATGGTGAACTGGTATGCTGTCTTCCTCACTTTCATTTGATCTCTCAGGTTTGTTGACTGTGAGGTGATTGTTTGCTTTACATCTCAGGGAGTCCTCATGTTTGTGTTTCCTTCTAGCTCTCCCTTTTAGTTATGCTGTCATAGTTAGTCCTGCCGGAGTCCCTGCTTGCACTCTACAGTAAATATACATTCACATTATACATTGTGACTGTGACCATACCTAATTGCCATCTCTCCTCCTCTTCTCTTTCTCCCCCTCTTTCTCTTTCCTCCTCTCCCCCTGTCTCCCCCTTTCACTCTTTCTCTCTCTCTCTCTCTCTCTGTCGAGCTACATATGTCATTGCTGAGCTGCCAGTGATCCAGACTCCCTCTGACCTCCGGACCTGTCTGATCCATCCTGGTGCCCCGTTTCTGGTTGGAGGTCTTGTCGCATGGATGCCCCGTGTGTCTCTTTGTGATGCGTCTGGTGTCTGGGGATGATTCTATCTACTTAGAAGATGGTTCTGGCCTCGACTGGTGTTGTCAGCTGTTTCTCTGAGGACTTGACAATTCGATAGTTCAGGATTGGAACTTTCTACAAGTCTATCTGAGTCTCCAATAACTACTGGACTCCAGTTTAACATCAATTAACACCAACTATTATAGCTGAACCTAACACTTAACACTGTATAAATGCAGATAATTTCCTGCTATCTGTTTCACCCAGATGAGGATGGGTTCCCTGTCGAGTCTGGTTCCTCTCAAGGTCTCTTCCTATTACCATCTCAGGGAGTTTTCCTTGCCACTGTCGCCCTCGGGCTTGCTCACCAGGGACTATCTGAACATTTTGATTCATACACATTCACATTCCATACAAACTTAAATAATTCTTTTGATTGTGTAAACCTGTTTTGAGACAATGTCAATTGTTAAAACCGCTATACAAATAAAACTGAATTGAATTGAATGAATAGTTAAGGATTTTATTATTTTTGTCACATTAATTCAGATCTATCTGGTCAGATAGATGCCGCATGGCCACCTACTGATGAGATACATATTGGATTTCAGTACTTTACATAACATTAGCTGAAAGCTCCCCAATTACACTAATTTTTAAACAAGTTAATATAGGTCTTAGATGTGTCAAAATGTCACAGCCTTTGGGGATTTGCATTTTCCAAGCCAGAATGCAGAAACGGAAATGGTTGGGGAAATTACCCCTTTTTTAACCCATTTACATGTATGGTTGGGACATACTAACTTGCTAACCTGCCCAACTTTAGCTCTTAAGAAACAGACTGGAGCTCCATATCAGTCCTGTTTTTAATTTTTTACCATTAAAGAGGAGAAATTGAGCATATCGTCCTGAAGTAACACTCTTACATCTACGCACAATGTAAATTTTGTTTGTGTTTTTTGTGTGTGTGTGTGTGTGTGTGTGAGAGAGAGAGAGAGAGAGAGCAAAAATGCACCTCAGTATTTTTGGCTCAAGAGCATGAGTCGTAGAAACACGAGTAGTAGAAGCACTAGAAGTAATTTAAGGGGTCTAACTGAGGTTTGACAGACAAGAGAAATCTTTTCCCACAGAGACAAAGTAAGTAAGAAGTAAGTAAGAAGTTTTATTGTCATAATGTTGAATTTTTGTCGAAATTTCAAAGTACCAACCAGTACATTCAAACAAACTTAAAAGGTACGAATTAAAAAAGTTGAAAAAAAAAATCTCATCTCATGATTATTGATTATTGAGAGTGGTTATGGCTCTTGGGTAAAAACAGTTTTTTAGTCTGTTTGTCCTGGCTCTGATTGTTCTGTAACCAGTTCCTGATGGTAACAGTTCAAACAGATCATGTCCGGGGTGTGATGTGTCTTATAGAATGCTTTGAGCATTCTTAATGCAGTGTGATGTTGTGTAGATCTTCCAGTGTTGGGAGAGGACAGCCGACGATTTTCTGGGCTGTGTTTATGACCCTCTGGACCGCTTTTACAATGACCAAGTTTTACAAAGGTGTTGCTATGGTGAGTGGTGGTGCAGTCGTGGGTGTAAAGAGTGTAGAGTAAGGGGTTCAGGACACAGCCCTGTGGGCAACACGTGCTGAGGCTGGGGGCCGTGGAGGTGTGTCGGCTCACTCTGACCCTCTGACTGTGATCAGAAAGAAAGCTATTGATCCACATGCAGGTGGAAACCCCACGTCCTTGAGTTTGTCCACCAGTTTGTAGGGTAGTATGGTGTTAAACACTGAGCTATAATCCACAAAGAGCATCTGGACATAGCTCCTCTGCTTTTCCAGGTGGGAAAGTGAATCATGGAGGGCTGTGGGCACAGCGTCCTCTGTGGATCTGTTTCCCCTGTAGGCAAACTGGTGAGAGTCGAAACTTGGTGGCAGGAATGATGTAATATGATTCCAGAAACAAGCAGTTTTTTTTCCAGTTTTTTAAAGCACTTCATTATCACTGGTGTGAGTGCAACTGGTCGGTAGTCACTTGAGGCTTGAGATGTGAGTTTTCTTGGTAATGGTACTATGGTAGAGGATTTCAGAAACAGTGGGTCAGTGGACAGGGCCAGTGACTAGTTGAAGATGTTGATAAAGATTCCAGCCAGCTGATCTACGCAGTCCTTCAGTACCCAGGCAAAGAACAATTAGGCAATCATCATGATAATTTTTTTCTTTTTGGGTTTTTATGGTACTTTGGTACTGTTGAAAATGATCAGAAAATACTTTTCAAGAAGGGTCACTGAATTGTGGCCAGGGCAAAGGGCAGCTTAACATGAGAACAGGTTTATTGTTCCAGCAGAGTGTCCACATTACTATCAGATGTAGAATGAATAAGACAGGCAGAGACAATAAGACAGTCCTGTACAGTGGGTGCACAAGCAGTATGTGACTTCTAGCGTCGCGGCGTATGGCGTCAGCATTTGGGTTTGTGTGTTTGCTGGCTTTTACCGCTGAGTGGCGCTATATAACTATAGACTGACGCCTCAGGCATCAGTTCGTTCTCAACAGACTTAATGAGGCGCAGGTCGTCCACAGCTGCACGTCGTTGCAGATAAAATAAAGTGAAACATTGTAATTAAACGAATTCATAATCACAGTAGTAACATTACAGTACAAATTTATAATTAAAATTAAATTCAGTTTTTTTAGGATCGAATTTAAGCAACGTAAATGTTAACACACTGAACCTTTTTATTATGTGTAATTAGAAAAGCTACACGTGTAGGGTCTTGTGTCATCTTATATTTTGTGTTCTTTAAATTTGTAGCTTTTATAAGACTCTACTTTTATTTAGGTGCACTCACAATGACGAAAAAACTTTATGATTTTGTTAAATAAATAAAGTAAACGGGGTTCTGTATTGTTTTCGGTGAACTTGAGCGCGTCAGAAAATGAACCGATACTCCGTGTATACTCGCCTCACAGACGTGAAAAATATATACTTATAGACAGCGAAATATTTGCTTTTATATAAACTAATGAAAAAAAATTATTAGATTATGTAATTTGTATGAAAAGTGAATTATAGGCGCGCTCACTGCTGCGGAGACGACGAGATGACATGATCACCTTCAGCAGCACAGCCGAAACCAAAGGAATCACTAATTTATCAATTAATTATTAAAATGGTCAGAGTGAGTTTCCTGGCTGTTTTAACAAATATTTGAAGTAGATAACAGTAGCCCACATTTATAAAAGCATTTTTATTTATATAAAACTATAAAAAAAATAATCCTGCATTTATTTTTAGGTGTGCCCGCTACCACAGTTCTTCAGTAACAAACCTATAAAACAGGTACATCTGTATGAATAAATTGTTTAAATGTGATCAGTGATTTATGTAAATGACTCAGTTTGCTCCTTGCTGCGCTGTTTGAGGCGAGGGACGCGCTAATGACGATTTGGTCTGTTGTGTGGAGGCTCGCCCGTGAGAGGTAGAGTTAGTATATCATGAGAACAGCTATTCACACTTGGGGAGGTGTATTATTTGCATTTGTATGTGTCTGACTTTGCAAAGCACACCTGTAAAACCTGTTTAAATGTAAATGCTACTCGCTGCACTGTTTGGGGGAGGGACGCGCTAATGACGATTTGGTCTGCTGTGTGGAGGCTCGCCCGTGAGATGTTGCGCGCGCGCACTACACAGCAAAAATATGTTAGTATATCATGACTGAAATACAGATACAGAAAGCGAAATGTCTGCTTTTATATAAATTAATGGGGGGGAAATCAGCTTATGTAATTTGTATAAAACGTGGATTACTACAGTGCATCCACTCACAGCCGAAACAAAAGACATCAACGTATCAATGAATTATTAAAATGGCCAGTCTGTTTCTCTGCTGTTTTCTTATCCCCACCCCTGTTAAAACGGCGTACTGTACTCTTTGCCTCTGCGCCTGCGAGAGGTTGTGCGCGCGCGGTGGACTACACAGTCAAAACGTGTGCTGAAAAACTGTTGTCACCAAAAATGTAACAGATGCGGACTCATGTCCATCAATCAAACAGTATGCTGGAGATGCAGGTGGGAAGACACTGCTTTGTGTAGTTAACATCAAAGACAAAAATAAAAAAAATTAAATGAACACCATAAATGACCAAATGACCATAAAATTCGCGTTAGATGTTATACAGCAGCGCTTGTGTTTTTGTGTTATCAAGTACGGGCTAATGCTTAACAGTTGCACAGTTATATTTCTATTCAGTAAAGAAAAACACTATTGTTATTATTTCAATACATACTGTGCAGCTGTGAGAATTGTGGAATATAATGCCCTACGATTCACATTCATTTACAATATGTGCGTCAATGTCCAACTTAAACCAAGCATGCGTTGCCACGCTTGGATGCTCAGTAGTGTGCAATGCAGCAAGTGCAAGCCAAATGAGAACAAATAACGAAATAAGAGAGCTTGATTATACTGCATAAACATCATTCAGTACAACTGAATCGCAGAAAAAAAAAATCTACGGTTAACGAATTAAGATGGCTATACAGCAAAAATATTATTTAGTACAACGAAATCTCTGGATCCTTTATGAGACGGCATAAATATTTAATACAACAAATTAAATATTTTGGTTTATATTCTGGTTTATATTATATGGTTAATGTATTTTGGTTTATATTGCAAACGAATAACGAATCAAGAGCCTGTGATTATATTGTATAAATATTTTGTACAGACAAATGTCTGAAAAAAAACTGATTTTTTTTTACCACAAATCTCTCAAAAATCGTAAGATGTATTTTGGTTTATACTGCAAACGAAAAACGAGTCCAGAGCCTGTAATTATATTGCATAAATATTATTTTGCACAAATAAATCTCTGAAAAAAACAATGATATTTTACTCACAAATGTAAGACAATATATTTTGGTTCGGTGCCAGATGAAGTGCGAGCAAATAATGTAATGAGAGGCCCCGATTATACTGCATACATCTTTTTTATTGATTTTTTTTTATTATCTATTCTGGAAGTTTGCTCTATTTGTTTTAGTTATTTCTAAATTTAAATCTTGATGTCTTAAACTCTAACAACTGTAAGTATTGTCGAAATACAATTTTTTAAAAAGCCCTAGTGCTGTTGTTTGTGCTGTTTTCTTTAATAATAAACACTAAACAGATAAAAACAGTCTGTCTAAACAAAATAAAACCAATGTTTTCTAACATATTTTTTTAAATATAAACATAAACATCATTCAGTACAACTGAATCCGTCACGTTCTGCTATGGTGTTGGACTGTGGCCTTGGTGTTGAGGCATAGATGCAGAGGGGATGCAGTGAAACAGAAAAGAGTCTTTAATAATAATCAAACAAACAAAAAGCAAACATGAACAAACCATGAACTAAGGAAGTTGGCTAAAAACATGGAGCATGCTAACAAACGAAACTCAAAACACAAACACAGACTCGGGATTACACGATCTAATACAGTACAGACATGGGGATACAAACTGGACGAGACAAGACATACTAAACAGCCTAGAGGACTCAACACAAGGGACTATACATGCAAGGGATAAACAAACAAGACAGACTTGGCTAGGTCTACTGGCTGTGCTGCACATTAGCTGCTAAGCTAGCTCATAGCTAATCAGACTAATGGCAAAACAGGCCAGTAGCCTGAGACACAAGGGAATGAACAGACAAGGTGCACAGCAGACTAGGTATGAAACAGACTAAGAACTCTAAAGGTTAGTGACTAAAGATGTTAGTACCTAAACAGACTAAGAGCTAATCAGACAAGGAGACTAGACAGACTCAAAGACTAGACAGACTAAGATCTACACATGTTAGTATCACCCTCATTAGTATTGAAACAGACTAATAGCTAAACAGGCAATGGGGGTTACTTACACAAAAGGGTAAACACAAAGGGCTAATTCTCCTAGAGGCTAATCCTGCTAGGAGACACAAAGACAAGGACATCTTAATATGAACAAACTTAACTTAAAGTGCTCCTGAAACCAAAAAGGCCAACCATACTGTTAAACTAAAACAGAACAGAACAAAACAAAACAATACTGTAGGTTACTTGCGTAACCCCGGTTCTCTGATAGCATTAAGTGAGGTGTCTCACTATGGGATACGCCCCTTCCGCGTATTCTTCAGAAGCCCTATTACATTACGCCAGCCCCAATTGGCTGGCAGATGTGACGTCGTGTCCTGGCGTGGCCTTCCCTCCCCCCGTATAAAGGGGGCAGCATGACGTCACTTCACTATTCAAAACAAGCAACCTCTTCCTCGCTTCACACAGCAAGGAGGGTGATCTGGTGAGACACCTCACTTAATGCTATCAGAGAACCGGGGTTACGCAAGTAACCTATTGTTCTCTTTCAAGCATACGTTTCGGTGTCTCACTATGGGATATCCTAACTCCCGTATTGTCAGATAGCCTGTCTTGAAGTCTGCCAACCATAACCAACACATTCAGGGCTGAACGAATTTAGTGTGTAGATTCTGTGTTTACACTCAGTACTGCGTGAGCTAAAGTCTGAGCTGTAACATCTAGTTTATAAAATCTGGCGAATGTGTGCGGCGATGACCAGTTCGCCGCTTCACAGATATCCTGTAATGTGACTCCTTTAAATAGAGCTCATGAACTTGACATTCCCCTTGTTGAGTGCGCGCGTAAACCGGTTGGGGTTTCGAGACCCTTACTGGAGTATGCCAGCGAAATAGCCTCCACTATCCAATGCGATAAATGTTGCTTAGTGATCGGCTTCCCCGTGCGAGGTTTCATCCAGGAAACGAACAGCTGATCGCTCTCCCTTAGACCTCTAGTTCGCTCTGTATAGATGCGTAAAGCGCGCACCGGGCACAGTGTATTTAACTTTTGCTGCTCTGATGATGCAAAAGTCTGATTAATGACTTTAGGCATGAATGCCGGATTAGGTTTCATAACTACTCCCGTATCTCCAGACATGAACTGTAAACATGCTGGGTGCACAGAAAATGCATGAATCTCACTCACGCGCTTCGCTGAGACCAAAGCAATCAATAGCGCAGTCTTGAAGGACAGTGCCTTGAAATCAGTCTTGTCTAGCGGTTCAAATGGGGACGTGGACAATGCATCAAGCACCAATCCCAGGTCCCATGATGGGGTAAGTGGTTTTGACACCGGCAGGGCGCAGCGCGCGCCCTTCATGAATCTGCATATCAGGGGATGTTGCCCCACTGTTTTATTATCAAAACCGATGTGGCACGCAGATATAGCAGCCAGAAACACTTTTATGGTTGAGAACGCTCTGCCTTTCTCTATCATTTCCTGAAGAAATGAAAGAATCACTGCCACTGAACACTGAAAGGGAATCTCGTGCCTAGCTGTGCACCAGCGCTCAAACACATTCCATTTGCAGTCGTAGAGAGACCTAGTCGATGCTGCCCTGGCGCTCTGTATGGTCTTGATGACACTATCAGGCAGGCCAGTCTTACTTAAATTGGACCACTCACAGGCCATGCCCATAGTGCCAGTCGTTCCGGGTGAGGTGGAAGATCTCCCCCCCCTCTTGTGACAGGAGGTCTCTGCGCTGCGGGAGAGACCACGGTTCGCCGTCTAGCATATGCATGATCTCCGCAAGCCAGTGTTTCCCCGGCCATCTCGGAGCAATTAGTATTATTTTCAGACCTTCCTCCCTTACTCTGCAGAGAGTTGGTGATATCAGCGCTATTGGCGGGAACGCGTATAGGAGAGTGCGGGGCCACTCGTGTGCTAGCGCATCTATCCCCAGGGGCGCGCTCCGGTCCTTCAGGGAAAAAAACAGGTGACATTGGGCGTTGTCTTTGGACGCGAACAGATCCACTGTCGCTCTGCCGTATATGCTCCAGATCTGTTCGATCACTTCGCTGTTCAGTTTCCACTCCCCATAGGAGGGATTTCCCCTGGACAGCAGATCTGCGCCCCGATTCATCACACCCTGTACGTGTGTCGCTCTCAGGGATAAAAGGTTGACACTGCCCCTAAAATCAGTCTGCGTGCTAGCGTGTGCAGCAGAAGTGATCTGAGACCCCCCTGACGATTTATGTACGCTACGACTGTAGTGTTGTCCGTTCTCACAAGAACATGATTTCCTCTCAGAAAAGGAAGAAAATGTTTTAGTGTCAGAAAGACAGCTAGCATTTCCAGATAGTTTATGTGAAGATTGGTCATGTGCTGACCCCATCTCCCATTCACTATTCTGCCCTCGTGAATGCCCCCCCAACCGGATAACGACGCATCCGTTGTTATCATCTTCCTGTGTCGGACCACGCCCATGGCAACCCCTTCGATCAGGAAATTCGGGTGTCTCCACTGGCGTAGTGCTAGAACCGCCTCTGACGTCACTCTTACCCTTCTCCGTGAGTGATGTGCCGGGTCCAGCCCCTGAGACGCCACCCAGCATTGAAATTCCCTCATATGCAGTCTGCCTAGGGGAATAACTATCAGGGCTGATGCCATCAGTCCTAGTAGTCTGAGGCATGTGCGAAAGCAGACTTTGTGTCCTCTGTGAAACTGTGTCATGCAGTAGGTGAATCTTCTCACCCTGTCTGCCGAGAGTCGCGCTCTGAACTTCACTGAGTCCAGCGCTAGTCCCAGATACGTTATGGATTGTGTGGGAATTAAAACACTCTTTTCCGTGTTTAATCTTAGCCCCAATTTCTGTATGTGTTCCATAAGCATAGCTGTGTGTTCTCTCGCTTCTTGTTCCGAACGGGCTGTCACGAGCCAGTCGTCTATGTAAGTAGCGAGACGAATGCCTTTTTCCCTGAGCGGAGTCAGTGCCGCTTCTGTGCATTTCACAAATACTCTGGGACTGAGGGACAAGCCGAATGGTAGCACCAGATATTCGTATACCACACCAAGGAAGGCAAATCTCAGAAACTTCCTGTGGGGTGGGTATATTTTTATGTGAAAATATGCGTCCTTCAGGTCGATCGATGTAAACCAATCTCCCTGGCGCACTATTTTCAGGAGTGTAGAATGAGTGAGCATTCTGAACTTGTATTTCTTTAGGTATACATTCAGCGCGCGCAGATCTAGTATCGGGCGGAGGGCTTGAGTCCCTTTCTTTGGAATGAGAAAGTATCTCGAGTAAAACCCGCTGTGGCTCTCTTCGGGTGGAACCACTCTTATCGCCCTTTTGTTCAACAGAGAGGAAATTTCCTCTTGAAGTATCTGCTTTAGTTCCCCTTGCACCTGGGAATGAATTATCCCCCTGAAGGCTGGGGGGGAAACTGCGAATTGCAGTCTGTACCCGAATTGTATTGTTTTCAATACCCAGCGGGACTGTGTGCATTTGCGCCAACTGCTTATCTGCAGTGTTTTGGCGCCATCGTGCGGCTGAATCTCGAACTGTTCCGTGGCCTGTACTGCGCATGCGCGAGCACTTAGCGCTGTGACAGTGTCTGTGTGCCCCATCGCCTCTGTGAGAGCGAAAGCTCCCCGAGGCGATGTCATATTGTGCTTTATCGACATGTTTTTCAACATTTTTTGGGGAGGTAGTTTTTGTGATATCTTTATTTGGGGGGTATAGTGAAGCTTTATTGGGGTTTGCATGTAACATGTGCTTGTGACACATTTCTGCGTGCACAACGCTGCACCGTCCCATTTTCTCTTCACTGTCACTCTTCCCCTGGCCCTGTCGGGCTCTCCCCGCCACACAGAACAGTTGCGGACTCTGGAACTCGTCCTTTGAACATTGTGAGGGTCGGGAACTAGCGAACTGTGGGGCTGTTGGTTCCCTCCCTGACGAAAAACCCCGTCAAACGGCCTTCTTCTTCCTCCTCACTCCCTGAAGTTGGGGTTGAGGATGAGGCTGAGACGCAGGCTGGGTCGTCTGAGCTGCCGCTGGCTGATAGCTCCTTCTCTGCCAGGGAGCTCTCTGCTCCACGACTCCGCTTTGGCCAGCTGCACTCGTAGTCGGTCTCTGCCGTTTTGGAATGCGATAGCTGGGGGGAGGGAGGGCTGCGACCTGCGCAAAGGACTGTCGAAACGGCGGGGGGGGGGTGCCGTTTGCGCCTTCCTGGGCATGCAGAGCTGTAGCGCTTCGTCATCCCGCTTCTTCTCTTCGCATCTCTTCTGCATGCGGCTTAAAGCCGAGCCGAAGATGCCGTCTGTCACCACCGGTGCGTCCAGGATTGACTCTTTCTCTCTGTCAGAGAGATTTGTCAGGTTAAGCCACCTTCCTCGTTCCTGGACCACCATAGTGGCCATAGCCTTCCCCGCGGCTTGCACCGCACACCTCTGAAGCCTCAGGGAGAGATCCGTAACGACACAGATCTCCTCCCAATGTGTCTGACCTGGTGTGGTCGAGGCTTCGTCCTGCAGCTCCGCCTGGTAAGCGGTCAGCAAGGAGGTTGCATTTAGGGCTCTGGCACAGAGCGCGACTGCCTTGTATGCGCGTTCAGTCATGCTTGACTGAAACCGCTCTGCTTTCGATGGCAGCGACGGATTTGCAGCCGCCGCGTGTCTCGGGAGCAGGTGCGCAGCCACTAGCTGTTCCATGGGGGGCATTCTAAAAAGTCCTGCCTTTTCCATCCCGTCCACGTCCAGCGCAGAGCCTCCCTGCACTGGCACCTTGCTGGTGAAAGGTTTATCCTTCCACGTCACCGCGAGCTCCTCCAGGAGCTCTGGGAAGACTGGAAGGAGCTGCCGTGCCGCCCGTTTCGCTCTCGGCAGCCTCTTGCCCTCGTAGCGAGACTTTGCAGTCTCCGCTACCACGTTCGGCCACTGGATGTCAAGCTTCTCCGCGGCGCGTTTGCACACGTCCTGTAAATCGACGCTAAGGATCGGGGATGGTGCCCCGTCCATAGCTCCAGCGGCTCCCGTCGTGGCGAGAGGTTGCTCCGAGTGCACAGGTGGGAGGAAGGGGGAGTCCTCGAACTCCTCCGATAGGAGAAAGTCGGACTGGCCGTCTTCCTCAAACTCGAGCTCGCCTTCCTCCTCATCAGTGCTGAGCACACCGGGCAGAGGAGCTCAGGCGTCGAGCTGTTCACCCCACGATAAAGCTGCCGTGGTGGGCAGCTCTACAGGGATGGATACCTGTGGGGTGGTAGCTGGAGTGGGGCTAGGCGAAAGAAGCGGGTCGAGGCCTGACAGGCTAGCTTGGCGCGCTAGCCTGCGCCGAAGACTCTTCTTCGTGAAGCGCGCGCAGTACTCGCAGGCACCGGGGTTGTCGACCGCCAGTTGGGCGTGTTTCAGCCCGAGACAAGCCGAGCAGACCTGGTGTGAATCCTTGCCCGATATCTTATTCCCGCAAACGCAGAGTCGCGCGTCTCCTCCTTCCCTAGCCTTAGCCGTCTGCATTGCTGCAGCCATGTTATAAAGATAGGCTTCTGGTGTGAAGCGAGAAGAGGTTTTTGAATAGCGAAGTGACGTCGTGCTGCCCCCTTTATACGGGGGGAGGGAAGGCCACGCCAGGGCACGACGTCACATCTGCCAGCCAATTGGGGCTGGCGTAATGTAATAGGGCTTCTGAAGAATACGTATCCCATAGTGAGACACCGAAACGTATGCTTGAAAGAGAACCCACATAACAGAAATTAATGCTCGACCCAGTTTCTTCTTCTTCTTCTTCTTCTTTGTTGTTTTATGGCGGCTGGCAGCCAACTTATAGGTGCATTACCGCCACCTGCTGGGCTGGAGTGTGGATCATTAGATTGGAAATTATTATTATTATTTTTTTTTTTATTAAATTAAATTCTCTTATATTCTATTGACTAGACCAGTTTCATTTAGGTACTTAAACAGACTTTTATATATTTTCCAGTTCATCTTGCCTAGTATGTTTTCTATTGTTGTTTCTACTCCTTCCTCCTGCATGGTTTCTCTGAGTTCCTGTCTTTCTTTGTCGTATCTTTTACAGTTTGTTAGTATATGTGTTACTGTTTCTATTTGTCCACAGTATTCACATTCACCAGTTGGGTGTTTGCCTATTACCTTAAGACTTTGGTTTAGTCCTGTGTGTCCTATTCTTAGCCTAGTTATGATGATCTCCTCTCTTCTGTTTCTGCCCCATACTTTCCCTCTTTTGATCTTTTTTTGGATTTGATGCATGTGTCTACCTGTTTCTCCTTCATCCCATCTTTCTTGCCATATTTTGTTTGTGTGTTCTTTAATTATTTTCTTAACTTCTGCTCTGCTTATTGGGATTTTTATTTGGACATTTTTGCTTTTGAGTGCTTGTTTGGCGAGTTTATCTGCTTGTTCGTTTCCTTTTACACCTACATGTGCTGGTACCCATAGAACAGTAATCCTCACACCTTTATGGTATAATTCTGTTATTAATTGTAATATATTATGTAGGATGTCCTGTCTACATGAGTTTCCTGTTTCTAGACTGGTTATGGCCGACATGTTGTCAGATGCTATTATTGTCTCTCCTTGGTGATTCTTTTCCACCCATTTAAGTGCCATTTGTATTCCTATTAGTTCAGAGGTGTATACTGATAGTTGATCTGTTATTCTTTTTTTAGCTGATATTTTGTGTTGCGGGATGTAGAACGCTGCCCCTGTTCGTCCCGTACCTGGGTCTTTGGAACCATCCGTGTATATTATTAATTTCTTTTTTCCTATTGTTTTAATATGATTTTGCACTATTAGCCAGCATGGAATGTGTGTTGGGTTGTTCTTAATTTTTTGTTTTAAGCTTACATCTACTGGTGGGGCTATCAGCTTCCATGGTGGGGTGTTGTGTAGTGGTACTGTGGGACTGATGTTGAGTTTATGGAGTCTTAGGCCTTTTGCTCTAGTGTCTCCTATCCATCCGAAGCTGTATATGTTAGTTTTGCTGTGTTCCCAGCATTCTTTAAGAATATTCTTTGTTGGATGTTCTTTGTTATGCCCTTGTAGGTTAACCCAGTATGCCAACAGTAGTTTTATTCTTCTTATTCTTATCGGCATTACTTCCATTTCTACTTGCATAGCTGATACTGGGGATGTTTTGAAGGCCCCACTACAAACTCTTAAGGCTTGAGCTTGCATAGTGTCTAACTGTTTTAGGTTGGATTCTGCTGCTGACATGTATGCTAAGCACCCATAGTCTATAGTAGCTCTCATGAATGCATTGTATATGCTTACTAACGAGGCTCTGTTAGCTCCCCATGACTGTCCTGTAAGGCACCGCATTACGTTTATGATTTTATTGCATTTTTCTTTTATTTTCTTTATATGTGTTTTCCAGGTTAGCTTTTCGTCAAAGTACATTCCTAGGTATTTGACTGTTTGTACTTGTTTTAGTTCTTGTTTGTATAGTTTTAGAGAGATATTCTTATGTCTCTTTGTAAAGCATATACTGTGTGTCTTTGTTAGAGATATCTTAAATCCCCATTTATTTGCCCATTTTTCTACCTCTTTTATTGCTTTCTGCATCTTGGTGTTAATGTATTCTATGTTCCTGCCTCTGATCCACAGTGCTCCGTCATCTGCATATAGTGATTTTCCTATTGTTTCTTCTACTCCATCAAATATGTCGTTTATCATGATGCTGAATAATATTGGGCTACACACGCTTCCTTGCGGGGTGCCGTTTTCTACTGCGTATTTTTTTGAGTATTCAGTGCCCACTCTGACTTCTATTGTTCTATTTTTTAAAAAGTTCTTTATCCAATCATGCATTTTGCCTCTTATTCCTAATTTGTTTAGTTTGCATAGTAGACCTTCTTTCCAGAGCATATCATATGCTTTTTCAATATCAAAGAAGACTGCAATTACCTTCTCCTTATTTGTTTGTGCTTTTCTTATTTCAGATTCTAGATTTAATATTGCGTCCATAGTACTTCTTCCTTTTCTAAACCCATTTTGGAATGGCGATAGAAGTTTGTTTATTTCTAAGTAGTGTGTTAGTCTTTCTGTTACCATTCTTTCCATTGTCTTTCCTATTTGCGATGTGAGTGCAATTGGCCTGTAGTTAGTAGGGTCTGAGGCTTCTTTACCTGGTTTTAGTATTGGTATTATAGTGGCTAGTTTCCAGTCTTTGGGGATATTGCCTGTTTCCCATATTAAGTTGAAGAGTCTTAATATCTGTTGAATTGAGTTCTCAGTCATGTTCATAAGCATTTTGTAGCAGATGTTATCTCTTCCTGGTGTTGTTTGCTGTGCCCTTGTTGTTGCTTTTTTAAACTCATATATTGAGAATGGGAGGTCTAGTTCTTCTGTGTTGCTTTCCTGTCTTCTTATTTCCTTGTGTTGAATTATTGTGTTTTTCATATTCTCTCTCATATTGCTGGGTATGTTTTCTGAACTGTGTATGTTGACAAATGTCATGGCTAATGCCTCTGCTTTTTCTTTATTACTTATTGCAGTTCCTTTATTATACTGTAGCACTGGGACTTCATTTTTAGTATTTAAACCGTTCATTTTCCTTATCATTCTCCAGATGTTTGTTAATTGTGTCTCTCTTCCTATTGTGTTGCAGTACTGTCTCCAGTGTGTGCGTTTTGCTGTTCTTATGTTTTTCCTGACTATCGCCTGTGCTTTCTTATATTGGATTAGTTTTTCTAGCGTATGTTGTTTTTTAAGTTGCTTGAATGCTTTATTTCTATTTTTGATTGCCTTGCTACAGTCTTCATTCCACCATGGTACGCATTTTCCTTTTCTTACGCCTTTGTTTTTTGGAATAGTTTTACATGCTGTTTGGTTAATAATATTAGTTATTCTGTTTTTAAGTTCTTCTATTTCTGTTATACTTTTAAGTGATTCTTCCTCATATCTCGTGTCTATATTTGCTTTAAATTTCTCCCACTTAGCTTTCCCCAGTATCCATCTTTGTATTTTATTTTCCTGCTCTTGTCTGTTGCTTACTCCTATTTTAATTAATATTGGATAATGGTCACTTCCCATTGTATTGTACTTTTGGGTTTTCCAAGTACATATTCCTGCAATTTCTTTTGACACTATTGTTAAGTCTATTGCACTCTCTGTGTTATGTGTGCTGTTGTATCTGGTTCCCTCGCTATTGTTTATACATACTAGACCTTTATTTATTAAGAATTCCTCTACTACCTCCCCATTTGTATCTGTTTCTCTGCTTCCCCAGAGTGTGTTGTGCGCATTAAAGTCACCACACCATATAATGTGTTCTTCCCATTTTCCTATTATTTCCTCCAGTATACTGTTATTTATTTTTTTACATGGATTGTAGTAGTTTACTATTGTTATGTTGTTTTCCTCTGTCCATACTTTGACTGTTATTGTTTCATGTTCATTTTTAGTTTCCACTATTTTATATTTAGTTCCTTCTTCTATTAGTATTGCTACTCCTCCTCCATTCCCTTTTTCTCTATCTTTCCTAATTGTTGTATAACCCAGTATCTTGAATTCCCATTTTGTTTTTAGCCATGTTTCTTGTATACATATAATTTGTGGTTTTTCTGGATCATCTGCTATGAATTTTTTGAGTTCTTGTCCGTTAGCTATTAAGCTTCTTGCATTCCATTGTATTATCTTTATTTCTGGTTTATGTATTGATTGCACTCTCATTTAATTTTTCATTGACTTTTTCCCAGCTTAGTCCGTCTATCCCCAGGTGTTTTTTGGCTGCGTTCACTATGATCTTTATTTTCTCTGTTTTCTTGCTTGTCTGTGCGGTGCAGTTGATTATGTCTACCATGAAGAGCACAAAGTTGTTTTGGTTTACAATCAGCGTGTTTTCTTTAATTTGGCTACATCTAGTGTGTACCTCTTCTCTCTTTTCCCCGACCTTATCATTTTTCCTTGTTTCTCTTTCCTTGTTTGTAACTTTTAGTGCCTTTGCATATGTTATTCCTTGTTCTGTTCTAGTCTTCTGTACTTCCGCTGCTTTTTTGCTAGCTTCACATCCCCTGTATGCTGCACTGTGTTCCCCTCCGCAATTACAGCATTTGAGTTTGGTTCCTGTCTCGCATTTTCCATATTCGTGTTCTCCTGCACATCTTCCACACCTTTGTTTTCCTCTGCATACCGCTGCAATATGCCCATATCTTTGGCATTTATAACATCTTAGTGGGGGTGGAATGTAGGGCTTAACCTCATAGCTCATGTACCCCACAAATACTCTATATGGTAGTTTACTTTCCTCAAATATTATTAATACTGACAGGCTATCGCATCTCATCCCGTTTCTTGTGGTTTTTAATCTTTTAATTTCATTTATTTTCCCTCCTGATATGTTTTCCTTTATTTCTTCAATTGTTACTGTTGTTGGTATCCCCGTGATCACTCCCCGTGTCCTTCTTGCTTCTATTTGTACACTTTTGACTCTTTTCCCCTTAATTTCATTAATTTTATTTGCTTTTCCTTGCTGAGCTTTGTTCTTGCACATTATTAGTAGGGAGCCATTTCTTAATATTTTGCCGCTTTTAATATCTCCTATTAGTGTTGTTATTGTTTGTGTTATTTGTATTGGGTTCCAGTCTCTAAACGACGCTCCTTCCTGTGTTAGTTTCAGGATTACTTTATATTCTTCTTTTTGTCCTACATTTCCTGTTTTCCCTTGTCCTGCATCAGTTTCTTCCGAGTTAGATACCTCACTTATCTGTTGTTTTGGATGTTTGCGTTTTATTCCTTTCCTGTTTCTTTGTACTGTTTTCCACTCTTCCTCCTTCTCTTGTCCTTCCTCACTCTCTTCCATTTCACTTCCTGTATCATTCCTACCTTCTGCCATCTTTTGTCCATTCACAGCCCAGTTGCTGCCCGCCGCCTTCCGACCTCCTCGCGCCTTCCAAAGCGTACCTCGACCCAGTTTCCCAGAACAAACAGGTATTTATAACTGTGCTAATGAGCCTCCTCAGTTCAGGTGAGCATCCACATCACCTGACTGAGGAGGCTCCTGGGAAACTGGGTCTAGAAACAAAAACTACAAACTAAAAACACTGCCCTCTAGTGGGCAACCCTCACAGAATCGCAGAAAAAATCAGCAAAAATATTATTTAGTACAACGAAATCTTTGGATCCTTGATGAGACGGCATAAATATTTAATACAACAAATTAAATATTTTGGTTTATATTTTGGTTTATATTATATGGTTAATGTATTTTGGTATATATTGCAAACGAATAATGAATCAAGAGCCTGTGATTATATTGCATAAATATTATTTTGTACAGACAAATGTCTGAAAAAAACAGATTTTTTTTTACCACAAATCTCTCAAAAATAGTAAGATGTATTTTGGTTTTATACTGCAAACGAAAACTGTAAGTATTGTCGAAATAAAATTTTTTTAAAAGCCCTAGTGCTGTTGTTTGTGCTGTTTTCTTTAATAATAACACTAAACAGATAAAAACAGAGAATCTGTCTAAACAAAATAAAACCAATGTTTTCTAACTCATATTTTTTTTATATTTATAGTTTTTCATGTTTGTTGGACACAGTACTTGGATGTGTAAATTATCATAATTGTAGTATTTCTTCGCTACAACATATTGTTATGACTTTATTATGACTTAAGCTCTGAATATATTTAAAAACTGAGACGACGGAAAATGTCAATTTGTGCCACCTGGCGGTCATTTCACAAATTATTTTGAAATGCTACTGGTTTATTTTGGCCCCTGCCGCGTTTCCACGGCGGTGAGTGCGACGGTAATGAGCAGTCTGGTTGTCCACCTACTGTAAGTCCAATAAATGAGGGTTTTATCAGGCTGGGCAGAGGGCTGATTAAAATTAATCACAGTACATATATGAAGGAGGTATTGGCGTCAAATATTGTTGGATATTTAAGAATGCAATGCTTTAGAGCATACATGATTCTGAATCATTCGGACGGAAGAGAGAGTCGATTCACAACACGGAATTCATGTTGCTAATAAGACTTTTTTTCATTCATTTATTTTCTATACCGCTTAATCCTGTGTTCAGGGTCGCGGGGGACCTGGAGCCTATCCCAGGAGACTTCGGGCACTAGGCGGGGTACACCCTGGACAGGGTGCCAATCCATCGCAGGGCACACACACATTCACACACCCAATCACACACTACGGGCATTTTTGGGAACGCCAATTAGCCTAACCTGCATGTCTTTGGACTATGGGAGGAAACCGGAGTACCCGGAGGAAACCCACCAAGCACGTGGAGAACATGCAAACTCCATGCACACAGAGACGGGAATCGAGCCTGGCCGGGGAATCGAACCCGGACCCTGGAGGTGCAAGGCGACAGTGCTAACCACTACACCACCGTGCCGCCCTAATAAGACTTTAAACTTTAAATCTAATTTAGACTTTAAAAGACTTAAAACTATCTAATTAACAACAGATTGCTTTATATATTTTAATCTTTCCTGATCCCAGCGTGGTGAGCATATTTTATTGTTGTTTACAATTAATTTGTGGTTTATGTTAACGTTAATTGAGTTCACTATGGATAATTAGCATCTTAGCGCTTAATGTGACGCAGTTGTTATTTAACTGTGATTATAGGTTTACTGTATTTGGGTTTTATTGAAAGGTGAAAATGTTCTAAAGATGTCTGATGTATTTGACATATTGAAGCTAAAGCCTAATATTTAACAGTTTATATAGAAGGATTGTGATTTCCTGAATTTATAATTTGAGATGATTCTAAGTGAAATTTATGTTATTTTGTTACAGTTTGACCACACACACAATACACAGATACCAAACATGCCTACAACAATGTATGAAAAGGCCACTTAAATACAAAGTCTGTAAATTGTGAGTTCTGCACAAAGGAATTAAAAGGAAAGAAACAACAACTATTCTAATGTTATCTTTGTCTGTAACATTAAAGTCAAACACGGGATAAAGTTAAAGAAAACTGGTAACAACATGGATGAAGACACAGTCCTAAGTGCAATACCTGAAGATCATAAACCAAATCTTAAGCGTCAACGAGGAGGTGCAAAAGCTGCGGTAACACGCTTGATGACTCAGATAACAACAGCCATGAACTGTAACCAGTCTAAAGAAGTAGAAAAGAAGCAGGCTGCTCTAGATGAAGCAGTAGTTCGATTCAGTGAGGTTCATGATATGTACCATAAAACATTAGAGGATGATGATGACTTGGATGCGTTTAAAGGCTATTTTACATCAGTACTGCATGATGTTCAAGACTTTCAGCACACAGCTTCGAGCTGGCTTGACGAATTTGAACCATCAGTTGAGTACAGTATTTGAATGTAGATGTGCCTAATTTCCAAGAGGAAATATCAATGCTTGAAGCAGCTAAACCTTCAATGCTTTCAGTGAATCAGTTGACTACTCAACTTCAAGACTTAAACGTATTAAGACCTAGAAAAAAGGAGGAGTTCTCCAGGATCATTTCCCAACAGGAAGAACGCCTGCGAGCAGATTTCAAGTTGTAGCTTCAGCATACTCAGTGTGAAATGGATGAAATTGAGGATTTACTGAAATTGAAGGATGCACAGGTGGAAGAAAGTCGTCAAAAGGTTAAGTTAGACTTGATGAATAAAGACTTCAACTCCTGTCTCAGGTAACCCATCTCTTAATTGTCGCTCGTCACTTTCAACCGTGAATGAGACGGTTGTGTCAATTGTTGGAATTGTCAAAGCAGCAATATCAATCAAATATTGACTCTATGCACCTAACACCTGTGGACATCATCAAGTTTGATGGAGAACATTTGAAGTATTGGAAGTTTATGAGACTGTTCTCCTCAGTGATAGATAAAGAAACTGTACCAGATCAAGAGAAACTTACTCGATTACATCAGTACTCAGTCGGCCAAGCCAGAGATGCCATTTCACATTGTTTTCTACAATCCCAATTCTAGTCAGGGTTATGCAGAAGCTATGGCCATCTTAAAGCGGCGCTTTGGTAATCCATATGCAATATCCCAGCCATGGGTCGATAAGGTGCTTAATTACAAGGACATCAAGGACAACAAACAGTTGCAAAGTTTTGCAGACATTTTGTGTAGCTGTCGAGACACTTTAAGGGCGATGAAGTGTGAGGATGAGTTAAATGGTGGACGCACTTTGCTACAGATCGTGGAGAAACTTCCCGAAAATATAAAGAAAAGGTGGCTTACTGTTAATTATGAGATAGTCAAATCTGGTCGTTTGCCAAAGTTGGACGACATAGTCAGTCTTGTTGAATCAGAAGCTGCTAAGCGAGCAGATCCTATCTTTGGGAATCTTCTTAGTTCAATCAGTCGAAACTCTCCAATGAGTTCCAAATTAAATACAAAGTCAAGTCTCGATAAGAAAAGGCAGACCTTTGCGACAGAGTCAGCAGCTAAAGAGTCGACAACATCATCTGCATCAAAGCCAGTATTTAGATTTAAATGCCCAAAGTGCGCTGAGGGACACTTTCTAAATCAGTGTCAAGCTTTCCGTTCAACGAAAGCAACTCTGCCTGAACTATTTTATGAAAGGTCATCGCAGTGCTGTCTGTACTCGCAGCTGGGTATGTAAGGTGCCTGGATGTGGCAAAAAACATAACAGTTGTTTACATTCCGCTATTGTAACTTCTAGTGACAACAGCAGTCATTCTACCATCAGAGCTGCTGATGAAGAGCCAGTTACAGACTCGCCGCAAGCTATTCAAGCTCATGTTACCAGAAGGTGCAACGGATCCAGTCAAAGAAAGATTGTACTACCTATCTTACCAGTAGTCGTTTCAGACAGACACAACCAATTCTCCATGAATATCTTTGCTCTGCTTGATAACGGTTCCAACGGGACGTTTGATTCTAGGAAACTAGTTCATGCGCTTAAATTGGAATCAAGTAAAGTGAATATCAAGCTGAACACCATGGAGACCAAAAATCTCAATGTAATCACTTTAGCAGTGGATTTGCGAGTTGAGGATGCTCAAAGGAAGAATTCATATCTCATGAAGGGAGTGCTCTGTAGAGATCATTTGAACATAAGTCTGGTCACACAGCAAGAGGTGTTTCAGTGGCCACACCTGCAAGTTGCAGATGAAATCAGCTTACCAGACGTGGATCTAGCTGATGAGGTTCATTTGTTGATTGGTCTAGATCAGTGGTTCTCAAACTTTTTCTGTCATTCCCCACTTAAGGGGGTGAGCGAATTTTCAAGCCCCACTTGTTAACAAAATAATAACGAAATCGGCCAAGTTTACTGTTTATTGAAATATCAATTTCTAAACCAATAAGATCAAACAACAACAAGTTAAAAACAGATAAAATACACGTGCAATTGTTATAAAAGGCATACGTTGGCACTTATCTTTGCATAATTGACCCCATGTTTATTAGCTGCTCAGCAATCGTTTGTAGTTTTTTTGCTCTGGCATAAAGCCATTTGTGCTTTGCTGTCCACTGATTCAGTTACCATGCGATTATCCTGCTGTCTGTATTCTGCCAGCTTTCTTTGAAAGAAGTCGAGTGGCTTATTAACGTGACGGTGAGTGTGTTGTCTCTAAGTGTCTTCCTAATTTGTTGGGTCTCATGCGGTCTGCTGCCAGCGGTTTAAGACACAAAGCACACACGAGCCTCTCTCCTGCCCCCACCATCCCCACCATGAATCCAAGCTCAAGATAGGCTTCATTAGGGGTGGGCGATATAACCAAAATCTTCTAACATGGTAGAAGCAATTTGTATCTGAAAACGCATAAATAAAAATTCAAACACAAAGAAACTGTTCTACATAATTAAATTTTATTTAAACTGTGAATTGCTGAGGTTTGCCGCATTTTTTTACTTTGGCCATATTCATTTGGAAGCTTGGATTTCAGATGATAGAAAAGGTTTGATGTGTTTCCACCACTTGTTCACTTCCATCACTTTTCTTATACCCAAACCAATTCCACACCACAGACGAGGCACCTTTTTTCTTTACAATCTCCTCGTCACATGTAAGCAAACTCACTGCTGCTGCACCGTCTTCTTCCATTGTCGAAGTGTATGTGAAGCCAAACACATCAAAAGTGGGACCAAACCGCGGCACCCGATTGAACCAAATATCTGTGCAAATACAGCGCAGCGCGACTATCTGAATAGCGCAGTGATGATCTGGTTTATTTGCGCAGCCCGGTGGATCGCGCAGTGCCGCTCGAATCACAAACCTGCGCGACTCACTGTGTTTTTATTTAAAAACAATTAAAAATGTCAGGACTGTTTAATATTGTTTCCGCCTTGCCATTCCTGTTCTGTACGTGCGCATCCCAGCGGGGTAAAATGTATTTTGATGGTCGCCGCGGTTTATTTCTGTCAGAGTCGCGCATTCGAGCAGCGAATGCTCAAGTTGGGCCGGCGTTAAACCATTATTGTTGCACTATATGGTTCCACAACTGATGATATTTTAAATTTACTTGTATTAATGATCCATTTATTTGTGTTGTATTGTGTTGTGTTGTTGTGTATTTATTTATTCATTCATTCATTCATTTTCTATACCGCTTAATCCTGTGTTCAGGGTCGCGAGGGACCTGGAGCCTATCCCAGGAGACTTCGGGCACTAGGCGGGGTACACCCTGGACAGGGTGCCAATCCATCACAGGGCACACACATACTGTACACACACTCACACACCCAATCACACACTACGGGCAATTTAGGAACGCCAATTAGCCTAACCTGCATATCTTTGGACTGTGGGAGGAAACCGGAGTACCCGGAGGAAACCCACCAAGCACGGGGAGAACATGCAAACTCCATGCACATAGAGACGGGAATCGAGCCTGGCCGGGGAATCGAACCCAGACCCTGGAGGTGCAAGGCGACAGTGCTAACCACTACATCACCGCGCCGCGTATTTATTTATTGTTTAGTTTTTTTCCTATTATTTTCCACTAATTTCCTCCCGTTCATTGCACCCCACCTGTCATGTCTGTATTCCCCACTAGTGGGGCGCGCCCCACACTTTGAGAACCACTGCCCTACAGAGAGATCAATACAACCCCATGTGTGACCGGTTTGTCCCAAACTCTGTGCTGTGTTGTGAATTGAACGAGGCCGGACAACAAATATTCCACAAGCCACTTTTATTATTATTATTATTATTATGAATGAACTAAAAACCAAATAAATAAAAAAAACTTCATGTTTGCTTATAACTCTGTGTTTGTGAGTCAAAACAGATAATTTTAGCCATGGAGTTCAAACATACATACATAGTGTCACTTCCAAAGAAAACATGCGTTAAACAACCTCTATTTGTGCTTCCTTACAAATAAACTGCATTTTTATCACCAAAAATACATCTTACTCGCAATAAACCAACTTTAACTAAACCTTTTTTTTATTTTTTAAGCTAGAGCTCCGTCAGAACTCATCTCTCTCCAGCTACGCCTACCGCGCGCGCACTGAAGGAGACCAGCCGAAACCGGAAGAAGAAGCGGTAACTCTAAAAGGGGCCGTGTCCCATTTTTTAGCAGTCACAAGCATAACTGAATATTTTAACACTAGTGCAAAACAATAAGATAAAAATAAATTAGCAATAAAATAATGATAATGAAGTATAAAATATCAAAAATATGAAAGAAATAATAACCAAAAAGACAGATTTTGAGTTAAAATAAATGTAAATATAGTATCTGCTACACATGCACGGACGTAAACACATACTGTAGTTCAGCTCTGTGTTTAGTTTACAGTAGTTTGATTCCTGTTTGTATATATTCACATTCTGGTTCCTTTATTAAAAGACCATTTTCCGCTCTATCACCTCCGCCTCTATACCTTCTCCAAATCCCACACTAGCACCCCGTTACACAGTGCAACCAATCTGCCCTGTTTGCCCCTTGTCAAAAATGCCCTTTTCAGCATAAGCTTCTTTTTAGAATAACATATTTTAAATATACTTTTTAAAAAAGATGCTCCAAAACAGAACTGCCTAAATTCCTCACCAAATTGAAATGACATTCAAATTAAAATTTTATTCATAACATACGTAGTCATACACAGTATGATATAAATAAAGCAATAACAATAGTTACTATATAACCTATACCGGGCACTGGTGGCTCAGTGGTAGGTGTTTCGCCTGCCATGCGGAAGGCCCGAGTTCGATTCCCAGCCAGTGCCCGACCAGACACACAGGAACATACAGGGTGAAGTAGCAATGACTTATATAAGTAAGTAATAAATAAGTAAATAATTTAGATGACTTAACTGCACATTTCTTCAAAGGGCTAGACCGGGGCAATAGTTCCTTTATTAAATATGATTAGCTCCTCTCTTGCCTAGTAATAATCTAATAGTTATAAACAATTACATCCACAAGATTTTTATTTGTTTATTTTTTTAAACTATGTCTTAATGAATGTATACAAGCTTCGAATTGTAAGTACCTTTAATCCTTTCTACCATCACAACTTCTGCAATATAAAAAAATTCTTTAAAATTTAATTAATTTATTTTTTAACCAACTACAGTGGAACCTTTGGATTTATATCAACCTGTCAACACGTTCTAGCGGGACTTCAACATAAGAAGTTTTTAATCAGTCACTGACCAATGTTGCATTTCTAGCACAGATCTGTAACGGTTAACCCCTAGAGGGCGCCTAACGCCCGTTTTTGGTTTTAGTTTGTAGTTTGTTTTGAGTTCCATTTTTTACTTCATTTCCCAGTTTGCCCCTCGGTCAGGTGACGTAGAAGCTCACCTGAACCGAGGGAAGTTAATGAGTTAATTATGTTTATGTTTGTTATAAATAGCCTGGCTGAACTCCAGTCAGGCGTCTAGCAACCGGTGACATTGTTTAGTTTGTGTTGGAGTGCCTATGTTTGTTTATGTTTTGTTTATATCAAAATAAAGAACTCTGTTGAACCGTCAGCTCGCCTCCGCGATCATGCCACGCACACACACCCGACGCAGACACCGAAGGAAACATGACAGATTGCTAGACCTACCAAGTGGCATGGCGGAGGTTTTCCCCCGGAACAATTTTTGGGGGGGCGCTGGTACGATCTCGCCCGAGCTGGCGGAAAGGCGGAAGGACAGTGAGGAAGAGATGTTTTGCGGCTGGATTTACAGCGGGCTGGAAGACGACGAGGAGGAGATGTACCGCAGCTGGGAATACAGCTTGCTGGTGGAGCAGGAGGGGCTGCTGGAGGACAGCGAGGAGCACGGCAAGACTGAGTTCTGGCAGAGCCAGGATAATTCCAGGTACGCCGAGGGGGCGGAGATGGAGGAGGAGAATGTGACGGAGAGTGAGAGGATGGCGGGACATGGCTGGAAAGGCAGTGGGCTCGCCGTCTGGCGCACGCCCTGGAGGGGTGTGACAGCTGAGGGAGAGATGGGAGAGTGCTACAGGCAGTGGGCGGAGGACAACGAGGAGCGCATCGGAGACCTGTGGGAGCAGGTGGTGCGGCTCCAACAGTTGCTCGTCCAGGTTCGGGAGAGCCAGGCTGTAGTCCCGGAGGTCCTCCCTCTCTCGGACCTGGACGACATGCTCCCCATTCCGCCACTGCCTGGGATCGGCGCAGAGAGTTACGCGCCGCAGCGAGAAAGCGTCAGCCTTCCGACGCCTCCAGACTTCGAGGACGGCGCGCTAGCGTGTCAGCAGCCGCTGTCCGATGCACCCATTCTACCGCCGCCTCCCGGCTTCGAGAACAGCGAGCCAGCGTGTCAGCAGCCGCTGTTCGACGCACCCGTTCTGACACCGCCTGCCAGCTTCGAGGACAGTAAGTCAGCGTGTCAGCAGCCGCTGTCCGACGCACCCGTTCTGCCGCCGCCTCCCGGCTTCGAGAACAGCGAGCCAGCGTGTCAGCAGCCGCTGTTCGACGCACCCGTTCTACCGCCGCCTCCCGACTTCGAGGACAGCGCGCTAGCGTGTCAGCAGCCGCTGTCCGATGCACCCGTTCTACCGCCGCCTCCCGACTTCGAGGACAGCGCGCTAGCGTGTCAGCAGCCGCTGTCCGATGCACCCATTCTACCGCCGCCTCCCGGATTCGAGAACAGCGAGCCAGCGTGTCAGCAGCCGCTGTCCGATGCACCCGTTCTACCGCCGCCTCCCGGATTCGAGAACAGCGAGCCAGCGTGTCAGCAGCCGCTGTTCGACGCACCCGTTCTGACACCGCCTGCCGGCTTCGAAGACAGCGCGCTAGCGTGTCAGCAGCCGCTGTCCGATGCACCCGTTCTACCGCCGCCTCCCGACTTCGAGGACAGCGCGCTAGCGTG
Source organism: Channallabes apus (assembly GCA_030522415.1). Classification (NCBI taxonomy): domain Eukaryota; kingdom Metazoa; phylum Chordata; class Actinopteri; order Siluriformes; family Clariidae; genus Channallabes; species Channallabes apus. Next base: position 29,325,211 of record CM060116.1, on the reverse strand, counting down.
TCAGCAGCCGCTGTCCGATGCACCCATTCTACCGCCGCCTCCCGGATTCGAGAACAGCGAGCCAGCGTGTCAGCAGCCGCTGTCCGATGCACCCGTTCTACCGCCGCCTCCCGGATTCGAGAACAGCGAGCCAGCGTGTCAGCAGCCGCTGTTCGACGCACCCGTTCTGACACCGCCTGCCGGCTTCGAAGACAGCGCGTTAGCGTGTCAGCAGCCGCGGTCCGATGCACCCGTTCTACCGCCGCCTCCCGGCTTCGGGAACAGCGAGCCAGCGTGTCAGCAGCCGCTGTTCGACGCACCCGTTCTGACACCGCCTGCCAGCTTCGAGGACAGTAAGTCAGCGTGTCAGCAGCTGCTGTCCGACGCACCCGTTCTGCCGCCGCCTCCCGGCTTCGAGAACAGCGAGCCAGCGTGTCAGCAGCCGCTGTTCGACGCACCCGTTCTGACACCGCCTCCCGGCTTTGAGGACGACACAGAGCCGCCGTCGAGCTCAGAGCCAGCTCCGTCGCCGCCGTCGAGCTCAGAGCCAGCTACGTCGCCGCCGTCGAGCTCAGAGCCAGCTCCGTCGCCGCCGTCGAGCGCCCAGTCAGCTTCAGCGCCGCAGCCGTCGAACTCAATGCCGTCTCCAGCGCGTCGGCAGCCGCCGAGCACGTCCCCAGCGCGTCGGCAGCCGCCGAGCACGTCCCCAGCGCGTCGGCAGCCGCCGAGCACGTCCCCAGCGCGTCGGCAGCCGCCGAGCACGTCCCCAGCGCGTCGGCAGCCGCCGAGCACGTCCCCAGCGCGTCGGCAGCCGCCGAGCACGTCTTCAGCTCAGCAGCCGCCGGGCACGTCTTCAGCTCAGCAGCCGCCGGGCACGTCTTCAGCTCAGCAGCCGCAGGGCATGCCTCCAGCCCCGTCACCCAGCCTCCTGGACAGGAGGCGTAAGGTAGAACATTGGGTTGGGTGTCCGGGGCCTCCGGTGATGCTCCGGGAGGAGCATTTTTTGGAGGGGGGGTTATGTAACGGTTAACCCCTAGAGGGCGCCTAACGCCCGTTTTTGGTTTTAGTTTGTAGTTTGTTTTGAGTTCCATTTTTGACTTCATTTCCCAGTTTGCCCCTCGGTCAGGTGACGTAGAAGCTCACCTGAACCGAGGGAAGTTAATGAGTTAATTATGTTTATGTTTGTTATAAATAGCCAGTCAGGCGTCTAGCAACCGTTGACATTGTTTAGTTTGTGTTGGAGTGCCTATGTTTGTTTATGTTTTGTTTATATCAAAATAAAGAACTCTGTTGAACCGTCAGCTCGCCTCCGCGATCATGCCACGCACACACACCCGACGCAGACACCGAAGGAAACGTGACAAGATCAGTGCCATTTGAGATTTAAGGGTTTGTCTTTGGCACAGGTCAAAACCAAACACCCTCTTTATTTCTAAAGTCCTAGAAAAGGTCGTAGATTAGTATTTTGGCTCATGCTTGCACAGAAATAACATTCATAAAATCTTTAAGTTAGTTATGATTTATGCAGACAGTGCTGGTTACAGTGTTAAATGACCTGGTGTAATCTACATTGATAGTTTATTGTGGGTCATCATTAAAATGTATGTTTTTACGTAATTTAAAATAAATGTATTGTATTTCGGGTATAGTTCATTAGGGTACATCAGATTGCAAACAAAAATGCAAAAGTGTATTATTATTACTATTATTATTAGTAGTAGTAGTAATAGTAGTAGTAGTAGTAGTAATACTGTAACAATCATGTGATAAAGAAACTATAAATAATATTAACATCTCCCTATATACTAGGAAAACATTTGTTAAGTTGAGTTTTTTTTTCCTACAAAGTAAACACACTGGGCATGATTAAGAGTTGCACTTTAAGTTCATTCAATGCTACAACTGTTCTTATTTCTTTTTATGTTGTCATGTTATACTGTACATAGACATTTTTATAGTGATGGAATGAACATTTGATGAGCAATTTACAGAGCAAAAATAAAAATAGAGAGTTTCACAACAAATTAAATGATATTTAACTATCAATCATCAGTTAGTTTTTGACTCTTGTTCTAGATTTTATAATATAGTTTCTTGAAATCTCAAACAGCTTCCCGTTGAGATTTCAGTTTGGTCCAGCTCTAAACAACACCAATCTGCCTACACTAATAAATTATTCCATGTATCAAGTGGTGTAAAATGTGCAAAATATTTTAATAAGTATTAGACCATCATTGAAGTATTGCAGAAGAGTTTTGAAACATACCTGAAATATGAAAGAGGTAAACCATCAATGTTGTAGCTTTTTACATCCAACTATCCTTCAATGGAGACTTTCTGCAATAATGACTTTGATGTGAAATGACATCTTTACTTGCGAATATTCCCTAGATATTTACATAAATCAAATCAGAATGGATACCAGGTTGATGGCAGGTGTTCAGAGACAGATGCTGCATGTGGAGGTTTTATCCTTAAAAATTTGGAGAAGGTAATGGAATGTCACACCTCTAAGAAGTGGAGATTTCCATTGCCAAGTGGCAAATGACATGGTGGAAAATTTTTGTCTCATTAAGAAAACCTAACTAAGAAAGTCTCAGAAATCTCAATTTAATGCATATTATTTAATACAAACTTTACTATTACATTATATGTAAATATTATGAGGGAATTTCATGTAAGGTCCCTCATTTCACTGGTGCTTGGATACTATCAAGGTTAAACATCCTCAGTAAGGCTGGTGCCATGATTAGAACTGCCTGCTTCAAGTCTGAAATGCTGGACTCCCTGGGTTCCTGGTGACTTCATAGTCTGTACAAGTTCCTGTAATTGTGTGTTCAGTTCCCACATGACAGATTCATCTCTTGCATAAGTTGCCAACAAGTGACCTGTCAGATTCCAAGGATCAGGTGTTCCACTTCCTGAATGTTCATGGGAACTGCATTGGGCTCCGAGCCACCTCAGCCAGGATCATAATTCATGGACATACTTCAACTTCTAAAGAAGTATATTTAAGTATCAACCCAAGTTTTTTACTTAAGTAAAAGTTTAAAAGTACTGGTTTCAAAACTACTTAAAGTTTAAAAGTAAAAGTACCGTGAGGGTCGACAAAAGCATTAAGGTCTCGCTTTCTGATCATGCGACTGGGGGGGTGGGGGGGGGGAATTAGCGTTGTGCGCGTTCTTATCATGCGACCGGGGGTGGGGATGATGGGGGGCGGGCATTGTGCGCGTTCTTATCATGCGACCGGGGGGGTTGCGCGTTCTGATCATAAAAATAGAGTAACGAGGCTATTTTAAAATGTAAGGAGTAGAAAGTACAGATAATTGCTTAAAAATTTAAGGAGTAGAAGTAAAAAGTCGGCTGAAAAAAAATTACTCCAGTAAAGTATAGATACCCAAAATTTCTACTTAAGTAAGGTAACGAAGTATTTGTACTTCGTTATTTGATGCTAATACCTCCTTCATACAGTATATGTACTGTGATTTATTTTAATCAGCCCTCTCCCCAGCCTGATAAAACCCTCATTTATTGGACTTACAGGACTCTGCCTGTCTTATTCACTCTACATCTGATAGTAATGTAGACACTCTGTTGAAACAATAAACTTGTTCTCATGTTAAGCTGCCCTTTGCCCTCGCCACAATTCAGTGACCCTTCTTGAAAAGTATTTTGCTCTTTGTGGATTATACTGTAGCTCGGTGTTTAATACCATACTACCCTACAAACTGGTGGAAAAACTCAAGGACTTGGGGTTTCCACCTGCATGTGGATCAATAGGGCACACTACGGGCAATTTGGGAACACCAATTAGTCTAACCTGCATATCTTTGGACTGTGGGAGGAAACCGCAGTATCAGGTGTTGTTAAAATGCTAAAAATATTTTATCAGTCTAGACATTTGTCAGTTTATTAAGTAAATCATTGCAAAATTATTTCTGATTCATCCTCTGTTACCACTTTTCTTATTTATTTTATATCCAGCCCTCTGTATACTAGATTTTTAAGAATGTGCTCTGCCTTTTAAATTATCAACATCCTTACCAAAATGTTTGTACATCACTTTTTTTTTTTTGGTTGGTTGGTTTATTGTCGTTTTTCCACACATATGTATGATTACATGTATGAATGATTGATTAATTAAGCCCATAATTATAACTTAAAAGCACAGTGAAACTCAGTTGCGGTAAAATTACCAGTAGTTTATTATTTTCATCACATAGTCCATGAATTTTACCTGATCCTGACTATTCTAGTTAGTTTATTCCTATGACAAAGAAAACAATAAGAACATCTATATACAAGTTATGCATGATAATGGATGCTGAAATGTCTCTTTACCTAGGTGTATATAAAAAGTATACAATATACAGTACTTTATATCACTCACTCATGGTATATAGCGCTTTTTCCTGGATCACGGGGGGCCTGGAGCCTATCCCTGAGGAGACTTTGAGCACAAAGAGGGGTAGACCTTGAACAAGATGCTAATCCATCACAGGGCACACACAAACACATGATCTGTTTGAACTGTTACGCACACACTCATTTACACACTACAGGCAATTTGGGAACACCAATTAGTCTAATCTGCAAGTCTTTGGACTGTGGCAGGGAAACCGGAGTATCCGGATGAAACCAATCAAGCCCGTGGAGAACATGCAAACTCCATGCACACAGAGATGGGAATCAAACTCACCATCGTTCTAATAGTTATCTATCTCTTATTATATTTCATGAGTAAATGAACAAATCAACAAAATTTTATTCCAGTAATTTAGACACAGCTACTGTAAATTATTTGAGATCACATATTTTTAGAGCAAAATCTTATTCCTCTTGTGAAACACCATTCCATCTGGTTGTACTCTCCATTTCACAATGATGTCTTTGTCCATCCCATAGTCTATTAGTTTCTGTTTGATCTAAAAAAAAAATGCACACATATACACACACATAAATAAATGCATAAATCTTTGGGAAAGCTTTACAAATTAAAAAGACTAACAATGAGATTCTCATAACAATACAGTGTGTATGAGGCAGAGTCTGCGTAACACTCAGGTTCTGGCTGCGGTATTAAGGAGTAATATGTCCATATTTAGTGCGGAGGATGAGACTCACCTTCTCCAAAATGGGTGCATTTATTCCAGCATCATTCAAATTTTGAGTGGACTTGATCTTCAGCCGTATGATTTGATATTTTGCGACTACTAAATGCATATACACACATACACAAGAGTTAGCATATACATTTATACAATAAAATAAAATAAATTATAAATTAAGAAAATCTGTTTAAATTTTGAACATTCATATTTACCATACCCGAGTAACAGAAGAAAGGCATAATGTCTGTGCACTCTGCATCACCAGCTTGCCCGTCATATATATAAGCACAGTTTTCATTCCAATAGTAATTATCAGGTTCTCCATATGTCCAGTTGATAACAGACATGTTGGTATTGTCTACCCACTTCCAACCGTCTTTGAACATACCAAACCAAGTAGTGCCATAGATTAACCCCTCTAAAACCGCGTTTTCTTCTTCATTTCTCGAACTGGCCAGGTCTGTATGATACTGTCTGCAGTAAGCCCGAGCATCAGGCCATTGTGTATAATTATATATGTATATATAGCTGTCATTGCCACTTAATCTGTCTGTGGAAATAAAACAGATAAAACTTAAATATTACTGTTACTTGTTAAACTTTGCATTTAGTTACTCCTTCTATTAAAGGAAATGCAAATAGGTCACATGTTTCTTCAGAAACAATCTTTCAAAAAAGAGAACAAAGACAAAAGAATTTTTTTTCCTTAGATAGATTGTAACAATTCCGAATTTCCAAAAACAACAAATGTCAAACTTAATCAGACAGTTTTGATTGTTTTATTTTTGTGTTTAATACTGAAAACTTGCAGTTACAGAAGATTTTACAAGATTCTTTATAAAACAAAAAGTGAGAAGATTTTATTTTCTCACTTTGAAAAGGCTCAGCCTTTGCCAGGCCACAGTTGTAAATAAGAAACCTGTTCTTAATCTGTCTTGCCTGGTTAAATAAAGGTAAATAAAATAATATTTTATTAAAAGCCATTAGTCTTTACTGACACAGTGGTAAAGTGAATAATATGTAGCATTTACCATCAAAGCAGATAAAATGGTGCAGTTCACTACAGTCCAGATCATTCCAACCATAGATTGAACAGATCGCCGCACAGTTTTGCTGTCCCCCGTTGTTGTTCGGCGCTCCTGATTCCCATTTTCTCATTGGGCCCACTGGTTGATATCCAAGAGACCAATGCCAATTGTTGATGTTACTGTATAGTCCAACCCAAGCACTGGAAGTGAATTGTTGACTCAGTGTTTCATTCAGAAACTGCTCCATGTCATCATTACTTTCAATGATTGCCAGGTCTGTGTGTGTGGCTTGGCAGTATGTTTGTGCATCAGTCCAGTTTCTTCCCTCCTGGACAAGGAAATACTTATGGGTAATAGACAAGGCAATGGGGACCGCACCTAATTAAAAAGATAGAATGCAGTGTTTAAGAAATTTTATTGATTTAATTTTTTTTTTTTTTTTTTTTGCTGAACAGATTTAGTCATGGACAAAATTGGCAGGTGTTCAAGGAGGCCTCTTGCGATGGGTGGATCACAAATATTAAATAAAAATCACAATGTGGTGACAGTTGCACGACCGGTTTCCTCTAACCTTATTTAGATGTCATGTCCATATTGTATCACCAAATGGTTCAATTAACCTTGTCAGAGGGGGCATCTACTTTTTGAGCTAGTCAGCCTTCTGCATGGGTCAAGATTTACCCTGTTCCAGAGTGATGGGCACATCAAGGTAAAAAGAGAGCCGGATGAAGTGATGCACCCATCATGCCTAGTGCCTATCATACCAGCCTGTGTGGGCATTGTTATAATCTGGGGTTGCTTCAGTTTGTAAGGTCTAGGTTTAGCAACTGTATGGTCCCGATGCCAGGATTTTCCAGACTCAAAGTGTAAAAGAGTGGTTCAGGGAACATGAGATATCATTTTGACACATGGATTGGCCACCACAAAGCCCAGACCTTAATTCCACTAAGCACCTTTGGGATGTGCTGGAGAAGACTTTATGTAGCAGTCTGACTCACACTTCATTAATTCAAGATTATGGAGAAAAGTAATTCAATGCTTGACTGATATAAATGTTGTGACATTCTCTAAGCTTATTGAAATGATGCCACAGTGAATACATGCTTAATCAAACCAAAAGATTTTAAGAGATGTTTTAATCAATGTCCTCTACATGTCTGCCTCTTAAGTCTTGTATTTTGTACATTTTCAGGTTGTAATGTATTTTCAGTTTTGTATTTTCAGTTTTTTTTAAGTCTGTTTGTTGACTTAATTGTTTCTCTACTTCAGTACTTCAATGTCTGTTCGTATTATCTCCTTTTGTTTCCACTCATTGTAAAGTGTCCTTGAGCTCTGGAAAGGCGCTATATAAATAAAATGTAAAAAATTTATTATTATTATTATTATATATATATTTTTTATTTTATTTATTTTTTTATTATTACTTGGCTGCAGTGAGTGTTATCAGTGTATATACAGTAATATACAGTACAATGATCAGCCATAATGTTATGACCACTGATAGGTGAAGTAAATAACATTGATCATTAACTATAAAAAAGCCAATGCGGCCTAAATCACAGAAAAGTCTATGTTGGCCATGATAGTACTGCACCAGAACACCCAGTTCACCACACCCCACCATGCAGGGACCCAGCAGGCAAAGAGCCCTAGGCCTAACCCTACCTGGCCGTCAAACTCCCCAGATCCCAATCTGATCAAGCAGCCATGAGATAAACCAGACAAACAAGTATGATCTAGGGAGGTCCCACCCTGCGAACCACAGCACCCAAAGGATCCACAGCCAAAATCCTGGTACCAGGCACCATGGCACACCCCCAGAGGCCCTAAGGAGCCACACCCTCAGGACCCAAATCAACAAGGGGAATACAAAACCTAGGTGATTTTAATGTTAATGGATTTAATAGTATGGCTCATCTGTGTCTATGGTTTGACAACAAAATGTCAAGTATATACACTTAGGATATGCGTGGTGACTGAGTTCCACTAAATGAATATGAAGTTGCATTGGACTAGGGTGATCCAGGCAGTTTTATATTGGAGCAGCCGGGTGTTCTTGGTGGCCAAGTCTGACAGGTTGGTCTGGTTCTGTGTGGACTACAGAAACTTCATGGTGGATTTAACACTAGATTTGACCAAGAGTCAAGATTTCACCTACACCTTTTTTTATCTAAAGATTTTTGTTTATGCACACATACACACACACTTCTCTCACCTGTGAAAAACAGGAGTATAAACAGATGCTGTGCCATCACCAATGTAGTGGAAACCTCTAGAAAATAAGAAATGCAAATAAAAATCCTATAGCAGTCATTATCAAAACTGTGACTCCAGTGTTCCCCACAACCATGTTGCAATGATTTCTGCCACAGAGCACTGAGGGCAATCAACATTGTCACTTCCTAAAACCCTAACCCAAAGCTATAACAAAGTAAAGTCACTGTTAAGAGTCCTGCTGAATAAGCTTCTGTAGAAGACTCTTTTTTTATAGCACATATATTTAGCTGTGTAGCAATAGTTGACTGTTTCAGGAGAAAAGCATTTGTGTCCACTCTAAACTCAGTATTAGTCAACCAAAACATAATAAGAACCACTCATTGATTAAAATCATTGATTTAATGATTACATTTTTGACTGAATGTTTCTTTATTCTAGAAAATTTTACTCAGTTAAAAAACAGTACCATAATAATAAGGGTTTTACTCACACATAAAATAGTGTCAAACCTAACTCTAGGGGAGTGGTCTGTAGTAGCAGTGAATTTCTGTGACAAAACTTGGGATATTCTCAGTATTAACATAAAATCATACAATTTTATAATTAACTGTGTGTTTCAGAAAAAAGTATGTATATGTTTTATTAAACAGACAAATTAATAAGCAGTTAATCCTTAAAATATAATAAAAGGTTTAAACATTTTACAAATTAGTTTAACATTTTAAAGAATTATCAGAATTAACATAACAGTATAATTATTTTAAATATGCTGTAAGTATTTTAACATAAATTGAAACAATAATAATAATACTATTATTATTATTATTATTATTAGAAGTAGTAGTAGTTATAGTAGTAGTACAATAGTAGTAATATTGACTTCCCTAAATAGAACCTGTGGGCAAGAATTACTTGTAATTTGCTCAGTTGTATATTTTATGTATACCAATTTAAACATTAGTTCTTTCTATGTTTCAACTATAACATTAGACTTTCAATTGAATACAGTTTCTTAATTTGTAAAACTCATAATAAGCATTACTACAAAGATGTAGCAATACTTAATGAGTAAGGCAGATGAAAAGTGGCAGAAAATCTGACCTATTATATGACTTTATACTTTTTAACATCGGTTACTTTGTGGTTTTTATTCTAGATTTTATTTGCTGCTGTAGAAATGCCACAGTGGCCCAGCTCAAAAATTTTTTTTATAAATTATCCCATGCATCAATTTCTGTAAAATAAATGGTAGAAAATAATTGAGGTTTTGCAAAAGATTTTTGAAACATACCTGAAATGTTAAAGATGGTAAAGACTGACTGACTGAGTTGCTATTTCACATGTCACATTTTATGACATCACTTGTGCCTACTTTCCATAAACTTTTACATAAATCAAATTAGAATGGATGGATGGACCGACAGATCACAGGTGTTTAGAGAGTACTTGTCAAATTATTTGTGTGGAAATTATTCGATATTCACTATTAAACATAGTGGAGACATTCCAGAACTGAATGACATTTTTAGTTCCAACTGTGAAATAATCCATGAGCAAAATACTAAATCATGCACCTGTTGTGTAAATTATATTTGAGAAAATATCAAATAGCCTTCAAGCACCCCCTAAAATGGCTTTTTTTTTCTCTTGTCCCAACTTCCTGATGCCCAACTTGCATTTCAAATATAACAGTTAAAATTTGTTTTAATTTTCCTTTTTGTGGTATGATTTTGTTGACATTTGATTATATCTCTTGCAATTACTATAACAGGTTTTTAATCATCAACACATTTTAAATAAATGTAATTATGCCTTGAAGTTGTGTCCCACAACATGTGTGTAACCCTGGTACAAAAACCATTTAACCTGGCAGATTAAGAGAAAACTAAAAATTGAGCCACATGAAACAGAGGCAGTAACATCATCAAGCCACTTGCTAACACTATGGGTAGACCAAAAGTCTATCCTTTCTTCTATTTTTCCAACATTGTCATCCTTAAGTGAGTGTGAATGCAACTCTGTTACTCATTATAAGAGAAAGGCAAAGAAGATTTCTTTCTTTATTTACATAACTAAATTTGTCCTTGACCTTGACAGTCATGCTACATTCTACAGGTAGCATCTATTCCAGTGAAAACCCTAAAATTGCATTGATTTTCAACCCTGTTCCTTTATTGCCAAAACGCTCCACCAGATGAACATCAACGACACATCTACAGTAATTTGGAGATCCTGACGCATACCATCACATGTGACACCACATAAAAGCAATGTATGTATGTATGGGGAATGTGAGGAATGCAGCAATAATACATACAGTGGTGTGAAAAACTATTTGCCCCCCTCCTGATTTCTTATTCTTTTGCATGTTTGTCACACAAAATGTTTCTGATCATCAAACACATTTAACTATTAGTCAAAGATAACACAAATAAACACAAAATGCAGTTTTTAAATGAGGGGTTTTATTATTTAGGGAGAAAAAAAATCCAAACCTACATGGCCCTGTGTGAAAAAGTAATTGCCCCCTGAACCTAATAACTGGTTGGGCCACCCTTAGCAGCAATAGCTGCAATCAAGTGTTTGCGATAACTTGCAACGAGTCTTTTACAGCGCTCTGGAGGAATTTTGGCCCACACATCTTTGCAGAATTGTTGTAATTCAGCTTTATTTGAATGTTTTCTAGCATGAACCGCCTTTTTAAGGTCATGCCACAACATCTCAATAGGATTCAGGTCAGGACTTTGACTAGGCTACTCCAAAGTCTTCATTTTGTTTTTCTTCAGCCATTCAGAGGTGGATTTGCTGGTGTGTTTTGGGTCATTGTCCTGCTGCAGCACCCAAGATCGCTTCAGCTTGAGTTGACGAACAGATGGCCGGACATTCTCCTTCAGGATTTTTTGGTAGACAGTAGAATTCATGGTTCCATCTATCACAGCAAGCCTTCCAGGTCCTGAAGCAGCAAAACAACCCCAGACCATCACACTACCACCACCATATTTTACTGTTGGTATGATGTTCTTTTTCTGAAATGCTCTGTTACTTTTACGCCAGATGTAACGGGACACGCACCTTCCAAAATGTTCAACTTTTGTCTCGTCGGTCCACAAGGTATTTTCCCAAAAGTCTTGGCAATCATTGAGATGTTTTTTAACAAAATTGAGACGAGCCTTAATGTTCTTTTTGCTTAAAAGTGGTTTGCGCCTTGGAAATCTGCCATGCAGGTCATTTTTGCCCAGTCTCTTTCTTATGGTGGAGTCGTGAACACTGACCTTAATTGAGGCAAGTGAGGCTTGCAGTTCTTTAGATGTTGTCCTGGGGTCTTTTGTGGCCTCTCGGATGAGTTGTCTCTGCGCTCTTGGGGTAATTTTGGTTGGCCGGCCACTCCTGGGAAGGTTCACCACTGTTCCATGTTTTTGCCATTTGTGGATAATGGCTCTCACTGTGGTTCGCTGGAGTCCCAAAGCTTTAGAAATGGCTTTATAACCTTTACCAGACTGATAGATCTCAATTACTTTTGTTCTCATTTGTTCCTGAATTTCTTTGGATCTTGGCATGATGTCTAGCTTTTGAGGTGCTTTTGGTCTACTTCTCTGTGTCAGGTAGCTCCTATTTAAGTGATTTCTTGATTGAAACAGGTGTGGCAGTAATCAGGCCTGGGGGTGACTACAGAAATTGAACTCAGGTGTGATTAAGTTATTTTTTTAACAAGGGGGGCAATCACTTTTTCACACAGGGCCATGTAGATTTGAGTTTTTTTTCTCCCTTAATAACGTAAACCTTCATTTAAAAACTGCATTTTGTGTTCAATTATGTTATCTTTGACTAATAGTTAACGGTTTTTGATGAGCAGAAACATTTAATTGTGACAAACATGCAAAAGAATAAGAAATCAGGAAGGGGGAAAATAGTTTTTCACACCACTGTACAGTATATACTCACAAGCCACTACAGAGCCACCGATCATGTCTCCTACCCTCAGTGGGCCACTGTGGACAAAGAGCACAGAAATGATCTAGAGCTAGTGGAAAAGTTTAACATTTTGCTCCAGAATGCCATCAAGCATCTGCACTATTACATCAAGCATCAACATGCTTTCTCATGAGTCTTGAAGATAAATCTCCCTACAAATGCAAGTGCAGCATTAAAGTACAAGCTGTTTGTTTTGGTGCCTCACCAGCAGGATAAGCTACAAACTGTGATTTACTGTTTTTCTGCACAGTATCAGCATCAGACTGAAGGGGTCCCTGCTATATGGAAACAACTGGAACTGGAAATTCTCAAATTCTCAGACAACTGTCCATTTTTTAGAAACGGTTCTTGCACACAGTAGAAGGAGCATGGTAATTTTAATTCAATTCAATTCAATTCAATTTTATTTATATAGCGCTTTTAACAATGGTCATTGTCTCAAAGCAGCTTCACAAAAATGAAAGAAATTTAACAAAAAATATAAATAAATAATAAAAAAAAAATAATAATAATAATAATAATAATAAATAAAAATAATAATTATAGAAAATAAAATAATTGGAAGTGTGTATGTGTGAGAAAAATGTGCAGATAATAATGAGACGAATGAATGAAATTTCTCTGATGAGCAAGCCAAGAGTGACGGCGACTGTGGCAAGGAAAAACTCCCTGAGATGGCATTAGGAAGAAACCTTGAGAGGAACCAGACTCAACAGGGAACCCAGCCTCATTTGGGTGATAACAGATAGAAATGATATAACATCTTGTGTGTTGTGCAGGTGAAAATTCAATATGACAGAAATTATTTAAATTGACATGAAGACCAGTTCAGCATAGGGACGAGTCAGTACGTGCAGAGGGCAGATGAGGTCTGGATCACTGGAAGCACAGGAGCAGCATGTGTAGCTCTAACCATCATAAAGCTGAATCCAGCTGGAGCTGGTCCTTCTCTGGATGCCTCAGGAACCTCGCAGGGTCGGCCTTTGTCTACTGAAGCTGGCAAAATCTCCCGATGCCTCAGGATGGGTAGAGAAATACAGAACAGATGGGGAAAATTAGCGTAGTTGCCATTCGGGATAGGTGTACTGGAGTATGAGATTATGGGATGAGTTATGTGTATGCCAGATTAAAAAGATGCGTCTTGAGTCTACTTTTGAACTGAGAAACCGTGTCTGCTCCCCGAACACTGTCTGGAAGGCTATTCCAAAGCTTTGGAGCTAAATATGAAAAAGCCCTACCCCCTTTTGTAGTTTTTGAAATTCTGGGGAATACCAGAAGTCCGGAGCTTTGTGATCTTAAGGCGCGTGGTGGATTGTAGCGTATCAGAAGACTGGTTAGGTATGTGGGAGCTAAACCATTTAAGGCCTTGTATGTAAGTAATACTATTTTGTAATTTATTCTAAACTGAACAGGTAGCCAGTGCAGGGATGATAATATTGGGGTTATATGATCATATTTTCTGGATCTAGTGAGAACGCTGGCGGCTGCATTTTGGATTAACTGAAGCTTGTTTATTGAGGGTGCAGGACAACCACCTAGTAATGCATTACAATAGTCCAGTCTGGAGGTCATGAATGCATGAACTAGTTTTTCTGCATCAGATACGGATAAGATGTTCCTAAGTTTAGCAATATTTCGAAGATGGAAAAAGGCTGTTTTTGTGATATTTGAAATGTGATTTTCAAAAGACAAGTTACTGTCTAATATTACGCCCAGGTCTTTTACTGCTGAGCTGGTAGTAACAGTACATCCTTCTAAGCGCAGGCTGAATTGTGAAAGCTGTTGTGTGGCTAATAAGTAATATCTCTGTCTTATCTGAATTTAATAAAAGAAAGTTATTGGTCATCCAATCTTTTATGTCCTGGACACACTCAGTTAATCTAGACAACTTGGGTATTTCGTCTGGTTTGGTTGAGATATATAATTGGGTATCATCAGCATAACAATGGAAACTAATCCCATGTCTTCTAATGATGTTACCCAAGGGAAGCATGTATATTGAGAACAAGAGAGGTCCTAAAACTGACCCTTGTGGGACCCCATATTTCACTGGCATTACACCAGACGGTTCTCCATTTAGATCTATAAAATGGTAGCGATCAGACAGGTAAGATCTAAACCATTTTAATGCCTGTCCCTGAATACCTATATAATTTTGTAAGCGATCTATGAGTATATTATGATCTATTGTGTCGAATGCAGCACTAAGATCGAGCAGGACTAGCAATGAGATGCAGCCTTGGTCTGAAGCTAAAAACAAGTCGTTTGTAATCTTAACTAGTGCAGTTTCTGTGCTATGATGGGGCCTGAAACCTGACTGAAATTCTTCAAGGATGTTGTTATCCTGCAAGAACGTGCATATTTGAGCTGATACTACTTTTTCTAGTTTTTTTTATATGAACGGAAGATTTTACCTCTTTTGTACTGTACTTTTCAAGAAGGGCTTTATACAAAAAACTTGGAACTACTTTGAAGCCAACCATGGTAAAGGTGCCCCAGATGGTGTGGGTGGCACTTTGAAAAGTATGGCCAACAAACTTATAAGTCGATATCCCCACTCCGCTGTCTCTTTACCAAGCTCTGAGTGAGGGATAATCGAAGGTGAAATTGTTTTACATTCAGGAGCAAGCTATGGAGGATGCAGTGAAAGAAATGCAATCTGACCTTCCAGCTGTATCATCTACAATGAGGATCACTTTTTTCTTCCTGCTCACTACCGAGACGTCAGCTGCATGTGTTCTGCAGGTGAGAAGCTGGAGCGTGTCTGCCAAAAAAACAATTGCTTCAGTTTGAATGCGACAGATGGCGACACACAAGGCCCCAGGTATAGCACACCAGAAAAAGTGCAGTGGCATAGTCCAAATGTACAATACAGAATAGAATAGTCTTTATTGTCATTGCAACAAGTACAACGAAATTTAAAGTGCCATCCCTCAATGCAACCCTTGAATCATTATCATGCGCGCACACACACACACACGGTCCACAAAGCGTACATTCCGTTATTGCACGATCCACAATCGTTTTTGCATGAATTGCATTAATTGCAGAAAAAATGCATAAATAATTTTATCTTATTGCACATTGTTTGAACCTTTTTTATAGCAGCATTCAGGACTCTTATTGCACTGGGATAAAATTGAAAAAATCGATTTTCCTCCTGTACCTCAACTTAGCCTCTCTGATGCCTCTCTTTATCTGTGCTGTAGATAGCCATGTTGCCAGACTTGAAGGCGGTGTTCCTCTCCTTCAGGAGCTGCCGGACCTCCTTGTTCATCCAGGGCTTTTGATTGGGATAGATCTGCATGCCTTTGTCCACTGTGACAGCATTGTTGCAGTTCTTAATGAAACAGAGAACACTGTCTGTGAAGACATCCAAAATACAGCTTAACAAAACACAGCTGTCCTTCATGATGGTTGTTATGTTTAAAATAGAGAAGAAATGTGTCCGAGCTCAGTTTTAAGATAAGGGAAGAAGAGTTATTTCTTGTTGTGTCCGCTGCACCTTGATACACTTACCGGTCCGGGCCCGATCGACCGGGAGAGAAAATTCAAATTCAAATTCAAATTTTATTAGTCACATACACAATCATACACAGTATAATATGCAGTGAAATGCTTTTATACGACCGCCAGTGACCTTAAAAAAAAAAGAAAATAAAATCTTGTACGTAAAATAAATAATCAATAAAAAGGAAATACTAAAGAAATAATTTTAACTAGTAAAATTTGTAAAATTAACTGTGCATAAGGGCATAATAAAATATTGCAAAAATATAGAAATATGGTATTAAAGTGTCAGTGGTTGTGCAAATATGCATGAAAGGTGACATGTGCAATTGTCCAGATGTATGAGTATTTAGTGCAAGTGTGTATGAATGTGTCCATGATTGTCCAGTCAGTGTTGTGAGCTTAAAAGATGTTATTAGTCCTGTGTGGAGGTGTGATTGTGATTGAGAGACCTTATCGCCTGCGGGAAGAAGCTCCTCCTCAGTCTCTCTGTGTTGGCCTTTAGGGAGCGGAATCTCTTCCCAGACCGCAACAAAGAGAACAGTCCATTACTGGGGTGACTGAGGTCCTTCATGATCTTCCTGGCCTTAGTCCAGCACCGCTTGCTGTAGATGGAGTGCAGGTCAGGGAGCTCAGTGCGGATGATGCGCTCGGCTGATCGCACCACCCTCTGTAGAGCTCGTCTGTCCTGCATGGTGCTGTTCCCGAACCAGGTCGTGATGTTTCCCGTCAGGATGCTCTCTATGGTGCAGGAGTAGAAGTTCCTGAGCACCTTGGAGGGCAGTCTAAAGTCTAAACCCACAAACACACACACACAGGCATGATGTCTGAAGATCTCTGTTTATTCTCAGCAAAGAGAAAACATTTAAACGGTGTTACGTCCCGAACATCAAAAGAATCAGTCATTAACATGTCAGTCATAGAGGGACCCGGAGACAGACAGGTGAGAGGAGACACATTTTCATTCTCCTGATTAAACAAGAGTGTTCTAGCAGACAAGATCCATTTGTATGTATACTCATCTGGATACAGGATATAGAAAGTCTTTCCACAGAAGGCATGAGGAAGCACAGTGAGGGGTCTGTTCTCAGAGCACAGGAATCTTCTTATTAGATTATAATGTCTTACAATATTATAAAACCTTACAATGGTATTAGACGCCGTCTGTAGCCTCAATTCATCCATCTTATTGGTAAATGATCTGGCGTTCGTCATAAAGAGGTTGGGAAGCGGTGGTCTGTGTGGCTATCTCCGTAGCCTAGCTAGCGCGCCGGCCCTGCAGCCTCGCTTCAGCTTCCTCTCCCTGCACTGCCTTTGCCTCCTTACCGCGGGGATGGTAATTCACGGAGAGCCAGGGTTTCACGCTATGTCCGCTGGGATGTTATGTGAGCATAGAAACTCAGCTGTAATACTCCGTTCACAAAAGACTCCTACCTTGAGAAGATCATGCTGGCTGTAGATGTTGCCCAACAGGATGTACTCAGAACGAAAAAAAAAAAAAAAAAAGCACAAAACACACAAGCATCTAGACTAGCACCGTGCTGCTGCAACAGTGTGTGCCGCCAATACCTGGTGTATGACCACACTACAGTATATACCCAGGGATCATCCAAGAGGTGTATGAGACCCACTTTGAGGAGAAATGTATGCATTAGAGTTGGGATAAACTGTTTTTTCTGGCTGTTAAGAGATCTTCTTTGGTATCCATTTGAGGATGTGGCTGACCCTCATTCCTCCCCCAGAGAATGTTACCTCACGCCATATGGCCATCACATGAGAGATATGCGATACTCTGTACAGCCACAAAAATTAAACATGAACATTATGAAATATGCTTTCTAAAATATGGATCAGTTTATACTGTTCATTCCTGTTTTGGATGATTAATTTTATTGCCAGATTGTCAGATTAGTGTATGCCTCTTAAATATTTCATCTTTTCAACAACTACAAGATACGTCTCCTGACATGGTTGTTAAAGAAATGAGGCATTACTCACAGCATAAGTTTGGGGTGAAAAAAAGTTTCCCCTGATAAAAAATATTGATTGTTCCTCAGTTTAAAACTTAGTCCTAAAAACAGCTTATAAGGTAAAAATTGTTAAGAGTAAAGAGGGGGACCTTTGTTTGGCTTAAGTGTTTCTATAGCAGAGGAAAAAATGGCAGAAAGAAGAAATATTCTCCAAACACTGAATGTAAAGCTAAAAGTAAATACTGCTCTTCTGTCCAATTTGGTTTTCTTGTTGATTTTCCTTAGATTGTTGGCTAAGGCTGTGGGTTACTGATCGGAAGGTCGGGGGTTCGAACCCCAGCGTTGCCAAGTTGCCACTGTTGAGCCCTTGAGCAAGGCCCTTAGCCCTACTGTATCTGCACCAGGGGCGCTGTAAGCTGGCTGACCCTGCGCTCTGACCCCAGTTTCCTAATTGGGATATGCGAAGAAGACATTTCATTGTGCTGTAAAAGTATAATTCAATATTTTTCTTCTTCTACATACCATCCAAAAGCACAACTTAAATACACTACCCTGCAATCAGGTAAACTGGTAAAAGCTGAGACATTTTGCTCCCATTAATCTAAAATGAATTAGTAATAAAATCAGTATGGTAAATAAATGTAAGAACTTAAATATAGTAACTACTGTGTGGAAATTTGTTGCTTCAAAAGTAGATACATTTTCAACATTTGACTGTTTAATTACCTTTAAGCTATTTAGCCTAGAAATGTTGCATAACGTAGCCTGTAGTATACTTTAGATGGTGTGTAGCCAACAATCCAAGAGAGATAGAAGAAAGTAAAAGAACAAGAGAACCAAATTGGACAAAAGAGCAGCGTTTATGATTAGTGTTTGGAGAATATTTCTTCTTTTCGCCATTTCGTCTTACCTTAGGAGCTGTTTTTAGGGCTATGATGTTTTGTGAATCATTTTTATCTTTACATTTTTTAAATTTAAATTAAATGAAATATATTTAATTTAAGGAGAAATTCTAAGAAAATTTCACAATGTTAAAGCAATTTGTTTAACATACTGATGTCCTTCAGAGGTCCTTGGGGATAAACTGAGCCATCATTTGTCTTTCACACATGACTTATTGAACTATCAGTGTCCTTGTTCACCTACTTTTCATAAGCATTTACTTAAATCAAATGAGTTAGGATCTAGAGATTTTAAAGAGAAAGGATATTCATTGTCCTTTAACACTAATTGTAGAATTGTAGAAGTAGGAATTGGTTCCGTTTTAATTACTCACATTCAGGAGAGATCTGTCTATTTGTACAGGGCCTTAAAATGTGTGGAGGTAGTAACTATTTTTTATAATTAATTGTGGTAAAGGTAGGTATTTTTTTTAAATACATTTTGTTAGTATATTCTATTGTTTAGAGTTTATATGATGGGGTATCTCTTGAAAACATCATCAATCGCCATCCAAAGTGTACCCTTGACTGTATTTTTCCAAGCAGACAATGTCTAGAACTGGGTGAATGTCAGTGCGTGTATGAATGTGACACTATGATAATGAGAAAAGGTCTCCTTAGAGGAGATGGCGACCCCTGAAGCATGAAGAACTGGTGCTGGGAGAACAACCTCCTGACAACAAGATAAGGGAGTTGATTGTGGGATTTAGTAGAAAGCAGAAGAGGTGCTACTATTAAAAGAAAATGTCTTTGAGTCATTTAAATTTGTCTTTATAATTTGTATAGTTACGTTTAAGTATAATTGTGTATTTGTCTTTGCTCTAATTTAGGCCTGTATATGATTTATGTACTGTAGCTGAAATATAGTCATATTTAGTGTTGGTTAAGTTTTATCTGAAGCAGTTCATGTCAGCAACTTGTGGATTTGCATAAGTCCTTTAGACCTCCATTAGGTTGTACTAGGCAAAGTGTCATGATGGGTGTAGCTGAGAAAACATGGAGGACATTTAAAAAGGTACATAGTTAATCATGTATCTGATGACAGCATTGACCACATTGTGTATGTATGTGTCTGTCTGGAGATGTATAAAACATACTTACAGAATAAGGTCTGTGGTTGTTCTTCATATCAACATGGCATTGTTAAAATATTTTGTGATCAGAAACATCAGGAATCCAGCACCATTAAACAGAAGAAGTCCGATCGGCATGTTTACCACCTTAGACTGCCCGCAAAGTTGCTAATTAACTTTTACACCTGCACTATTGAGGGCATCCTGACGGGAAGCATCACAGCCTGGCTTGGGAACTGTACCAAATAGGACAGGTGGGCTCTTGAGCTAAATGAATCTACAGCAAGTGGTGCTGAACCAAGGCCAGGCAGATAGGGAAGACCTAAGAGTCCACTTTTTGGATGGCTTATCTCTGTTGTGGTCTCCATATAGCTGACCTTCATCATCTGGAGCTAAAAACATTTACAACTGCAGGATGGGAAGCAAGTGAACTGTTGTGTGTCTTGACAGTGAAATCACTTCAGTCAGAATTACCTTTCTTTTTAGCAATATTTTGAAGCACACACGTACAGTGGTGTTCAAAATAATAGCATTGTGTTGAAAAAAGTGAATAAAGCTCCATATCCATATAATAACTTTTAATTTAAATCACATAAATGCATTGGACCCCCTGCACATTCTATTCTGAATCTCACCATGAAGAAAAATGTGCTAAATGTATTATTAGTTAATGTAAGTGAAGAAAAACAAATATTAGTCTTGTAAGAAATTTTCAGAAAGAAAATATAAAATTTTTGTGAAGCTGCTTTGAGACAATGACCATTGTTAAAAACGCTATATAAATAAAATTTAATTGAACTGAATTTCTCCTGCCAACATCAAAGAAAAGACACAAACTTCAGGACAAGCAACACACACCCACAGTGATGCACATCCCCACCCCCTGACTTGGGACAAGATGCCACCTGACCTACAGCTGACTTTTCAGGAAGGAAATCTGCCACACCTGGCCTCTGTTCAGCCTCATACATTTCAGTTAATCCAAAATGCAGCTGCCAGGGTTCTCACTAGATCCAGAAAATATGATCATATAACCCCAATATTATCATCCCTGCACTGGCTACCTGTTCAGTTTAGAATAAATTACAAAATAGTATTACTTACATACAAGGCCTTAAATGGTTTAGCTCCCACATACCTAACCAGTCTTCTGATGCGCTACAATCCACCACGCGCCTTAAGATCACAAAACTCCGGACTTCTGGTAGTTCCCAGAATTTCAAAATCTACAAAAGGGGGTAGGGCTTTTTCATATTTAGCTCCAAAGCTTTGGAATAGCCTTCCAGACAGTGTTCGGGGAGCAGACACGGTTTCTCAGTTCAAAAGTAGACTCAAGACGCATCTTTTTAATCTGGCATACACATAACTCATCCCAGTACTCATACTCCAGTACACCTATACCGAATGGCAACTACGCTAATTCTCCCCATCTGTTCTGTATTTCTCTACCCATCCTGAGGCATCGGGAGATTTTGCCAGCTTCAGTAGACAAAGGCCGACCCTGCGAGGTTCCTGAGTCATCCAGAGAAGGACCAGCTCCAGCTGGATTCAGCTTTATGATGGTTGGAGCTACACATGCTGCTCCTGTGCTTCCAATGATCCAGACCTCATCTGCCCTCTGCACCTACTGACTCGTCCCTATGCTGAACTGGTCTTCATGTCAATTTAAATAATTTCTGTCATATTGTATTTTCACCTGCACAACACACAAGATGTTATACCATTTCTATCTGTTATCGCCCAAATGAGGATGGGTTCCCTGTTGAGTCTGGTTCCTCTCAAGGTTTCTTCCTAATGCCATCTCAGGGAGTTTTTCCTTGCCACCGTCGCCGTCACCCTTGGCTTGCTCATCAGAGAAATTTCATTCATTCGTCTCATTATTATCTGCACATTTTTCTCACACATCCACACTTCCAATTATTTTCTTTTCTATAATTATTATTATTTGTTTTTATTTATTTATTTTCTATTATAATTTTATTTATTTATTTATTATTTTATATATAATTATTTTATATATAATATATATATAATTTTTTTTTTTTTTTTTTTTTTTAAATTTCTTTAATTTTTGTGAAGCTGCTTTGAGACAATGACCATTGTTAAAAGCGCTATATAAATAAAATTGAATTGAATTGAATTGAATTGAATACATGGCTGAAGTGCCAGACAAACGATCCATCCGTTGACATCCTTTATGTGGTGAATCCACCAGAGCAGCGTATGATCCGAACAGATGGTGAAAGGGATAAATCAGGTTTTACTGCATGCATCAGATTTTTTTTTATAGCAGTAACAAACACATGGGTAAGAATAAAATTTTATACATTTTTTCCCCCCCGATTTTCTCCCTAATTTAGTCGTGCCCAATTCCTCCCCATTACTAGGGGCACCAACATTAAGCTACTACTACCACTCAGCCGGGAGTTCCGAAGACTATCATGTGTTTCCTCCGAACCACGTGACCGCATCTTTTCGAACTGCTTGCTCACGCACCGTTAAGGGCGGCATAACCAGAGGTGGAAAGTAACGAATTACATTTACTCGCGTTACTGTAATTGAGTAGTTTTTTTGTGTATTTCTACTTTTTAAAGTAGTTTTTAAAATCTGTAATTTTACTTTTACTTAAGTACGTTTTGTTTGAAGTATTGTAATTCACTACATTTTAAATCATATTTGCTACTGAGTAAAAAACAAATGAATGAAAATGCTAAAATAATACAAATATTATGCTTTAGCGCTCGCGTGTGTGTATCATGTCCTGGTCGCGCGCCGCTCCAGACTCCACTCCAGGTTTTCTGACATCGGCATCTTCCTGACCTTCCACATGCTCACTTCCGCCCTGAGAGTGACGTCATCGACTAGCGCGACCATATATAAACCGGAGAGAGACGCTGGAAAGAGATTGTGATTTTGGCGTTTTGATATTTGTGTATTCCGGTTTTGACTTTTTGCCTCCAATTGACTTTGATTATTGCTTTGTCCCTTTGGTTTGGTTGGTCTTTGTATATATTTGTAGATAATTTCACTGTTTTTGGTTTAGGGAGTCCGGGAAGGTACCTGTACTTTTGTTTGTGTGTTTTTTTTTTTTTTTTTTGCAGGTAATCTAGCTACTAAATATAAATACCATTTTGTTTATTATTTTGGCCTGGGTCCACTCTGAATCTGATCCTCCTCCTCCTGTTGTTGTGTGTGTGTGTGTACAAACCTCATTATTTCATCAGTTAATGATTGGATCTAGTTCTTTCTGCCATATGCCACCATTTCCATAGTCATCTAAACCAAGGAAGATGTCTTGTCCTGCTCCTTGGCTATCAGATGTACTACGCAACAACAGGAGAGAATTAAGAACTGCAGAGAGAAGATGGAAGAAATCGCAACTTGATGCAGATCTCATCTCTTACCAGGCTCTTCTCTCCAAATTCTCATGTGCTGTGACTTCTGCCAAAACTACCTTCTTCAGAGAAAAGCTGGAAGCCTCTGCACATGATCCTGGCAAACTCCACAACATCTTCTCCTCACTACTCAACCCACCAACTCCTCCTGACCCTTCCTCTCTGACTGCTGACGATTTTGCCACATTCTATGATGGGAAAATTGCAGCAATCCGCCAGTCCTTCGCTCCCAACCAAACTCCTACAGCAGAACCTCAGGACCTTCCCTTCCCTCCTCTAGCAGAATTCTCCAACTTGTCATCTGATGAGATTCAGCAGATAATCTCATCATCTAACCCCACCACCTGTTCATTAGACCCAATGCCCTCCACAATGCTCCAGGCAATCTCACAAGACCTCCTTCCCTTCACCACAACCAGCATCAACCATTCCATATCATCTGGTCATGTTCCTGCTGCTTTTAAGAAGGCAAGGGTTATTCCCATCCTCAAGAAACCCTACCTGGACCCATCAGAAGTTAACAACTATCGCCCGGTATCACTTCTCTCTTTCCTTTCCAAAATTCTTGAAAGAACTGTTTATAAACAAATGTCTCTTTATCTCTCACAGAACAACCTTAATGATCCCAACCAATCTGGATTCAAAGTGGCACATTCCACAGAGACTGCCCTTCTGTCAGTCACTGAGAAGCTCCATGCTGCTAGATCTGCTAAACTGTCATCTGTTCTCATCCTCCTGGACCTGTCAGCTGCATTTGACACAGTGAACCACAAGATTCTATTATCTATTCTTACAAGCCTTGGAATTTGTGGAACAGCGTGGCAATGGTTTGCTTCTTACCTAGAAGATATGTCATATGAGGTAACATGGAGGGGATCTACATCTGCCCCACGTAGACTCTCTACTGGTGTCCCACAGGGCTCAGTACTTAGTCCTCTTCTGTTCTCCCTCTAAACCCGGTCCCTTGGTAAAATCATATCATCGCATGGATTTTCATACCATTCTTATGCAGATGACACCCAACTTACTCTCTCCTTTCCTCCCTCTGACACTCAGGTTTCCACCCGGATCTCAGCATGTCTGGCAGACATCTCATCCTGGATGGCTATACATCAGCTAAAGCTCAATCTGAGTAAAACTGAACTGTTGTTCATCCCTTGTGACTCGTCCCCAGGTCAAGGCCTTGTGATATCCCTGGATAACAACCAAATCACTCCTTCAGCCACTGCCCGCAATCTTGGGGTAACTGTGGACAATCATCTGTCATTTTCCCCACACATCGCTAACCTTACTCGCTCTTGTAGATTTCTTCTTTACAATATCAGAAGAATTCGCCCATTTCTTTCTTCACAGGCTACTCAGGTGCTTGTTCAGTCCCTTGTTATTTCAAGACTGGACTACTGCAACTCACTCCTGGCAGGTCTGCCTCTGTCCACGATTCGTCCTCTGCAACTGATCCAGAATGCAGCAGCACATCTCGTTTTTAACCTCCCCAAGTTCTCCCACACCACCCCACTCCTCTGCTCCCTGCACTGGCTTCCTGTAGCTGCCCGCATCAAATTCAAAACGCTGATGCTTGCCTACAAAGCTAAAAATGGCCCAGCACCCACTTACCTCTCTGCTCTAATCACACCACGCACTGCACCACGTTCCCTCTGATCCTCCAGCACTGCTCGCCTCATCCCACCATCTCTCAGGGATCGAGGGCGGCATTCATCCAGGCTCTTTCCTGTTCTGGCACCTAGGTGGTGGAACGAACTTCCTCTAGATGTCCGTACAGCAGAGACTTTGACCATCTTTAAACGACGACTCAAGACGCATCTGTTTCTCCAGTACTTGGACTAACCCCCCCCACCAAAAAAAAAAAAAATCCCTCTTCCTAGTTGTGTTGGACTATGGCACTTAGTTATTAACCTAGTTAACCCAGTGTAAGTATGTATCCAGTGATGTAAACTTTAAAGCACTTTTTGTAAGTCGCTCTGGATAAGAGCGTCTGCCAAATGACTAAATGTAAAAATAGAACCCTGAACCATTCTTTTGCTGTATGGCCCTAGACTGGGATGTAACACCATCTTTAAGTGACCACTTTGATTCTCAAGCACAAGAAAGACAACAGCTTTATTATCCGAAGGTGTTCCTTCAGTTAAAAACAACTAGTTTGAGATTTATACAAACCAGATTCCAAAAAAGTTGGGACACTAAACAAATTATGAATAAAAACTGAATGCAATGATGTGGACATGGCAAATGTCAATATTTTATTCACAATAGAACATACATGACAGATCAAAAGTTTAAACTGAGAAAATGTATCATTTTAAAGGAAAAATATGTTGATTCCAAATTTCACGGTGTCAACAAATCCCAAAAAAGTTGGGACAAGTAGCAATAAGAGGCTGGAAAAAGTAAATTTGAGCATAACGAAGAGCTGGAAGACCAATTAACAGTAATTAGGTTAATTGGCAACATGATCGGGTATAAAAAGAGCTTCTCAGAGTGGCAGTGTCTCTCAGAAGTCAAGATGGGTAGAGGATCACCAATTCCCACAATGTTGCGCAGAAAGATAGTGGAGCAATATCAGAAAATGTGTTACCCAGCGAAAAATTGCAAAGACTTTGCAGTTATCATCATCAACTGTGCATAATATCATCCGAAGATTCAGAGAATATGGAACAATCTCTGTGCGTAAGGGTCAAGGGCGTAAAACAATACTGGATGCCCGTGAACTCCGGGCCCTTAAACGACACTGCACCATAAACAGGAATGGTACTGTAAAGGAAATCACAGAATGGGCTCAGGAATACTTCCAGAAACCATTGTCTGTGAATACAATCCACCGTGCCATCCGCCGTTGCCAGCTGAAACTCTACAGTGCAAAGAAGAAGCCATTTCTAAGCAAGATCCACAAGCACAGGCGTTTTCATTGGGCCAGGGATCATTTAAAATGGAGTGTGGCAAAATGGAAGACTGTTCTGTGGTCAGACGAGTCACGATTCGAAGTTCTTGTTGGAAATGTGGGACGCCATGTCATCCGGACCAAAGAGGACAAGGACAACCCAAGTTGTTATTAACGCTCAGTTCAGAAGCCTGCATCTCTGATGGTATGGGGTTGCATGAGTGCGTGTGGCATGGGCAGCTTGCATGTCTGGAAAGGCACCATCAATGCAGAAAAATATATTCAGGTTCTAGAACAACATATGCTCCCATCCAGACGTCATCTCTTTCAGGGAAGACCCTGCATTTTTCAACAAGATAATGCCAGACCACATTCTGCATCAATCACAACATCATGGCTGCGTAGGAGAAGGATCCGGGTACTGAAATAGCCAGTCTGCAGTCCAGATCTTTCCCCTATAGAGAACATTTGGCGCATCATAAAGAGGAAGGTGCGACAAAGAAGGCCCAAGACGATTGAACAGTTAGAGGCCTGTATTAGACAAGAATGGGAGAGCATTCCTATTTCTAAACTTGAGAAACTGGTCTCCTCGGTCCCCAGACGTCTGTTGAGAGTTGTAAGAAGAAGGGGGGATGCCACACAGTGGTGAAAATGGCCTTGTCCCAACTTTTTTGGGATTTGTTGATACCATGACATTTTGACTCACCATATTTTTCCCTTAAAATTATAAATTTTCTCAGTTTAAACTTTTGTTCCGTGATTTATGTTCTATTCTGAATAAAATATTGACATTTGCCATCTCCACATCATTGCATTCAGTTTTTATTCACAATTTGTTTAGTGTCCCAACTTTTTTGGAGTCCGGTTTGTATCTGCTCATCTTTATTGAACTACACTAGAATGCCTCATCCTACCCCCGCTGTTAAAAAATAAAAATAAAAAAGTAACTCTGTAACTTTTACTCTGAGTACATTTTTTAATGAGCTACTTTTCAACTTTTACTTGAGTAGATTTTTATAATGGTAACTTTACTTGTACTTAAGTACAAGTACTGTTACTTCAGTGAAATTTTACTTGAGTACAAAATTTTATTACTCTTTCCACCTCTGGGCATAACACACTCGGAGGACTCCTTCCGCGTGCGCGACCTCACAGACACCCCTGATTGGCTGTCGAGCCGTGATTAATGTGAGAGCACTAAGTACCTCTCATCCCTTCCCTTTGAGATAATTTTTTGTACGAAATTTACGGAAATCCTACATTTGATATCATTATACTTACACAAAGGGCGTTTAAATCAAAGTGGGACTCTTGATTGCGCAGAATAACAAGATAGTTATGAGGGTAAAAATGCTTTATTACTCCATGTAATCCCATGCTACACTAAGGCACTTATCTTAACGTTTCACTAGTGTTGGATAACAATCAATGTAGGAAGTCTTCTCGGTACACTAGAGCCATAATCAGATGGGGCAACATCCTTTTAAATCTGACTCGGGTATTTAAAAAAAAAAAAACTCACACTACCAGTAAAAGTAAGTCAAATTCATGTTAGTGTTTTTTAAAACAAAGACTGATGATCATGGTAAAAAAAAAAAGAAAAAAAAAAAAAAGAAGCCAAGATGTTTTTATTATAAAATTTATTAAATATTTACAAACCCATCATACAAAAGAATAGTGATGTGGCAGAGACAGACATACCATACACAGACTCACTTCGACATGCATGTTCCACACACACTCTACAGGTACAGGAGCTCAGACGTACTCCCCACAGTCAGATATAATCACCTTCTGTTTGGGTTTGCCATCTTTATTTCCCTGAGCCTACAAAAGGAAATACAACACAGAAACAACCATTAACATCAGGTTTGAAATCTACTAATCAAAGAACAAATACATTTTTTCCTCCTGATTAAGAAAATGAATCTAAAGCTAAATAATTTTGTACATTCCTTAAATACCAACAGGTGTTCTACAGTTGTTAATTACATCAATTGTGGGTCGCAACATGTTTGAAGAGTGGAGAGCAGCTGCCTGGCAAAACTAGTACCAGCTGCCTGCCCCTTCAAAACTAGTCAAGGAAGCACTTTCAGTAACACACATCTGATAATGTTGTCATTTTAAACATAATGTTATCTCTTTAATAATCGCTTCTAGGTCGCTCTGAATCGCCCCTGAACCATCCAGGTTATTTTATTTTATTATTATTTTTGCGATTAATATTATTAAGTCTCAAATCCACCTCTAATCCCTGATCAAGGGCACTAATCGGTATATATGAAACAAGGGATTATACACCCTACATAGTGCACTAGTTTTTCATTTGATTTTTCATTTCATCAATTATAGCTAAACTGCCTGCCACCTAACACATTGTATAAATGCAGATCATTTCCTGCTATCTGTTTCACCCAGATGAGGATGGGTTCCCTGTTGAGTCTGGTTCCTCCCTATTACCATCTCAGGGAGTTTTTCCCTTGCCACTGTCGCCCGCGGCTTGCTCACCAGGGACTATGTGACCATTTTGATTCATACACATTCCATACAACTTAAATAATTCTTTTGATTGTGTAAAGCTGTTTTGAGACAATGTCAATTGTTAAAAGCGCTATACAAATAAAATTTAATTGAAATTTGAATTAAACCAGGAACCCAGAATCTAACCGAGTTTATATTCTAAAGTGAAATAAGTGGAAATATGAAGTATATCTCGTAAGTTTCACAGGACTCTCGACCACCTCCATGGTTTATTCTCCTCATCTTTTGGCTATGTGATTGTTGTGACACATTTTTTTGATAAATGGCTAATTCCTATGTAGGCCCAAGTTTAACTGGGAGTAGTACGCCTATCCGTTTCCTTATCTAGAACATCAGAGGTATGGGTAACACAATTAAAAGATCTAGGGTATTTAATCACTTGAAACGTTTAAATGCTGATATAGAAACACATCTTCAAGTTAAGAATCATCATAGGCTTCTCCGTCCCTGGGTAGGTCAAATTTTTCATTCTAATTTAAACCATAATAGTTAACAACGAGATACAGTTTTCACCTAACCATATAATAGCTGACAGAACTAGCAGGCATATTATTGTTGCAGACACACTAATTCAGACCAAGGTTTTGTTGGTAAATGTCTATGCTCCAAACTTCGATAATCCAGATTTTGCGAATACATTACTTAGTAGCCTTCCCTGCTTAAACACCCACTTGATAATTTTTGGGGGAGATTTAAACTGTGTTTCTGATCCAGTTTTGGATCGTTCTAGCTCTCGCGTTGTGTCCCAGTCTGCCATGTCTAAAATATTTTTTGATTTCAGGTCACAGAATGGCCTTGTAGAGTCATGGAGATTCCATAATCCTGTAGATAAAAAAAAATCTCATTTTTTTTCTCAGTGCACCATTCATATTCTAGAATTGATTATTTTTTCATTGACAGTCATTTTAATCCTTCAGTTTTTTCTTCAGATTATTTAAGTATTGTAATTTCTGACCATGCACCCTTATCACTGGATATACAATTATCGACGCATAAACAGACCCCATCGTCTTGGCAGTTTAACTCACTTCTTTTAGCGGAAAAAGATTTTTGTACACTAATTTCTAACACTATTGATGAATTTTTGTTGTTTAACCATTTTGAGTCCACTTCGTTATTATGGGAAACTCTCAAGGCTTATCTTAAAGGGCAAATCATCTCATACTCTGATTTTCTAAATCGAAGTCGCAAGACCAGGCTCAATGAATTCACATCTGCTATTAGCAAGCTCGACCATATTTATGCATCTAATCCTTCTCCGGAGTTGTACATTGATTAACAAACAGAATTTGATCTTCTTTCAACAAAAGAAACAGAACGTATGCTGTTACAGACTAAAACGACAGACTGCCTCACGCCTAATACCACTAGGGTTGGGTATCGTTTGTTTTTTTTTCGATACCGGTGCCAAATCGATACTTTGAAAACGGTACCGGTGCCAAAACGGTGCCTGAACCGTTACTTTTAAGCCACAAAATTATAGTGGATGACTCAAGAATTAATTTTTATTGAACAAAAAATGTTATGCTTAAAATTTAACAATATATTAAAAGTTTAAAGTATATATGAATATGTAAGCTTCAAATTTTAGCAATTCTTTTGCAGAAATGTCACCATATTTGCCTTTTCTGGCAAAATACGACTCCTTTCCTGACTTATTGCCCTGCACAGGACATGCATAGCCTTCTTTACAATGGTAAATGGGGTCACTGTTGTAGTACTACTAGTACAGGCTGGAAAGCCATAATTAGAAACAGAATCCATGTTACATTAGTTTTTTACAAATCGTTTGACTATTTGTTAGCATGAATGCAAGATTTGCATTTTGCTATTAACGTTACATTATCCTACTACTGACCCGCGGAAAGGCTGCTGACGTCATCATAATCGGTGACTCCTTTTTGCTACAGTTGGTGTGACTGAGGCTGAGGGTCGTCCACACTGATAGCGCCAGCTGTTGTCCACAAGAAAACATGGTGCCTCCGTCTGCTTTTAACTTTATTCCATCTGCCCTCAAATGTTTCAGTAGATTTGACGTGTTTCCGCCTTTACACGCAACTACTGTGAAACATTTGCTGCACGTCGCGGTGTCGGAATCCTTTCTTGTGAAATACAGCCACACTTTCGACTGTTTAGTTTTAGGCATTTTAACGAAAGTTGTTTAATTTAGCATGCTAAGCTATCGGTAGACCGCCTGCTGCCATCAGAGCGAGTGTAACGTTAGTTGCTGCATTCACGCGCATCTCGGATGGTCTCTCATTTCCGGATGATTTGTGCTTTTAATTTCTTTAATTTAATCTAATAAACTTTTAATCTAAAAATATATGAATCCAGAGAACAAATATTTGAATCGACAGTTCAGGCATTTAAGTGGCACCGATATGAGGCACCGAAATTCGCATTCTGTTTCGGTCCGGTACATACCGGTTCTATACGTACCGGTGCCGTATTGGCACCGGTGTTCGGTTCACAACCCTAAATACCACAAATTAAAAATGACTTAAATATTATCACTACTGATTCCATAGAGATCAATGTAGTTTTTAAATCCTATTATTCCTCCCTTTATAAATCTGAATGCCTCAAAGACAATATAAAATTTAATGATTTCCTTCGAAGTATTGATATTCCTGTTATTGATACAATATCTGTAAGGGACTTGAATCATTAGACCAGGGCTCATTACCATCTACTTTTAACCAAGCTTCAATTGCTCTTCTTCTTAAAAAGGGAAAGGATCCCATTCAGTGTGGATCATATATGCCATTATCTTTGCTAAATGCCAATGTGAAAGTACTGGCTAAAGTAATTGCATCCGGTTTAGAGGATGTATTACCACATGTTATATCTGAGGAGCAGACCGGTTTCATAAAAGAACGGCATTTGTTTTTTTAATACTCGCACACTTTTTAATATAATTTACTAACAAAAATATCAAATATCTGTATCCCCTGAGGTTGTAATTTCACTGGAGCTTTTGATAGGGTTGAGTGGGAATACTTGTTTGCAGTATTAACGAAATTTGAATTTGGTGATCAATTTATTTCTTGGATTCACCTCCTTTACAAATCCCCCAAGCTAATGTTCATACAAACGATATGACCTGATTATTTTACACTTGGACGTGGTACCCAGCAGGGATGCGCACTGTCACCACTGCTTTTTTTGCCCTTGCTATTGAACCATTGTCTATTAAGCTTAGATCATCTCTTGTTTTTAAAAGTATTACTGTACTCGTAATGGGTTGGAGCAAAAATTATCCCTATATGCCGATGACTTGTTGTTATAATGTATTTGACTGATCCTGCAGTCTCTATTCCTGTTATTTTAAACATTTTGGATCATTTCGGTTCTTTCTCGGGGTATAACCTACATTTGCATACGAATGAATACTACCAGGTCAATAATAGTGCTTTACAACTTCTAAACCTGCCTTTTAAACTCAATTGATCAGGCTTTAAATATCTTGGTATTACAGTGATTTGTTCTCTATCTGACCTTAAGTCATATGTTCTTTTTGTGCCCAAACCAGCAAAACTTATGGACAGGTTTTTTAAATCTCATGTCCACTATACTTGGGGTACGGTTGAAGCCATAATCATTAACTCCTATATTTGGTATTACAGGTGATTCAGTTACATTGAGTTCTGCACATAAAGATATTGTCGCCTTCTCATCTTTGTTAGCCAGACGTACAATACTTTTACATTGGAAGTCCGTTAATTGTCCCTCAATCTCTCAGTGGATTAAAGATTTATAGCTAGAGAAGATAAAAATATACACAGAGGTTCTACTAAGATGTTTTTTTCACAAATGGCAACCATTTATTTCTCATTTCACAAACTTACAGGTACTGCCTGAATTATTATCTAGACTGGGTCATACATTGGAGTATATCTATGACCAATCTAATTCACACAGATTAATTTGAGCTGAAGGATGCTTTTGTGTGTGTGTGGGGAGGGGGGGGGGGTTTAATGTATGTTTAAATTTTTCTTTTCATTTGATAATAATAGTACATTTAATTCCTTGTTTTTGATATGTTTATGTATGATAATTCAGAAACTCGGCGGCGCGGTGGTGTAGTGGTTAGCACTGTCGCCTTGCACCTCCAGGGTCTGGGTTCGATTCCCCGGCCAGGCTCGATTCCCCTCTCTGTGTGCATGGAGTTTGCATGTTCTCCCCGTGCTTGGTGGGTTTCCTCCCACAGTCCAAAGATATGCAGGTTAGGCTAATTGGCGTTGCTAAAATTGCCCGTAGTGTGTGATTGGGTGTGTGAGTGTGTGTATGTGTGTGTGCCCTGCGATGGATTGGCACCCTGTCCAGCGTGTACCCCGCCTAGTGCCCGAAGTCTCCTGGGATAGGCTCCAGGTCCCCCGCGACCCTGAACACAGGATTAAGCGGTATAGAAAATTAATGAATGAATGAATTCAGAAACTCAGTGCTCTCTGTTCTTTAAGGAAGATCCTGAAAAGCTCTCTGGTTCGTACATAAATGTCACGAATCTTAGGTCGATGTGATGAGTGTGTGCGTGGCATAACTGCAGAGGCAAGCTGTCGGTTCAAGAATCCGGTTTTTATTTACACAAACAAAAGTAAATAAGCTCTTTACTTTGAGCACTTACGATTCTTTTATTTAATAATTAAACACTACTAACATCATAACCCATAAACATAATAACAGCAATAAAAGCTAGACGCCTGACTGAAGTTCAGTCAGGCTATTTATAATTAACATAATTGCCTTCCTCGGCTCAGGTGAATTCCTACGTCACCTGACCGAGGTGCAGCCTGGGAACTGAAGTTTTCTATAACTACAACACAAAAAAAACACAACCAAAAAACAGTCTTTGGGCACCAAAGCTCTAGGGGCTACCCCTTACAATAAACGAATTAACTATTCTAAACAGCAGTCCACAAATATAATTAAGTATCATCAAATTTAAGCTTTTATTGGAAGGCGGCAACATATTCCATCCTTTTCTTATTTCATGGAGATTATAAACAAACTGAAACCAATAGATTAGCCTATGCTGGACTAAAGAGCAAAATTTTCGGTTTCTTAATTCCTCCAATCCTTTCCATTTCCATTCCGTAGCATCACAGGGCTCCAAATTGCTTATCTAAAATACCACTGCAGTGCTGTATTCACTCGTCATAACGTACAGCACATGGAAAAAGGCTGCGTCAAAAAATAACAAATCGAAATTTGTATTTGGCGAGCCAATCGTGACTACTCATTAGTAAGCAGCATGGGCTAGCATTTCTTTATAAATATCGGAATTTTCTGCATTTTTCTGCAGGAACACTCAACCTGTTCCCCTCATCATCCAGAGCGCGTGCAGCCATGCTGAATAGTCGCTCACAGTCAGATAGAGTACTTTATTAATCCCAAAGGGAAATTGTCGGACTGCACGCAAGGTTGCCACGGCCATTATCATTTTTGTGATAATGGTTTTAGCCTTTTTACTACTATAGGTGTTTGAGTGAGAGTTGACTAATAAGATATAGCTGCCGCCCTTGTGGATAACTTTTCATACTCAAATTATTCACGCTGCGTTGCTCTTAACTGGCAAATAAGGTTAGTGGCATTAAAGCTTTTGGTAGATGTTCCTCCATGTGGGTTAGGGTTAGCTCTAGGAAAAACTTTAAAGGATGCCCAATTTACAACATGGAAAGAGACCTGGTAATATTCACGGACTGGTGACGGCACAGTATGTTGCTGTCGACTCGTATTTGGTTAATGTGATCAGCCAGTTAAAAGAAAACCGGTCTGTACAAATTAAGAGATTGTCGGCCAATTTCGAACAACGGCTGATTGATCAGATCACCTTTGATGAATTTAAATACTTTGCAACAGTTTCTCACTAAGCTAGAGGCACTAGAATAGGAAGAAATATGTGATGATAAAATTGCTATAGCAGAGGGCCTTAACAGTTTGAGAGACACGATACCTATAAACATTTATCAGATTGATCAGGGCCCGGTTTCTCGAAAGCTTCTTATCGCTAAGTAGTTCTTAAGTTGTACCTTAACCTCTCTCTTAACGTTATGGCGCATTTCCCGAAACGTTCTTACGCCAAGTATCTCTTAGCTAAGTCACACGTTCGTAAGTTTGGTCTGGACCAACCTTAATTAATTCTTAGCATAGTTTCAGCTCAAGACGCCAGTCGCCGCTACTGAGCAGCAATCTTTATAAATCAATGGTGTATGCAAACACATTATGGCACGTTATCAAAGTCGTATTAATGATTGAATATACTGTAGACCTGTTTAAGAATGTTATTTTATTTGATATCAGAACTAATAGTGTGGGTCATGTAAATTTTTCCATTAGACAAAACTTCAGCCCTTTTCATATTTTCCCTGTGGTCGTTATTAAAAAAAAAAAAAAAAAAAAAGTTTTGCCTTCCAAGGCAACAGATTATGGAGCTTCTTGACCTGCTCAGACCTGCGCGTGCCAGGCCAACGCATCGTACTTACACTCCCCGTCCCGATGTCCAGCTGCTCGATGCTTTTTGTTTAAAATATGTTTCATTGATTAGCCATGATCCATGACTTCATGGGTTTTTCTTTTGACATATCTTTATTTTTCACACCCATTCACACACTACGGGCAATCAGGTCTGAGATTAAATCTGCATATTCACTAAGAAATTCAGACTACGGCCCTGGAGGTCTGTAATTTATAATTAGTGGAATCGACTGAGCTGACTTAAATATAAAGACTTAAATATACTTAAATACACTTATGTTACTATAAAGAATTTCAAATCAATTAAATTTGTATCGTGTTTTTGTACGATAGACAGATTATCATTGTGAATAACTGCGACACCTCCTCCTCTACCAGTTAACCGAGGCTGGTGTATGTGGCTGTATCCAGGAGGACTAGCTTCATTTAGAGCTACATACTCGTCCTGTTTAATCCAGTATACATGAGTTTAATGAGTATATCAAACTCCTGATCTGTGATAATTTCATTAGCAATAACTGCTTTTTGAAGCGAGAGATCTAATATTTAACAATCCTAGCTTCAGATCAGAGGTGCCGGCTGCACATTCAGTGTGATCCGAGTTTGTGGTCTTTATGTTAATTAAATTATTGAAACAGATTTTCTGAGTCTTTCTACATTTTTGCTTAGATCAGGGAACAGACACAGTCTCAATATAGTGAACCCTGAGTGACGACTCTATGCAGCTAGCAGACGGTTGGTTTAGGCTGTCTGTCTGCTCCCTGGCCTGGGCTCTGGATTGTCACCGATTAACTAGGCCTCTACTGAGGCTATGAGCTATACTACAGGAAATGAGAGCAGCACCTTCCCGAGTGGGATGGACACTGTCCCGCCCTAACAGGCCAGCTTTGCCCTCAAAGGTCTTCCAATTGTCTATGTAGCCCACATTATTTTTGGAGCACCACCTGGACATCCAGCGGTTCAGCGACCATAACCTGCTGTAAGCTATGTCGCCACGTCTCATTGGGATGGAACCAGAGCATACTACTTCATCGGACATCGCCTTTGCTAATTTAAACACCTCTGTAAAGTTATCCTTACTAACCTCTGACTGACGAAGGCGTATATCATTAGCTCCAGCATGTACCACTATCTTAGAGAACCTGTCCTGTCCTAGAGCCCTAAGATTACCTGCTATGTCCGGTGCTCTGGCTCCCGGGATACACCTAACCACTGCCGCTGGCGCCACTAAAGGTCTAACTAATTTCACGTGTCTCATTATAGAGTCTCCTATAACCAGAGCAGAAAAAGGCGAAGCCAAATAGTATGAAGATGTAAAAACTAATTGCTATTAGTATTATTATTGTATGAATGAAAAAAAGCTATGTAATTTAAACGATGATACAAACGCGAAACTTTCGCAACAACGATCCAAAACCAGGAAGCTACGTCACAGGAAGCTACGTCAGGGAGTGACATACTGTACATAAGATGCTAACACAACCAGCTTTTGCTCCTGGCATTTCACATTCACATCGCTAGCTTAGCGGCTAGCCGAACTTTCCAATACTTTTTTAACTGAACAAACGCATTTTCAATCACAAAAGTAAATAAGTAAATCTTTCTTACTTACCGCCGAATTCCACGAAACCGAGCTTGTCAGCAACACACCGCAGCAAACTCCAAACAAAACACAGGAGAGAGGGAGAGAGAAAAGTATCCACCTGGTTGCCATGCAAAACATGGATATCCTCCCGAAGAAAACTGCATTGAGGTTGCCCTTTTTTTTGTTGTTGATCTAAAATCACGTATGGCTCACTGTACCAGCATACTGGAATGATTTCATCATAACCATAATCTTCTAACAATTTCTCTGGGTCTGTTGCAGAGCTAAGATGGGTTGGTGGCCTGCGCCTATACATCTGCTTAATCATTGTCAAACATGGGAGAGAGAAAAGGATCCACCTGGTTGGCGTGCAAAACATGGCGACCCTCCCAAATGACAAAGCTCCGGAACCCACAAAGAAAACGGCCTCCGATTCGCCAGCACTCCACAACACCAATGCGATTGGCTCACTCTACTTGCATGCATATACTGCTATACATGATACAAAAGTGATAACTGCATTGAGGCTTTTTTTTTTCTTTGTTGCCTATATAACATGGGCTACACTAGTGCTGGGTCGTTCATGAACGATTCATTCTTTTTGAACGCATTTTTAACTTGACTTAGATGAACGAGTCGTCTCGGAGAGTGATTCGTTAATTTTCTATTGAGCATCGCAAAACCTCCGTATGTTATATACAGGAAACAGAAATGAGTAGTTAGTTACCTTGGAGTCTTTTCGGTCCTGAGTCGTTCGTTCTTTTGTCATGTGACTCCCATAGACAATATGCAGTGCAGTACACATGAAACAGAATTGAACGATTCTGCTAGTGAGTCTTCGAGTCCCAAGTCGTTCGTTCTTTTGACACGTGATTCTCATAGACGCTATGCAGCGCAGTACACAGGAAACAGTATTGAACGATTCTCAGCAATGAATCTTCAAGTCCCGAGTCGTTCATTCCTTTGTCACGTGACTCCCATAGATGCTATGCAGTGCAATAGATTCAAAAGAACGAACGACTTCGACTGCAAGATATGATGGTGAGCTACTCATTCTGTTTATTAAAATATGTCCTTAGATAATGGAAACTTAAATGATTCGTTCTACAGCCCAAAAAAATTAACACATAATAAATAATTAATAAAACAAATTAACCTGCACTTTACCTTTCAAAAAAGTAAAAAAAATAAATCCTTACAGATAAGTGTTTCCATTTGTGCGTGCAGGCACTGTGTGTGAGGCTAGAGTAAGTGGAGACTCTTGCTTTCAGCCCCTCCTGTCTCCCCCTTCTCATCTTACACAGTAAAACTTTCTGCTTTCATCTGGATTAAACACACATTAACGGAAAGACTGTTGTTCCCTTTCAAGGCTACACTCGATGCTGCATGAAAACGTTATGGGAACCATTTGTCCTGTTGCTGGTTGTGAAGCATGTGTGCAAACACGCCAAATTTTTTGGCCATATATAACCTCGGTCAGGTGACGTCATCTGATTAGACACAGCCGCAGGTTATAAATACTAGAGAGCCGGCGACAAACCTCAGATCATTTGTCTTCACTTTGACCTTGTTGTGAGCGTGTCTGTGTTTAAACCAGCAAATAAGAAGTGTTTAACTCACCGATATCGGAGTTTTAAACAAGATCTCCCTCCGTGTGTGATAATCTATATCGGAGGGCGATCTTTACTGCTACGATTAAAAAGTGGTCGCACGCCTCGCATTCCATGAGAAGCTCCGAGCCGCGGCGCATTTTGGTGCTTAAATCTCACTTCCTCGTTGGATCGGGAAATCCCTCTGTCCGCTCTCAAGCGCGCCATGGGCTTCCTGTGAATGGGTAAGGATAAACATCCTATCTTGCTTAAACCGCGGAGGTGGAATAATCTCTGAGCACTAGGAAAACAACAACAAAAAAAAATGACAGTTTCTGTCGGGTGGCTGGGGGGTGCGGAGCCTCAACGACGCGCCCACCCCCACCCCAGCTTTCTCCATATGAGTTAACCCTTTCATGAAGTAAGCTGTATTAATCCTGTGTTTTCCTGCCATTGACTTATTTAGTTGTTTAAATATAGTTAATGTGGAATCGCAGTGTTATATGATGTAGCCCAGATAGTAGAGATGCTTCAAAAGCTATCTCTCTCTTGGGACATCATCCTTCCTGAAAAGCTAATACTTCCTTTCAAGCTGTGTAGACTTTCATCTTACCTGAAGGGAAAAGCTTTTCAGGCAGCGGGTCAGGTTGGTGCTCCTTTGCACACCATGGCGGTTTTGCAGGCCTACCACGCTACCTGCTGAGAGACTTGAGCACTGGTGGGGCTCTTACGCCGGGCCACAGACTTGTCTCTGCGTGCAACAAAAGCAGACGGCTCGTGCTATCTGCCATTTTATAGCTGCGATGGGTTTCGCGCGGAGGCACTTGTGGTAGAATCTTAGGTGCATCAAGGATAAGAATCGTGCATTCCTCCTGGATGCCCCTATCTCGCCTTCCGGCCTGTTTGGCGATATCGTTAACTCGGTCGCCACTAGGTTCATGAGGCGAAGTTATATGAACAAGCCTTCGGGAAATTCCTTCCCCGCCGTGCTCAAAAGTCGGGACTGTCGGCCACCCAGTCTCGACCGGGTCGGACACTTGCGGGCGTGAAACACAAGGAGTGTGTTTTTGAGCCTGCCACCCCTTTTGGGGTAAGACGCGCCTCACTATCAGCCTCAAAAAGGGTCAGACTGGCATATTGTTTCTAAAGAACAACAAACGGAATTCATCTCCAAACAACTAAAACTCCGACTCAGGTACGTTTTCATGTCTACCATTCAGCTTGTTCAGTGTGTAGAGTGCAGGATGTTTAGACATTCTTCCTCCGTCATTAGCGATAATTTTATTTGTGATAGGTGTGTGTTAGTGAGCACTCTGACGGAGAAGATATCAGCGTTAGAGGAGCACATCCAGACTTTAGAGAGGGTTAGAGAGTGTGAGAGCAGCGTTATTCCTGTAGCGGACAGTCTGGGTGCCGCAGGCGGAGATAAACAGCCCCCGACTCCGGCATTAGAGCCCTCACAGCGGGGCAAGTGGGTGACGACTCGGCGGCATACTCGTTCAGCCAAAGCTAACGCTAAGGCTAGCCCACCGGAGCACACCTCCTCTGCGCTTCACGTGTCCAACAGGTTTGCTCTCCTCAGTGCTGCACCCGCTGAGAAACCTGAAAGAGCTCTGGTTATAGGAGACTCTACACTGAGACACGTGACATTAGCTAGACCTTTAGGGGCGCCAGCGGCAGTGGTTAGGTGTATCCCGGGAGCCAGACCACCGGACATAGCAGGTAATCTTAGGGCTCTAGGATAGCACAGGTTCTCTAAGATAGTGGTACATGCTGGAGCTAACGATATACGCCTTCGTCAGTCAGAGGTTAGTAAGAGTAACTTTACAGAGGTGTTTAAATTAGCAAAGGCGATGTCCGATGAAGTAGTATGCTCTGGTCCCATCCCAATGAGACGTGGCGACATAGCTTACAGCAGGTTATGGTCGCTGAACCGCTGGATGTCCAGGTGGTGCTCCAAAAATAATGTGGGCTTTATAGATAATTGAAAGACCTTTGAGGGCAAAGCTGGCCTGTTAGGGCGGGACGGTGTCCATCCCACTCGGGAAGGTGCTGCTCTCATTTCCTGTAGTATAGCTCATAGTCTCAGTAGAGGTCTAGTTAATCGGTGACAATCCAGAGCCCAGGCCAGGGAGCAGACAGACAGGCTAAACCAACCGTCTGCTAGCTGCATAGAGTCGTCACTCAGGGTTCACCATATTGAGACTGTGTCTGTTCCCCGATCTAAGCAAAAATGTAGAAAGACTGAGAAAGTCTGTTTCAATAATTTAATTAACATAAAGACCACAAACTCGGATCATACCGAATGCGCAGCCGGCACCTCTGATCTGAAGCTAGGATTGTTAAATATTAGATCTCTCGCATCAAAAGCAGTTATTGTTAATGAAATTATCACAGATCAGGCGTTTGATATACTCTGTTTAACTGAAACATGGGTTAAACAGGACGAGTATGTAGCTCTAAATGAAGCTAGTCCTCCTGGTCACAGCTACATACACCAGCCTCGGTTAACTGGTAGAGGAGGAGGCGTCGCAGGTATTCATAATGATAATCTGTCTATCGTACAAAAACACGGACACAAATTTAACTCATTTGAAATTCTTTATAGTAACATAAGCGTACTTAAGTGAGCTCAGTTGATTCCACTAATTATAATTTACAGACCTTCAGGGCCGTATTCTGAATTTCTTAGTGAATTTGCGGATTTCATCTCAGACCTGGTCGTTTCTGTAGACAAAGCGTTAATTGCCGGAGATTTTAACATTCATTTTGAGAATACAGAAGACCCTCTGAGAACAGCATTTATGTCCATACTGGACTCTGTAGGCGTAAATCAGTGTGTAGTAGGACCCACTCATAAAGCAGGTCACACTTTAGACTTAATAATATTTTTCAGATTAACTATAAGAAATGTATTCACAATTCCACTGTCTCAAATTATATCAGATCACTATCTTGTCTCCATTCAAGTGTGTCACAGTGATAATGTACGCACAGCACCGCGCTACCGTATTAAACGTACTTTCACATCAACTACCACACAGAGTTTTATCAGTAATCTCCCAGAGTTACCAACTTCGATTAGGTCACCGTCTGACCCCACAGAACTCGATCAGGCGACTGAATATTTAGAGTCGACATTTCGTTGTACCTTAGATAATGTAGCTCCAGCTAAAAGAAAAATTATTAGAGATAAGAAACTCGCTCCCTGGTATGACGATCACACGCGCACTTTAAAACAGACCGCTCGGAAATTAGAGCGTAAATGGCGTCAAACTAAATTGTTAGTATTTCAAATAGCATGGAAAGAGAGCATCCTGAACTATAGGAAAGCTCTTAGTGTAGCTAGATCAACGTATCTCTCTACTCTTATAGAAGAAAATAAAAATAATCCTAGATTTTTATTTAATACCGTAGCCAAATTAACCAGAAATAAGACCACTACAGAAATCACGACAACATCATCATGCAATAGTAAGGACTTCATGAACATTTTTAATAATAAAATTATAAATATCAGGCATAAAATTGAGGCTTAGAAACCGTGTAGCGCGGCCACATAAAGGGACATTTTTATATATAGGTAATGAATTGAAGAGCTAATGCTGCTCACCTGTAGCCTAAGATGTGCCCGAACGGTTTTAAACATCCCCTATGACAGTGATGGTCAAGCTCCCACGCGCATGCGCGATCGCGCCTCGAGGGACCCGGATGAGAACTGATCACGTGATCCGGCATAAAGCTGTATATATATATTTGTATATATTGGTTTCGGTGCACCGTGTTTGTTTGGTTATTGGTTTGTTTTGTATAATACACTTTATTTTCACTACTTGCTCTTGTGTTACGTCTATTATTGTCCCGCCGCGGTTGCGCAATACCGGAAGTGGGGTTTAACAGCGCATTCCTAGATTCCCGAATCCGTATTTGTGTAACAAAAGGTTTTATAATAATCCCAGCGTTACATAGTGGTGGCCCGTACGGGGAATCTATAATTTGGATATTTTCCGGTTTTGTGTGACTTGGCTGTACAAACATGGACGCTAATGCTAACGCTAGCGCTAATGCTAACGCTAATGCTAACGCTAGTGGTGCTATGAAGGCCAAC
Source organism: Channallabes apus (assembly GCA_030522415.1). Lineage (NCBI taxonomy): Eukaryota > Metazoa > Chordata > Actinopteri > Siluriformes > Clariidae > Channallabes > Channallabes apus. Next base: position 29,282,822 of record CM060116.1, on the reverse strand, counting down.
TTTGCTATAGATAGTAATGTGATGGAGAGAGATGATGCATTTGTAACACGCCGTAACCCTACTGCTGAAATAACATCATTGATAAGTTCACTGTACATATCTGATAGACATGAGGATGACGATGATGATGTTATTGCTCATGTGTCTGATATTAATGTTGTGCAAACAATGAACAATGAACTAAATCAATGCAAGGCGGATGTGGAGGCGCTCACAGACAAAGTGAGGAAGTTGGAGCAGGATTTTAGACAATCCGTAAACAGCAGTCTAAACAGAGAAACCAGTTTCCGTGAGGCAGTGGACGCTGGCTTAGAAGGGCTGGAGCGCTACTGCCAAGAGGCCTTAGAGAAGCTGGAAAGAGCTGTTACTGACTGTTTTCTCCGACGTGACGTGATCTGGGAAAACCAGATGAAGAAACTACGCTTCACGAGTACGCCCTCCATCCAAAGATTACAGGCCTACACCCCTGCATCTCTCCAATCTCCGGTTCTACAATCTCCCAGCACTCCGATCACGACATCTATAACAGAGGTAAAGCCATCCATCAGTCACGAAACTTATGACATTCCTCCCGGTGTTCCTACACACTCTTCTGCTCAGCTTACCTCCTCAGTTTCTCCCTCTTCTTCTTCCTTTCATGGTCGACCACCCATCCGCCTGGAGTTTCCAGCCTTTGGTGAAGCTTCAGAGACCGCGGATGTACTCCACTTCATCGAACAGTGTGAGAACTATCTGGAGATCCGACCACTGCCCAGCCCAGAACTGCTAGGAACCCTCAGCACTGTTTTAAGCGGACCTGCTCTGAGCTGGTGGAAGGCAGAGAAAGGCAAGGTAAGGGACTGGATGTCTTTCAAACAGGCGTTTATGGCGGCATTCTTACCTGATGACTATCTCACGGAAGTGGAGGAAAATTTGAGGTCGCTGGTACAGCAGCCGGGTCAACGCCTGCGGGACTTCGCCTATGACTATCGCGCCCTCTGTCTGAAGTGGAAGCCGGATATCTCAGAGGAAGAACTGGTGGGGAGAATCCTGAACAATATCAACCCCAGAGTAGCTGGATGTCTGAGGGGAACGGTGACCACAGTGGAACAGCTCGTGAAGATAGGTTCGAGGGTGGAAAAAGATTGCAAGAGCTCCAGAGATTACTGGCAGAAGGTGGACTCTCAGCAGAACAAGGAGAAGAGTCATAAGAAGACAGGTGAGCGAGCTCCTTCAAAGTTCACAGCAGGACTCTCCATAGCTCAACCTCTACCAGCTCCATCTCTCCTCCTGGTTCCAGTGACGGTGAAAGGAAGAAAGGTGAATGCGGTGGTGGACACGGGCAGTTCATATACGCTGATGAGGAACCATCTGTGGCAGACGCTCAACGATCAGGAGGACCAAGTTGGACTTCCATCTCCTCAGAAGTTCGTCATGGCTGATGGAAAGATACATCAAGCACAAACACACACCTTGTTACAGTACAAGTGGCACACCATCGAATGTGAGATAAAGACATTCATCATGAGGGACGCTCACCTGGCCTTCTCTCTGATTGTGGGACTCGACTTCCTAAAAGCAACAGGAGCCATCCTGGACATCGCTGGAGGAGAATACGCACTGAAAACAGAGGAGGGGATCGTTTACCATCCATTTATAACGTCCCCACCCCACTGTGCACCATCGATGCTGACGCAACAAAGACACATTCAGCTCCCAGCTACCGCCAATCTTTACCTCGCCTTGCCAGTGACACCCGACGAGCTCCAATCTGCAGAAAAAAACCCTGAGATCACGCCATCAGGGGCCCCGACAATGAAGAGGAGCTGCTGAAACTCATGGCTGCTTGGCCACTCACCACCTCCAACACACTAGGCAAAACAGCAGTAGTGAGACACACTATCACTTTATCAGATGACACTCCATTTAAATCCAGAGCCTATAGAGTATCACCCATTAAAAAGACCATTATAGAAGATCAAGTAGACCAGATGCTGAAGGATAAAATCATCCAACCTTCATGTTCACCCTGGTCTTCCCCCGTTGTGTTAGTACCTAAACCCGATGGGACTTACCGTTTTTGCGTGGATTACAGAAAGCTAAACAGCAAGACCAAACCTGATGCTTATCCAATGCCGATAATACATGACATCTTAGAATCACGGGATGGCGCCTCCTGGTTCTCAACCTTGGATCTGCAATCAGGTTACTGGCAGGTGGAGATGGAGAAAGACAGCTGTGAGAAGACCGCCTTCATCACCACCAAAGGGCTGTTTCAATTTCGGTCCATGCCCTACGGACTCAGAAACGCCGCAGCCACCTTCCAGCGTTTGATGGAGAAAGTCTTGGCTGAAATAAGGGGGAAACATTGCTTTGTATATATAGACGACATCATTATCTACTCCAAAACGCCGGAGCAGCACATCAAACATCTTAATTCAGTATTCTCCAAACTTACCCAGGCCAACCTCTCCCTCAACATGAAGAAATGTCATTTCTTCAAAAGGCGGCTGAAGTTCCTAGGCCATATCATCTCCGAAGAAGGCGTGCAGTTGGACCCAGAGAAAACCCTGGCGGTGGCTGAATATCCTCCTCCACAAGACGTAAAATCTCTTCAGCGTTTTCTAGGTCTCGCCGGATGGTATCACAAATTCATTCCCCACTTTGCCGATATGACATCCCCATTAAATCATTTGAAAAAGAAGGGAGTAAAATGGGAGTGGACCGAAGAATGCCAGAACGCCATGGAGAACATCAAACACGCCCTTCAAAACCCACCAGTACTAGTTCAACCAAACCTAAATATGCCGTTCCAAGTACACACAGACGCCAGCGAAGTGGGCCTGGGAGCCATTCTCACCCAGAAATCAGCAGAAGGAGAACGAGCGGTAGCGTACGCATCGAGAATGTTGAGAGGAGCTGAGCAGAATTACTCCACATCAGAGAAGGAGTGTTTGGCTGTGGTTTGGGCTGTAGAAAAGTGGAGACACTACTTAGAAGGTCGCGCTTTCGAGGTCTTTACAGACCATGCCGCCCTGTCATGGGCCTTCAACTGCCCGAAAACCAGCTCTCGTCTCACCCGATGGACATTACGCCTACAGCAGTTCATATTCTCAGTACATCACAGAAAAGGCTGTCTGAATCTGGGACCCGATGCGCTTTCCCGGGCGCCCCCCCCCCCCCCCCCCCCGCTACAAGTAGGTACAGCTCCATGTCTTGCCATCATAACCACAAAATTGTCATCCGACTTACCAACTGACCTGTGTGAGATAACCCAAGCGCAACTGAATGACACCAATATCACGGAGCTGCTCTCTAAAGATCACCCAAGAGGCATAAAAGATCAGAGGGTCTCCTTCGAACATCATCAGGGCGCATTATATCGCCGGGTACCCGTAAGAGACGGAGAAAAATTTCAGCTCGTTGTCCCCCAGTCACTAATCAATAACTTTCTGCACTACTATCACGACAATCCACTGGGAGGACACCTAGGGCAACTAAAGACCTTGTTAAGGTTATTAGATGTAGCATGGTGGCCGACGGTGCGGAAGGACGTATGGCATTATGTGAGGACCTGCAGTGTGTGCCAACAATACAAAAATGACAACGCTAAACCCAGTGGGTTACTACAGAGTACCCTGGTTCCAGAGCCGGGACACACCGTGGGACTGGACATCATGGGTCCTTTTCCAAGAAGTAAAAGGCGGAATGAATATCTTTTGGTGGTGGTGGATTATTTCACCAAATGGGTGGAAATGTTTCCCCTTAGGGATGTAAAGACGCCAAAGCTGGTAAAGGTACTGAGAGAAGAAATCTTTACTAGATGGGGAGTCCCCAAATATCTAGTATCCGATCGAGGACCCCAGTTTACGTCTCAGCTGCTGGCACACCTCTGCCAAACATGGGGGAGCGTCCAAAAGCTAACTACGAGCTACCACCCACAAACCAACCTGACTGAGCGAGTAAACAGAACTTTAAAGGTGATGATCGCTTCATATGTCGGGGACCACCACCAAAACTGGGACCAATGGTTACCGGAACTGAGATTCGCCATCAACACTGCCCAACAGGAAACCACTGGGAAAACGCCTGCAGAACTCACACTTGGGCGACAGCTTAAGGGTCCTCTGGAAAGGCTCATTAACCATCCCCCAACACCCAATCACACAGCCTATTCACTTCTGGAAGGGCAACAACGCATCACGGAGGAGGTGAAACTAAGAGTAAAACAGCAACAATCCAAACAAGCCAGATACTACAATGCCCGGAGGAAAGATGCGCACTTTCAACCGGGAGATCTAGTTTGGATTAAGACTCACCCACTCTCCTCCGCAGCAAAAATGTTTTCAGCCAAGCTAGCGCCTAAGTGGGAAGGTCCAGCTGAAATTACAAAGAAACGAGGACCAATTAATTACACTGTGTCTTGGGGCAATCCACAAAAAAACGACACTTTTAATGTGGTAAACTTAAAGCGCTTTTACGGACGTTCTCCTCAGACGCCGGAGGCTTGGGGGGGGGGGGGTCTATGTAGCGCGGCCACATAAAGGGACATTTTTATATATAGGTAATGAATTGAAGAGCTAATGCTGCTCACCTGTAGCCTAAGATGTGCCCGAACGGTTTTAAACTTCCCCTATGACAGTGTTGGTCACCGGGCAAGCTCCCACGCGCATGCGCGATCGCGCCGCGAGGGACCCGGATGAGAACTGATCACGTGATCTGGCATAAAGCCGGAACCGGCGAGGAAGCCGGCACGGAGAGATTTCCCCAGCGCGCTGTGTGTTTTTGAGAGAGAGTTAGTAGGTTGCTTCCCTTCGGATGATCAGTATTTGGATTAATCTCGTTGGACACTCACTATTCACCTCTCATTCCGTTAAATCTCTCCAACTCATATTTCATTTCCGCAATACACTACACCCTGGACTTCCACTCATACACACTCACACACCCCTGCATACACCATACACATTGTTTATTATTGTATTATATTTGTATATATTGGTTTCGGTGCACCGTGTTTGTTTGGTTATTGGTTTGTTTTGTATAATACACTTTGGTTTATTTTCACTACTTGCTCTTGTGTTACGTCTATTATTGTCCCGCCGCGGTTGCGCAATACCGGAAGTGGGGTTTAACAGCGCATTCCTAGATTCCCGAATCCGTATTTGTGTAACAAAAGGTTTTATAATAATCCCAGCGTTACAACCGAACAATGTAATTGATACAGATGTTAACCTAGCCATGTCAGATTCAAACCTAGAATACTTTACTCCCCTTGAAGAGAATGAACTCATTTCATTCATCTCTTCTGCAAATTCATCAACCTGTATATTAGATCCTATACCGACACATTTTCTTAAACAGATAATACCAGTAATATCAGAACCACTGTTGAGAATAATTAATTCCTCACTCAGCATTGGTTATGTTCCAAAATCTTTTAAATTAGCAGTTATCAAACCAATAATTAAGAAACCTGACCTCGACCCCTGTCAGCTGTCCAATTACAGGCCAATATCAAACCTCCCCTTTATCTCTAAGATTCTGGAAAAGATAGTAGCAGAGCAGCTATGCTCATATCTACATAGAAATGGCATACATGAACTGTATCGGTCAGGATTTAGGCCTCATCACAGCACAGAAACAGCACTCGTTAAAGTAGTAAATGACCTCCTATTGGCCTCTGATCAGGGTTGTGTAACTATGCTTGTATTACTCGACCTCAGTGCAGCTTTTGACACCATTGATCATGCTATTCTTCTTCACAGATTAGAAAATGTAGTAGGAATTAAGGGTACAGCCCTCTCCTGGCTCAGATCCTATTTGACCGATCGTTATCAGTATGTAGACTTAAATGGTGATTATTCTGCATGTTCTCTAGTGGAGTTTGGCGTTCCGCAGGGTTCAGTTTTAGGCCCACTGCTTTTTTCCCTTTACATACTTCCTCTGGGCAACATAATCCGTAAGCATGGTATTAGTTTTCATTGTTATGCTGACGACACACAGCTATACGTCTCAACAAAACCTGATGAGAAAAACCATCTTACTAAAGTTGAGCAATGTGTGCAGGACATAAGAAATTGGATGCTAATTAACTTCCTTCTGCTTAATCCGGATAAGACAGAAGTTCTAGTCATAGGACCGCATACAGCTAGAAGTAAAATCTTAGATCACACCGTAACTTTTGATGGCCTTTCTGTTCCATCAAGTGCAACAGTAAAAGACCTCGGCGTGATTATAATTTCCAGCCTTTCATTTGAAGCTCATGTAGATAATATCACCAGGATAGCATTCTTTCACCTCAGAAATATTGCCAAGATAAGAAATATATTGTCGCTAAACGATGCAGAAAAACTAGTTCATGCTTTTATCACTTCTAGGTTGGACTATTGTAATGCCTTACTGTCTGGTTGTTCAGTTAGCTGCATAAACAAGCTTCAGCTAGTCCAGAATGCAGCAGCGAGAGTCCTCACTAGAACCAGAAGATATGAGCACATCACCCCTATCCTAACTTCACTACATTGGCTCCCTGTGAAATTTCGCATTGATTTTAAAATACTACTCTTGACATATAAAGCATTAAATGGTCTCGCGCCGCAGTATCTGAGCGAACTGCTAGTGTCTTACGATCCGCCATGCCTACTTCGGTCAAATGATGCAGGCTGCTTGTCAGTACCGCGTATTATGAAAACTACAGCTGGGGGCAGAGCTTTTTCTTACAAAGCCCCAAAATTATGGAATAGTCTTCCAAATAGTGTTCGGGACTCAGACACAGTATCAGTGTTTAAGTCTAGGCTCAAAACCTATTTATTTAGCCAAGCATTTTTATAAATAGATTTGCCATAATGTAAAGGAGCAGATCTGGGGGACTCATGGATGTAGAGTATTATGGTGAACTGGTATGTTTAGATGCTGTCTTCCTCACTCTCATTTGATCACTCAGGTTTGTTGACGGTGAGGTGATTGTTTGCTTTACATCTCAGGGAACCCTCATGTTTGTGTTTCCTTCTGGCTCTCCCTTTTAGTTATGCTGTCATAGTTATTCCTGCCGGAGTCCCTGCTTGCACTCTACAGTAAATATACAGTCACATTATACATTGTGATTGTGACCATACCTAATTGCAATCTCTCCTCCTCTTCTCTTCCTCCCCCTCTTTCCTCTCTCCCCCTGTCTCCCCCTTTCACTCTTTCTCTCTCTCTCTCTCTCTCTGTCGAGCTACACATGTCATTCCTGAGCTGCCAGTGATCCAGACTCCCTCTGCCCTCCGGACCTGTCTGATCCATCCTGGTGCCCCGTTTCTGGTTGGAGGTCTCGTCGCATGGATGCCCCGTGTGTCTCTTTGGGATACGTCTGGTGTCTGGGGATGATTCTATCTACTTAGAAGATGGTTCTGGCCTCGACTGGTGTTGTCAGCTGTTTCTCTGAAGACTTGACAATTCGATAGTTCAGGACTTTCTACAAGTCTATCTGAGTCTCCAATAACTACTGGACTCCATTTTACTATTATAACATCAATTAACATCAACTATTATAGCTGAACCTAACACTTAACACTGTAAAAATGCAGATAATTTCCTGCTATCTGTTTCACCCAGATGAGGATGGGTTCCCTGTTGAGTCTGGTTCCTCTCAAGGTTTCTTCCTATTACCATCTCAGGGAGTTTTTTCCTTGCCACTGTTGCCCTCGGGCTTGCTCACCAGGGACTATGTGAACATTTTGATTCATACACATTCACATTCCATACAAACTTAAATAATTCTCTTGATTGTGTAAAGCTGTTTTGAGACAATGTCAATTGTTAAAAGCGCTATACAAATAAAACTGAATTGAATTGAATTGAATATTGGCTTCTTCACAAAGAAGCCCTGAGGTTCATGTGTCCAGGACCATGGGAGATTTCGAGATTTCGCGGGCTGTACCGCTATCTAAAATAAACAATACAGTTTCAAAATGTTGACTGTTAAAGTGATTGCTCTCAAATCCTACCAAACGATTGATTTGTGACAATCGATTGAAGGACGCTTACTTTCATATAGAAATATTCCCACAACTCAAGGAAAGACCTGAGGTTCGCTGTTGGGGGCCAAGCTTACCAGTATTGGGTCCTTTCAGTTGGTATAGCTTTCGCACATATTAAAATGCATTGATGTAGCTCTGGCTCTTACGACTACCAGGGCATCAATATTTGAATTACATAGACGACTGGCTGGCCCAGTCTCATTGGCTAGCGCTTCGACATCAGCATGTCGCCCTAGCTCATCTTGTTTCTTAGGATTGAGACCCAACGCCACGAAAGTGTGCTCTTTCCTGTTCTGAGGATTCTGAGGATTGGGTGTCACATGAGATTCGATCATAAGCGGGCACAGCTCTCTCCCGCTCGTGTCGAATCCATTATCAACACCCTCAAGGAAAGACCAAGAAAGTGACCATCACTTTCAGAGATCTTAGCTCTCATGGCAGCCGTATCCACGGTGACCCTTGGGCCTGCACATGAGAGCATTTCAGTTGTGGCTAAGACAGGGGATTTCACTCTAGGGCCGATCCCCAACAAGGGTTACGCGCCAGGTGCTTCGTACCCGTCCTATGTGGTTCAGACCCCGGTTTCTGACTCTGGGTCCCACTCTAAGTTCGTCTTGTCGTCGCAGATGCTAACGACAGACGCTTCCCTCACGGGCGGGGGTGCAGTCTTAGGTGACCGTTCCAGCCCAAGGGTGCTGGAGAGGCCTTCTTCTCGCACGGCACATCAATTGCCTCGAAATGATGGCTCTATTTTTCGCCCTAAAGCACTTCCTCCAGCAGTTGAGAGTGCCATGTCCCATTGCGGGTGGACAACACTATGGCAAGTCTCATATTAATCGCCAGGGCGGACTGTGCTCGCGCCACTGAATAACTAGCGCACCAGGTTCCTGTCCCTCAGCGCGATTTACGTTCCAGGGCATATGAATGTGAGAGCAGCTGTAATTGTCCAGTCAATCTCTGACACACGGGGAATGGAAACCCCACCCAGAAGTAGTCAGTCAATCTCGGTGAGATTTCATGCAGCAGAGGTGGACCGTTTTGCCTCGCCAGATAAGCAAACGTCCCGTTTCTGCCTTCTGCCCTCTGCCTTTTACAGCTTCGGAGCAGGAGAAACTTCACTTACTTTGTCCAGTACGTGCTCTTCAGATTTACAGTACGTCCACCGCATGAGCCAGTGGCGTAAGTCAGAGCGCCACTATACTGGGTGAGAGATGCTATTGCCCTCTCCTATGAGGCACGTGGGCTCACTTCGCCTCTAGGAATCAGGGTTCATTCAACCTGGGGGATCGCCTCATCTATTGCACTAGCAAGAGGTATTCCCCTGCAGCAAGTGTGTGCGAAGCAGGTTGACCCAGTCCACTGCTGAATTTTTCCAGTGCTGGAGTCCCTGCAGGAAAGTTGTCCTCGGGCCCATCCTCATCTGGGTGAAACAGATAGCAGGAAATTATCTGCATTTATACAGTGTTAAGTGTTAGGTTCAGCTATAATAGTTGATGTTATAGGGCTGACGTCACTTCCTCCGTACGAGGACACTGAGAAGCTGCTTTTTTCCGAGCTCCACCATACTGACCAACTTTTAAACTTTTTCGTCCCCTTACGAAGAGTGTACATAAAACGGATAAGTATCTTATAATATATTTACTCGAAACGCGTGTTATATCGTTAAGTTTTAATTGTTTTGCAGCACACCGCTTTTAACCGGCATTAGCATCGCTAATTAGCATTAGCATCGCTAATTAGCATTAGCATCGCTAGCCCGGCTATCACGTTTGTTTGTTTGTTTCTAAAGTTTGTTTTCGCTTCCTCACACCGATTATTTTCCGTGTTTAGACACCATGTCGGTTGTGATTCTGCCTCTGAGTGCAGGTGAGGAGACATTAGAGCTGCACTCGGTGGATTTGGAGGTGGAGGCCGTGGAGAAGCTGATCCGTGAGCTACAGGTGAAGCTGGCCCGGTTACAGCAGCGGAAAGCCACGTTGGAATCGACGCAGACCGACACTTACCTGTCCCAGGTAAATTCTCGGCATGAGAATTCTCCTACAACCTCAACCCCGCGTGTTTCTCTGCCCAGGTCCAACACACCAAGGACGCATCCCGCCCAGTGTTCCTACACCCCGGCGCCGGGACATCACGGACCCTGGATACAGCAGCAGCGGAAGAAGCACGCCAAGCCCCGGGCGAGGACCTCTCCACCACCACCACCCGTCTTCGACATCTCGACCCAAAACCGCTTCGCTCCTCTCCGCGAGATGGCACACGACGTCCTGGTCATCGGAGACTCCATCGTTCGTCACGTGCGTGCTACCACGGCTAAAGGTAAGGTGCACACACGCTGTTTACCTGGTGCACGTGTTCTTGATGTTGCTGCACAGGTGCCTGCTGCCCTGAGGAGGAACATTGGAGCTGTGGTTCTTCATGCCGGCACGAACGACACCAGGCTGAGGCAGACGGAGATCCTAAAGAAGGACTTCAGGAGCCTGGTCGAGAAGGTCCGCAGCACATCACCCACGACAATGATCATCGTATCTGGACCGCTTCCCACATTTCAGCGAGGAATCGAGAAGTTCAGTAGATTATTTGCTTTTAATGAATGGTTACAATCTTGGTGTCAACAACAGAAATTACGCTTTGTTGATAACTGGAATGTTTTCTGGGAGCGTCCTAGGCTCTATCACACCGATGGCCTACACCCTAGCAGAGCTGGAGCAGCGGTCCTCTCTGACAACATCTCCAGAACACTACGAACCATCTGACTGGCGGTAAGTCATACTGTAGATTCCAAACATATTAGACACATCACAACTCACCGTAGTGATAGACGCACACACATAGCTTGTCCTATAGAAACTGTGTCTGTTCCCCGAATACTGAGAAAAAAGAATAAATTTGTTAAATTTGCCCGAAACAATCTGATAACCATAAAACCAGAAAAAGGCAAAATAAGTAGTCAAAATCCACCTCTAAAGTTTGGACTACTCAACATTAGATCCCTTGCGCCTAAAGCACTTATTGTTAATGAAATTATCTCAGATTATTGCCTTGACGCACTCTGTCTCACTGAAACCTGGCTTAAACCAAATGAATATTTTGGTCTGAATGAGTCTACTCCGTCAGGATATTTCTATAAGCACGAGCCCCGTCTAATTGGTCGCGGCGGTGGTGTCGCCACTATCTACAATGATGTACTCACTGTTACCCAGAAAATAAGGCCCAGGTTTAATTCATTTGAAGTGCTTATCATTAATGTTGCACTAAATGAAATACGTAATAAACCCTTGCTATATTTTACCTTGGCCACCGTGTACAGACCCCCGGGGCCATATGGCGATTTTCTTAAAGAATTTGGACATCTGCTATCAGACCTATTGGTTAACTCTGACAAAGTATTGATAGTAGGAGACTTTAACATTCATGTAGATGATGCTAACGACGCTTTAGCACTCACATTTATGGATTTACTAAATTCCTTTGGGGTTAAGCAAAATATAATTGGAGCAACTCACCGCTTTAATCATACGCTAGATTTAATTATATCCCATGGTATAGATGTCTCTAATATAGAGATCATACCTCAAAGTGATGATATCACAGATCATCACCTCCTGACATATACTCTACCCGTAGAACAGATTAGCTGTGTCTCCCCACGCTATCAATCTGTTAGAAATATGAATCCCACCACTAAAGACAGATTCACAAGTAATCTGCCGGATCTGTCCCAATTTCTTATTAGACCCCTAAATGCAGATGATCTAGATGAAGTGACTAGCAGCATGGGCACTATTTTTACCAGTACATTAGACACTGTTGCTCCCATCAGATTAAAAAAAGTCAGAGATAAAACATTGGCACCGTGGTACAACAGTCATACTCGCGCCCTAAAGAGAGCAACCCGTAACCTCGAGCGAAAATGGAGGAAAACTAAATTAGAAGTTTTTCGAATTGCGTATAAAGACAGTATGTGCAGCTATAGACAGGCTCTAAAAACTGCTAGGACCGAGCATCTTAGCCAACTGATAGCAAGAAACCAAAACAATCCCAGGTTCTTATTTAGTACAGTGGCTCGCTTAACAAAACCTAAGATGCCCGCAGAGAGTATCCCATCACAGTTTAGAAGTGAAGACTTTATGGACTTCTTTAATGAAAAAATCAATAATATCAGGAAGAAAATAATGGAGGTTCAACCTCTAATAGTATCTCACGATCCAGTTCAGCCTATAGCTTCACATTTAGATTTTCACTGCTTTACAGGTATAGGACAGGAAGAGCTGTATAAACTCATCACCTCGGCTAAATCAACAACGTGCCTGTTAGACCCAATCCCAACCAGATTTTTAAAAGAAGTGATGCTTACGGTTGGAGAGCCACTCCTAAACATTATTAATTCTTCATTACATCTAGGTCACGTCCCTAAACCTTTCAAGTTAGCAGTTATTAAGCCGCTTCTTAAAAAATCTAATTTGGACGCGAATGAAATAAAAAATTACAGACCGATCTCAAACCTCCCGTTCATATCAAAAATACTAGAAAAAGTAGTATCAGCTCAAATTTGCACATTCTTGCAGGATAACAACATCCTTGAAGAATTTCAGTCAGGTTTCAGGCCCCATCATAGCACAGAAACTGCACTAGTTAAGATTACAAATGACTTGTTTTTAGCTTCAGACCAAGGCTGCATCTCATTGCTAGTCCTGCTCGATCTTAGTGCTGCATTCGACACTATAGATCATAATATTCTCATAGATCGCTTACAAAATTATATAGGCATTCAGGGACAGGCACTAAAATGGTTTAGATCTTACCTGTCTGATCGCTACCATTTTGTAGATCTAAATGGAGAACCGTCTGGTATAATGCCAGTGAAATATGGGGTCCCACAAGGGTCAGTTTTAGGACCTCTGTTGTTCTCAATATACATGCTTCCCTTGGGTAACATCATTAGAAGACATGGGATTAGTTTCCATTGTTATGCTGATGATACCCAATTATATATCTCAACTAAACCAGACGAAATACCTAAGTTGTCTAGATTAACTGAGTGTGTCCAGGACATAAAAGATTGGATGACCAATAACTTTCTTTTACTAAATTCAGATAAGACAGAGATATTACTTATTGGCCCAAAAACCAGCACACAACAGCTTTCACAATTCAGCTTGCGCTTAGAAGGATGTACTGTTATTACCAGCTCAGCAGTAAAAGATCTGGGAGTAATATTAGACAGTAACTTGTCTTTTGAAAATCACATTTCAAATATCACAAAAACAGCCTTTTTCCATCTTCGAAATATTGCTAAACTTAGGAACATCTTATCCGTATCTGATGCAGAAAAACTAGTTCATGCATTCATGACCTCCAGACTGGACTATTGTAATGCATTACTAGGTGGTTGTCCTGCATCCTCAATAAACAAGCTTCAGTTAATCCAAAATGCAGCTGCCAGGGTTCTCACTAGATCCAGAAAATATGATCATATAACCCCAATATTATCATCCCTGCACTGGCTACCTGTTCAGTTTAGAATAAATTACAAAATAGTATTACTTACATACAAGGCCTTAAATGGTTTAGCTCCCACATACCTAACCAGTCTTCTGATACGCTACAATCCACCATGCGCCTTAAGATCACAAAACTCCGGACTTCTGGTAGTTCCCAGAATTTCAAAATCTACAAAAGGGGGTAGGGCTTTTTCATATTTAGCTCCAAAGCTTTGGAATAGCCTTCCAGACAGTGTTCGGGGAGCAGACACGGTTTCTCAGTTCAAAAGTAGACTCAAGACGCATCTTTTTAATCTGGCATACACATAACTCATCCCAGTACTCATACTCCAGTACACCTATACCGAATGGCAACTACGCTAATTCTCCCCATCTGTTCTGTATTTCTCTACCCATCCCGAGGCATCGGGAGATTTTGCCAGCTTCAGTAGACAAAGGCCGACCCTGCGAGGTTCCTGAGGCATCCAGAGAAGGACCAGCTCCAACTGGATTCAGCTTTATGATGGTTGGAGCTACACATGCTGCTCCTGTGCTTCCAGTGATCCAGACCTCATCTGCCCTCTGCACCTACTGACTCGTCCCTATGCTGAACTGGTCTTCATGACAATTTAAATAATTTCTGTCATATTGAATTTTCACCTGCACAACACACAAGATGTTATATCATTTCTATCTGTTATCGCCCAAATGAGGATGGGTTCCCTGTTGAGTCTGGTTCCTCTCAAGGTTTCTTCCTAATGCCATCTCAGGGAGTTTTTCCTTGCCACCGTCGCCGTCACCCTTGGCTTGCTCATCAGAGACATTTCATTCATTCATCTCATTATTATCTGCACATTTTTCTCACACATCCACACTTCCAATTATTTTCTTTTCTATAATTATTATTATTATTTGTTTTTATTTATTTATTTTCTATTATAATTTTATTTATTTGTTTATTAATTTATATATAATTATTCTATATATATATATATATATATAAAAATTTTTTTTTTTTTTTTTTTTTTTTTTTTGTCACTTTTTGTTTGTTAAATTTCTTAAATTTTTGTGAAGCTGCTTTGAGACAATGACCATTGTTAAAAGCGCTATATAAATAAAATTGAATTGAACTGAATTGAAATGTTAATTGATGTTATAATAGTTGATGTAAAATGGAGTCCAGTAGTTATTGGAGACTCAGATAGACTTGTAGAAAGTTCCAGTCCTGAACTATCGAATTGTCAAGTCCTCAGAATTGTCCGATAGAATAGTCAGATTTACGTCCACCGCATCAGCCAGTGGTGTAGGTCAGAGCAGCCTTTATATGACTTGGGGCCGATGAAGCAGCCGCCACTACACTGGGTGAGAGATGCATATTGTCCTCTCCTATGAGGCGCGTGGGTTCACTTCACCTCTAGGAAGCAGGGCTCGTTCAACCAGGGAGATCGCCTCCTTTTGCACCAGCAAGAGGTATTCCCCTGCAGCAATTGTGTGACACGGAGACACACATTTGTTACATTATAATCTGGATGTTCATGCTACTCCGGGCTCAAGGAAAGCCCCGAGTTAGCTGCCCAGGCATAGTTCTGAGACCTTCTCGGCTTTGTGCGCACACGCTACACAACCTTGGGATCCAGACACTTGTAGTGCGGCGGCGTTGGTATTCTCGTTCCCATAGCGTTTTCACGCAGCATCGAGTGTAGCCATGAAAGGGAACGTCTCGGGTTACATTGCTGTAACCCTGTTCCCTGAAAGGCGGGAACGAGATGCTGTGTCCAAATGCTGCACTACCATGTGACCGGACGTCCGTTCAGACAAATTAATCTGAGGTTTGTCGCCGGCTCTCTAGTATTTATAACCTGCGGCTGTGTCTAATCAGATGACGTCACCTGACCGAGGTTATATATAGCCAAAAAATTTGGCGTGTTTGCACACATGCTTCACAACCGGCAACAGGACAAATGGTTCCCATAGCGTTTTCACGCAGCATCTCGTTCCCGCCTTTCAGGGAACAGGGTTACAGCAATGTAACCCGAGACGTTCTCTCCTAAATTATTAAAGCTTCTCCGATTTATTTTAATGTTGCTTGCGACAGCGTAACAGCCCGTTAATTCATGCTCATGTAATGATGAGATGGACAAACTGCTCTATGCCCATTCTTTTATTTGCTATAGTACAAACTTTCGGGTGGATCCTGCACTTAAATCCAACTAAAAAAACTACTGAAGAACAAAACTCAGGCTCTATATCCTAGTTTACATCTCGCATTCCCGTTCAAACACACCGGACTGCATTACCCACAATGCATCTCCCGCACTGAACTACACTTCCGTAAACAGCGGTCATAAATCAACATTTCTCTCCCGCTACACTGTTTTATCTGAAAATTTGCAATAAACATCGCTAATGACACTCGTGTGAGCGCAGGCTAACAGAATTACTGCTGTAAAGTAAAACAAACAAACAAATGAACCCGCACCTTACCTCTGTGTGTTTGTTTCTGAAGGGGGATTCACACATAGCCGGCACAGTGTCAATTTACGCTCGCGCACAGACACACACACACCGCTATAAGCTGAGGCAGAAAATGGATTTTTAACCTCTGTATTGAATATTTCTTTTGCTTTACTCGTGCACACACACGTGTGTTATAAGAAACAGTACACGCACTGTACACGCGCACTTCCGAACACAAAATAAAATATGTTTTACACACACGGGGTCACAGTGTTATAGTAAACAGTGCACGGATGTTGATTAAGCCAGTAAGAGACGAGCATTAAGACCCAGCAGGAGAGACGATTACCCACAATTCTGCAGTGCAAGAGAGAGAAAATCTGTTGGCTCAGTTGTGATGACGTGACGCTCAACGTCAAAACAAGAAGCGCAATGCGTGATACATGATACTATGTGCTCGTAAACCAAGACAATGCTCGTCTTTCAAGTCGAAATTTATTAAAAATCTTTGCTCGTCTTGCGGAACACTCGTAAACCGCATTACTCATAATCCGAGGTTTCACTGTATAGCCAAAATGTGTGTATGTAGATGTATTGGGGGTATTTTTTATTGAAAACGTAACATTTTAATTTATTTCTGATCAAATGAATGAACTGACTCAAAAAAAGATTCGTTCATTTTGATGAACGAGATTCAAAGAACTGAGTCACGAAAATGATTCAAACTTTTGATCACTAGGCTACACCATCACTGCAAAATAATTCCTGATTCATCCTCTGTACAGTATACTAGATTGTACTTTGCCTTTTAAATGATCAACATCCTTACCAGAAGGTTTGTACACCACATTTTTTTTGTTGGTTTATTGTCATTTTTCCACACATATGTATGATTACATGTATGAATGATTGATTAATTAACCCCATTATTATAACTTTAAAGCACAGTGAAACTCTGGGAGAGACTCAGCTGGGGTAAAATTACCAGTAGTTTATTATTTTCATCACATAGTCCATGAATTTTACCTGATCCTGACTATAATGGTTAGTTTATTCCTATGACAAAGAAAGCACTAAGAACGTCTATATACCCGTTATGCATGATACAGTAATGGATCTTGAAATGTCTCTTTACCTACTGTAGGTGTATATAAAAAGTATACGATATACTGTATATCACTCATTCATAGTCTATATTGCTTTATCCTGTATACAGGATCACGGGGGGCCTGGAGCCTATCCCTGAGGAGACTTGGGGCACGAAGAGGGGTACACCCTAGACAGGATCCTAATGCATCACAGGGCACACACACAAACACATATACACTCATTTACACACTACGGGCAATTTGGGAACACCAATTAGCCTAATCTGCAAGTCTTTGGACTGTGGGAGGAAACCGGAGTATCCGGATGAAACCAATCAAGCATGCAAACTCCATGCACACAGAGACAGTATTTTGCCTTTTCACCATCATTCTAATAGTTATCTACCTCTTATTATATTTCATGAGTAAATGTACAACTCAACAAAAGTTAATTCCAGTAATTTAGACACAGCTACAGTAAATTCTTTGAGATCACATATTTTTAGAGCAAAAGCTTATTCCTCTTGTGAAACACCACTTCATCTGGTTGTACTCTCCATTTCACAATGATGTCTTTGTCCATCATATGGTCTATTAGTTTCTCTTTGATCTAAAAAAAAAATAAATAATAATAATAATAATAATAATAATAATAATAATAATAAACTCCATATATACACACACATAAATGCATAAATCTTTGGGAAATCTTTATAAATTAAAAAGACTAACATTGAGATTCTCATAACAATACAGTGTGTATGAGGCAGTGTCTGCGTAACACTCTGGCTGCAGTATTAAGGAGGAATATGTGCGGAGGATGAGACTCACCTTCTCCAAAATGGGTGCATTTATTCCAGCATCATTCAAATTTTGAGTGGACCTGATCTTCAGCCTTATGATTTGATATTTTGCGACTACTAAATGCATATACACATACAAGTGTTAGCATATACATTTATACAATAAAATAAATTATAAATTAAGAAAATCTGTTTACATTTTGAACATTCATATTTACCATACCCGAGTAACAGAAGAAAGGCATAATCTCTGTGCACTGTGCATCACCAGCTTGCCCATCATATATATAAGCACAGTTTTCATTCCAATAGTAATTATCAGGTTCTCCATATGTCCAGTTGATAACAGACATGTTGGTATTGTCTACCCACTTCCAGCCGTCTTTGAACATACCAAACCAAGTAGTGCCATAGATTAACCCCTCTAAAACCGCGTTTTCTTCTTCATTTCTCGAACTGGCCAGGTCTGTATGATACTGTCTGCAGTAAGCCCGAGCATCAGGCCATTGTGTATAATTATATATGTAAATATAGCTGTCATTGCCACTTAATCTGTCTGTGGAAATAAAACATAAAACTTAAATATTATTGTTACTTATATTATTGTAAAACTTTCCATTTAGTTACTCCTTCTATAAAAGGAAATGCAAATAGGTCACATGTTTCTTCAGAAACAATCTTTTATAAAAGAGAAAAAAGAAAAGACATTTTGTAACAATTTCCATTTTCCAAAGACAGCAAATGTCAAACTTAATCAAACAGTTTTGATGGTTTTATTTTTCTGTTTAAACTTGCAGTTTCAGAAGGTTTCAGAAGATTCTTCATAAAACAAAGTCAGCAGATATTTATTTTATTAAAAGACAGTATTCTTTACTGACACAGTGGTAAAGTGAATAATATATAGCATTTACCATCAAAGCAGATAAAATGGTGCAGTTCACTACAGTCCAGATCCCACCAACCATACGAAGTTATCACCACACAGTTTTGATGTCCCCACCTGTTGTTGGGCTCTCCTGAATCCCATTTTCTCATTGGGCCCACTGGTTGATATCCAAGAGACCAATGCCAATTGTTGATGTTACTGTATAGTCCAATCCAAGCACTGGAAGTGAATTGTTTACTCAGTGTTTCATTCAGAAACTGCTCCATGTCATCATTACTTTCAATGATTGCCAGGTCTGTGTGTGTGGCTTGACAGTATGTTTGTGCATCAGTCCAGTTTCTTCCCTCCTGGACAAGGAAATACTTACGGGTAATAGACAGGGCAATGGGGACCGCATCTAATTAAAAAGATAGAATGCAATGTTTAAAAAATGTAATTGATTTCTTTTTAATTTTTTTGCTGAACAGATTTAGGCGTGGACAAAAGTGGCAGTTGTCCAAAGAGGCCTCTTGCAGTAGATGGATCACTTGTAAAAAAAATTATAAAAATCAGAATGTTGTGACAGGTGCACAACCGTTTTTTTCTTACTTTATTTAGATGCCATGTCCATATTGTATCACCAAATGGTTCAATTAACCTTGTCAGAGCGGGCATCTACTTTTTGAGCTAGTCAGCCTTGTTCATGGGAAGGTCTACGACTCCCACACCACAAGATGGAGAGGGGCAGCTACGTTGTGAGAACTTAAGGGATTTGGACTGAACAGTTGTGTAGCCTTAAGCAAACAACTTATTAGTGAAACTACTTGGGAGAAAAAGAAAAAGCTTTAATTTCCTAGTGAGCATAAAGAATGGACTATGGAGCATTGGGAAAAAGTCATGTGATCTGATTGGAACAGGGTAAATCTTGACTAGAGTGATGGGCACATCAAGGTAAGATGAGATCCATGATGAAGTAATGCACCCATCATGCCTAGTGACTATCATATAAGGTATGTATGTGCCTTTCCAAATCATATCCAATCAACTGAATTTACCACAAGTGGACTCCAACTAAGCTGCAGAAACATTTCAAGGATGATCAGGGGAAACAGGATGCGTCTGAGCTCAATTTTGCAAACACTGTGAATAATTATGTACATGTGCTTTCTCAATTATTTTTATTATTAATACATTTGCAAAAATCTCAAGTAAAGTTTTATCATGTTGTCATTATGGGGTGTTGTGTGTAGAATTTTGAGAAAAAAAAAACAAATAGCCTTATTCTAAAATGGATTAAATTTGTGACATAAAATGTGGAAAAAGTGATGCGCTGTGAATACTTTCTGGATGCACTGTAAGCCAGTGTGGGCATTGTTATAATCTGGGGTTGCTTCAGTTTGTGAGGTCTAGCAATGGTATGGTGCCAAAAATGTCCTGAATATAGTCCTGAATATTCTATTCATATATAGAATATATGAATGTCCTGAATATAGTAACCAACCAGGCTTTTCCATCAATGGATTTTTTTCTCCTGATGGCATGGGCATATTACAAGTTGATAATGCCAGGATTTTCCAGACTCAATGTGTAAAAGAGTGGTTCAGGGAACATGAGAATTTTTACACATGAATTGGCCACCACAAAGCACAGACCTTAACCCCACTAAGAACCTTAGTGGATGTGCTGGAGAACACTTTATGCAGCAGTCTGACTCTTACTTCATCAATATAAGGTCATGGAGAAAAGTAATTCAACTCTTGACTGATATAAATGTTGTGGCATTGTCTACGCTTATTGAAATGATGCCACAGTGAATACATGCTTAATCAAAATGAAAGATAATAAGACACGTTTTAATCGATGTTATTCGATCTACTTGGCCGCAGTGAGTGTTGTGGCTGATCAGTGTATATAATATACAGTACAATGATCAGCCATAACGTTATGACCACTGATAGGTGACGTGAATAACATTGATCATCAACTATAAAAAAAAAAAAAAAGCCAATGCAGCCTAAATCACAGAAAAGTCTATGCTGACCATGATAGACATGCACCAGAACACCCAGTTCACCACACCTCACCATGCATGGGGCCCAGCAGGCAAAGACCCCAAGGCCACCGACCTGGCCGTCAAACTCCCCAGATCCCAATCTGATCAAGCACCCATGAGATACACCAGACAAACAAGTATGATCCAGGGAGGTGCCACCCTGCAAACCACAGCACCCAAAGGATCCAGAGCCAGCATCTTGGTGCCAAATGGCACACCCCCAGAGGCCCTAAGGAGCCACACCCTAAGGACCCAAATCCACAAGCGGAATACAAAACCTTGGTGATTTTAATGTTAATGGATTTAATAGTATGGCTCATCTGTGTCTATACTGTAGCTTGACAGCAAAATGTCAAGTATATCTAAAAAAATTAGCACATTTCATCCGACCAATAAAAGAAAAGTGTTTTTAATACAAAAAAGTCAACCTTCAAATAATTATGTTCAGTTATGCACTCAATACTTGGTCGGGAATCCTTTTGCAGATTCTTGTGTCTCTCAACTTTCTCTTCACAATATCCCACAGATTCTCTATGGGGTTCAGGTCAGGAGAGTTGGCAGGCCAATTGAGCACAGTAATACCATGGTCAGTAAACCATTTACCAGTGGTTTTGGCACTGTGAGCAGGTGCCAGGTCGTGCTGAAAAATGAAATCTTCATCTCCATAAAGCTTTTCAGCAGATGGAAGCATGAAGTGCTCCAAAATCTCCTGATAGCTAGCTGCATTGACCCTGCTCTTGATAAAACACAGTGGACCAACACCAGCAGCTGACATGGCACCCCAGACCATCACTGACTGTGGGTACTTGACACTGGACTTCAGGCATTTTGGCATTTCCCTCTCCCCAGTCTTCCTCCAGACTCTGGCACCTTGATTTCCGAATGACATGCAAAATTTGCAACCTGTAGCCCATTTCCCTACACACACCTGTACACGGTGGCTCTGGATGTTTCTACTCCAGACTCAGTCCACTGCTTCCGCAGGTCCCCCAAGGTCTGGAATCGGTCCTTCTCCACAATCTTCCTCAGGGCCGGTCACCTCTTCTCGTTATGCAGCGTTTTCTGCCACACTTTTTTCTTCCCACAGACTTCCCACTGAGGTGCCTTGATACAGCACTCTGGGAACAGCCTATTCGTTCAGATATTTCTTTCTGTGTCTTACCCTCTTGCTTGAGGGTGTCAATGATGGCCTTCTGGACAGCAGTCAGGTCAGCAGTCTTACCCATGATCGTGGTTTTGAGTAATGAACCAGGCTGGGAGTTTTTAAAAGCCTCAGGAATCTTTTGCAGGAGTTTAGAGTTAATTAGTTGATTCAGATGATTAGGTTAATAGCTCGTTTAGAGAACCTTTTCATGATATGCTAATTTTTTGAGATAGGGATTTTGGGTTTTCATGAGCTGTATGCCACAATCATCAATATTAAAACAATAAAAGGCTTGAACTACTTCAGTTGTGTGTGATGAATCTAAAATATATGAAAGTCTAATGTTTATCAGTACATTACAGATAATAATGAACTTTATCACAATATGCAAATTTTTGAGAAGGACCTGTACACTTAGGATATGTGTGGTGACGGAGTTCCACTAAATGAATATGAAGTTGCATTGGACTAGGGTGATCCAGGCAGTTTTATATTGGACCAGCCTTGGTGGCCAAGTCTGACAGGTTGGTCTGGTTCTGTGTGGACTACAGAAAAGTCATGGTGCCGAAATTTGATGCATACCCACTTACTTTTATTTAACCAAGAGTCAAGATTTCACCTAGACCTTTTTTCATGTACTTTAAAGCTTTTTGTGTATGCACACACAGCCATACAAACACACACAATTCTCTCACCTGTGAAAAACAGGAGTATAAACAGATGCCGTGCCATCACCAATGTAGTGGGAACCTCTAGAAAATAAGAAATGTAAATAAAAAATCCCATAGCAGTCATTATCAAAACTGTGACTCCAGTGTTCCCCACAACCATGTTGCAGTGATTCCTGCCACAGAGCACTGAGGGCCATCAACATTGTCACTTCCTAAAACCCTAAGCCGAAAGCAATAACAAAGTAAAGCCACTGTTAAGAATCCTGCTGAATAAGCTTCTGTAGAAGACTCTTTTTTTTTATAGCACATATATTTAGCTGTGTCATTAGCAATAGTTGACTGTTTCAGGAGAAAAGAATTTGTGTCCACTCTAAACTCAGTATTGGTCGACCAAAACATAATAAGAACCACTCATTATTGTGAAAACACTGATTAAAATGATTGATTTATTGATTACATTTTTGAATGAATGTTTCTTCATTCTAGAAAATTTAACTCAGTTAAAAATAATTGGAAAGAAAAAACAGTACCCTAATAATAAGGGTTTTACTCACACATAAAATAGTGTCAAACCAAACCTGTGCCACCACGGCCTCAGGGAAGAAAATCTGGTTCCCCGGTCTACTGAGCCGCCTCTTTCTCTCCCCCTAGTTTATCTGCGTGTGTATGTCTCACTAATATCACTTAAGTAGTTTCACCTGTGTCTCCCTTGTGTGCTATCCTATTTAATCTAATTTAATTTAATTAATTATATCCCATGGTATAGATGTCTCTAATATAGAGATCATACCTCAATGTGATGATATCACAGATCATCACCTCCTGACATATACTCTACCCGTAGAACAGATTAGCTGTGTCTCCCCACGCTATCAATCTGTTAGAAATATGAATCCCACCACTAAAGACAGATTCACAAGTAATCTGCCGGATCTGTCCCAATTTCTTATTAGACCCCTAAATGCAGATGATCTAGATGAAGTGACTAGCAGCATGGGCACTATTTTTACCAGTACATTAGACACTGTTGCTCCCATCAGATTACAAAAAGTCAGAGATAAAACATTGGCACCGTGGTACAACAGTCATACTCGCGCCCTAAAGAGAGCAACCCGTAACCTCGAGCGAAAATGGAGGAAAACTAAATTAGAAGTTTTTCGAATTGCGTATAAAGACAGTATGTGCAGCTATAGACAGGCTCTAAAAACTGCTAGGACCGAGCATCTTAGCCAACTGATAGCAAGAAACCAAAACAATCCTAGGTTCTTATTTAGTACAGTGGCTCGCCTAACAAAACCTAAGATGCCCGCAGAGAGTAACCCATCACAGTTTAGAAGTGAAGACTTTATGGACTTCTTTAATGAAAAAATCAATAATATTAGGAAGAAAATAATGGAGGTTCAACCTCTAATAGTATCTCACGATCCAGTTCAGCCTATAGCTTCACATTTAGATTTTCACTGCTTTACAGGTATAGGACAGGAAGAGCTGTATAAACTTATCACCTCGGCTAAATCAACAACGTGCCTGTTAGACCCAATCCCAACCAGATTTTTAAAAGAAGTGATGCTTACGGTTGGAGAGCCACTCCTAAACATTATTAATTCTTCATTACATCTAGGTCACGTCCCTAAACCTTTCAAGTTAGCAGTTATTAAGCCGCTTCTTAAAAAATCTAATTTGGACGTGAATGAAATAAAAAATTACAGACCGATCTCAAACCTCCCGTTCATATCAAAAATACTAGAAAAAGTAGTATCAGCTCAAATTTGCACATTCTTGCAGGATAACAACATCCTTGAAGAATTTCAGTCAGGTTTCAGGCCCCATCATAGCACAGAAACTGCACTAGTTAAGATTACAAATGACTTGTTTTTAGCTTCAGACCAAGGCTGCATCTCATTGCTAGTCCTGCTCGATCTTAGTGCTGCATTCGACACTATAGATCATAATATTCTCATAGATCGCTTACAAAATTATATAGGTATTCAGGGACAGGCACTAAAATGGTTTAGATCTTACCTGTCTGATCGCTACCATTTTGTAGATCTAAATGGAGAACCGTCTGGTGTAATGCCAGTGAAATATGGGGTCCCACAAGGGTCAGTTTTAGGACCTCTGTTGTTCTCAATATACATGCTTCCCTTGGGTAACATCATTAGAAGACATGGGATTAGTTTCCATTGTTATGCTGATGATACCCAATTATATATCTCAACTAAACCAGACGAAATACCTAAGTTGTCTAGATTAACTGAGTGTGTCCAGGACATAAAAGATTGGATGACCAATAACTTTCTTTTATTAAATTCAGATAAGACAGAGATATTACTTATTGGCCCAAAAACCAGCACACAACAGCTTTCACAATTCAGCTTGCGCTTAGAAGGATGTACTGTTATTACCAGCTCAGCAGTAAAAGATCTGGGAGTAATATTAGACAGTAACTTGTCTTTTGAAAATCACATTTCAAATATCACAAAAACAGCCTTTTTCCATCTTCGAAATATTGCTAAACTTAGGAACATCTTATCCGTATCTGATGCAGAAAAACTAGTTCATGCATTCATGACCTCCAGACTGGACTATTGTAATGCATTACTAGGTGGTTGTCCTGCATCCTCAATAAACAAGCTTCAGTTAATCCAAAATGCAGCTGCCAGGGTTCTCACTAGATCCAGAAAATATGATCATATAACCCCAATATTATCATCCCTGCACTGGCTACCTGTTCAGTTTAGAATAAATTACAAAATAGTATTACTTACATACAAGGCCTTAAATGGTTTAGCTCCCACATACCTAACCAGTCTTCTGATACGCTACAATCCACCACGCGCCTTAAGATCACAAAACTCCGGACTTCTGGTAGTTCCCAGAATTTCAAAATCTACAAAGGGGGGTAGGGCTTCATATTTAGCTCCAAAGCTATGGAATAGCCTTCCAGACAGTGTTCGGGGAGCAGACACGGTTTCTCAGTTCAAAAGTAGACTCAAGACGCATCTTTTTAATCTGGCATACACATAAATCATCCCAGTACTCATACTCCAGTACACCTATACCGAATGGCAACTACGCTAATTCTCCCCATCTGTTCTGTATTTCTCTACCCATCCCGAGGCATCGGGAGATTTTGCCAGCTCCAGTAGACAAAGGCCGACCCTGCGAGGTTCCTGAGGCATCCAGAGAAGGACCAGCTCCAACTGGATTCAGCTTTATGATGGTTGGAGCTACACATGCTGCTCCTGTGCTTCCAGTGATCCAGACCTCATCTGCCCTCTGCACCTACTGACTCGTCCCTATGCTGAACTGGTCTTCATGACAAATTTAAATAATTTCTGTCATATTGAATTTTCACCTGCACAACACACAAGATGTTATATCATTTCTATCTGTTATCACCCAAATGAGGATGGGTTCCCTGTTGAGTCTGGTTCCTCTCAAGGTTTCTTCCTAATGCCATCTCAGGGAGTTTTTCCTTGCCACCGTCGCCGTCACCCTTGGCTTGCTCATCAGAGAAATTTCATTCATTCGTCTCATTATTATCTGCACATTTTTCTCACACATCCACACTTCCAATGATTTTCTTTTCTATAATTATTATTATTTGTTTTTATTTATTTATTTTCTATTATAATTTTATTTATTCATAATTTTATATATAATTATTCTATATATATATAATTTTTTATTTATTTATTTTTTTTGTTAAATTTCTTTAATTTTTGTGAAGCTGCTTTGAGACAATGACCATTGTTAAAAGCGCTATATAAATAAAATCGAATTGAATTGAATTGAATTAACCCCGCCGACCCCTTAGCTCAGTGTTCGTCCACCGTTGTATTAACGTGTGTGTTTGCTTATCTTGTTACTCTAGGGGAGTGGTCTGTAGTAGCAGTGAATTTCTGTGACAAAACTTGGGATATTCTCAGTATTAACATAAAATCATACAATTTTATAATTAACTGTGTGCTTCAAAAAAAACTATGTATATGTTTTCTTAAACAGACAATTTAAGAAGCAGTTAATCCTTAAAATATAATAAAAAGTTTCTTAAACATTTTACAAATTAGTGTAACCTTTTAAAGAATTATCTTTATAAATATACTGTATTTTATATATAATAATAATAATAATAATAATAACTATTATTATTAGTAGTAGTAATTGTTGTAGTAGTAGTATTGACTTCCCTAAATAGAACCTGTGGGCAAGAATTACTTGTAATTTGCTCAGTTGTATATTGTATATTTTATGTATACCAATTTAAACATCAGTTCTTTCTATGTTTCAATTATAACATTAGACTTTCAATTGAATACAGTTTCTTAATTTGTAAAACTCAAAATAAACATTACTTCAAAGATGTAGCAATACGTAATGAGCAAGGAAGAGGAAAAGATTTTATTCTAGATTTTATGGTATAGTTGATGTTTCTAAAGTCTCATTCATTTACTGCTGTAGAAATGCCACAGTGGCCCAGCTCTATAAAAAATAAAAAATAAAAAACACCAATATGTTTAAATTTATAAATTATCCCATGCATCAATTTTTTTTTAAATAAATGGTAGAAAATAATTGAGGTTTTGCAAAAGATTTTTGAAACATACCTGAAATGTTAAAGATGGTAAAGACTGATTGACTGAGTTGCTGTTTGACATGTCACATTTTATGACATCACTTGTGCCTACTTTCCATAAACTTTTACATAAATCAAATTAGAATGGATGGATGGACCGACAGATCACAGGTGTTTAGAGAATACTTGTCAAATTATTTGTGTGGAAATGATTCGATATTCATTATTAATCATAGTTGAGACATTCCAGAATTGAAGGACATTTTTAGTCCCAACTGTGAAATAATCCATGAGCAAAATACTAAATCATGCACTTGTTGTGTAAATTATATTTGAGGAAATATCAAATAGCCTTCAAGCACCCCCTAAAATGGCTTTTTTTCCCACTCTTATCCCAACATCCTGATGCCCAACTTGCATTTCAAATATAACAGTTAAAATTAGTTTTAATTTTCCTTTTTTTGGTATGATTTTGTTGACATTTGATTATATCTCTTGCAATTACTATAACAGGTTTTTAATCATCAACACATTTTAAATAAATGTAATTATGCCTTGAAGTTGTGTCCCACAACATGTGTGCAACCCTGTTACAAAAACCATTTAATCTGGCAGAATAAGAGAAAACAAAAAAATGAGCCACATGAAACAGAGGCAGTAACATCATCAAGCCACTTGCTAACACTATGGGTAGACCAAAAGTCTATCCTCTCTTCTATTTTTCATATTTTTCCAACCTTTTCATCCTTCAGTGTGTCACTCTAACCAATGCAATTCTGTTACTCATTATCAGAGTAAGGCAAAAGAAGATTTCTTTATTTACATAAATAAATTTGTCCTTGACAGTCATGCTACTGTACATTCTACAGGTAGTATCTATTCCAGTGAAAACCCTAAATTTGCATTGATTTTCAACCCTGTGACTTTATTGCCAAAACACCTTACCAGATGAACATCATCGACACATCTAATTTGAAGATCCTGACGCATGCCATCACATGTGACACCACATAAAAGCAATGTATGTATGGGGAATTTGAGGAATGCAGCAATAATACATATATACTCACGAGCCACTACAGTGCCACCGATCATGTCTCCTACCCTCAGTGGGCCACTTTGGACAAAGAGCACAGAAACGATACTGGAGAAGCCTCAAATATCACTTTGCAAAAAGAATTTGAATGCTCCCAAGAAGAGCTAGTGGAAAAGTTTATAATTTTTCTCCAGAAGTTTAACATTTTGCTAAAGAATGCCATCTCTATTACATCAAGCATCAACATGCTTTCTCATGAGTCTTGAAGATAAATCTCCCTGCAAATGAATGTGCAGTTCACATTGGCTTCTTGGACACCTACAAATGCAAGTGCAGCCTTGAAGTAAAAGCTGTTCGTTTTGGTCCCTCACGCCAACAGGCGAAGCTACAAACTACGATTTACTATTTTATTGCACTTGCAGCATCCAGACTGAAGGGGCCCCTGCTATATGGAAACACCTGGAACTGGAAATTCTCAGATGTGACAACTGTCCAATTTTTAGAAACGGTTCTTGCACACAGTAGAAGCAGCATGGCAATTTTACCTCTTTTGTACTGTACTTTTCAAGAAGGGCTTGATACAAAAAACTTGGAACTACTTTGAAGCCAACCATGGTAAAGGTGCCCCAGATGGTGTGGGTGGCACTTTGAAAAGTATGATCGACAGACTTATAAATCGATATCCCCACTCCGCTGTCTCTTTACCAAGCTCTGAGTGAGGGATAATCGAAGGTGAAATTGTTTTACATTCAGGAGCAAGCTGTGGAGGATGCAGTGAAAGAAATGCTAGCTGACCTTCCAGCTGTATCATCTACAATGAGGCTCTACCTTTCACTTTTTTCTTCCTGCTCACTACCGAGACATCAGCTGCATGTGTTCTGCAGGAGGGAAGCTGGAGTGTGCCTGCCAAAACAACAATTGCTTCAGTTTTAATCCAACAGATGGCCACACACAAGGCTCCATGTACAGCACACCAGAAAAAGTGCGGTGGCATAGTCCAAAGGTGCAATACCTGGTGTATGACCACACTACAGTATCTACCCAGGGATCATTCAAGAGGTGAATGAGACCCACTATGAGGAGAAATGTACAGTATGCATTAGAGTGGGGATAAACTGTTTTTTTTCTGGCTGTTAAGAGATGATCTTCTTTGGTATCCTTTTGAGGATGTGGCTGACCCTCATTCCTCCCCCAGAGAATGTTACCTCACGCCATATGGCCATCACATGAGAGATATGAGATACTCTGTACAGCCACAATAATTAAACATGAACATTATGAAATATGCTTTCTAAAATCAGTCCATACTGTTCATACTGTTCATTCCTGTTTTGGATGATTCATTTTATTGCCAGATTGTCAGATTGTCAGTAACATGAC
Organism: Channallabes apus; assembly: GCA_030522415.1. Classification (NCBI taxonomy): domain Eukaryota; kingdom Metazoa; phylum Chordata; class Actinopteri; order Siluriformes; family Clariidae; genus Channallabes; species Channallabes apus. The sequence goes on along the minus strand of CM060116.1, from coordinate 29,253,266 downwards.
TATTTCTAGTGTGTGCCTCTTAAATATTTAATCTTTTAAAGATTAAGATACATCTTAACATGTACCATGTGACATGGTTGTTAAAGAAATGAGACGTTACTCAGAGGATCAGTTTGGGATGAAAAAAAGTTTCCCCTGCTAAAAAATATCTTAGTCCTAAAAACAGCTTATAAGGTAAAAATTGTTAAGAGTAAAGAGGGGGACCTTTAAGAGGCTTAAGTGTTTCTATAGCAGAGGAAAAAATGGCAGAAAGAAGAAATATTCTCCAAACACTGAATGTAAAGCTAAAAGTAAACACTACTCTTCTGTCCAATTTGGTTTTCTTGTTGATTTTCTTCCTTCCATTTCTCTTGGATTGTTGACTACATACCATCCAAAAGCACAAGTTGAATATAAGGTAAACTGGTAAAAGCTGAGCCATTTTGCTCCCATTAATCTAAAATGAATTACAAGTAATAAAATCAGTATGGTAAATAAATGTAGGAACTTAAATATAGTAACTACTGTGTGGAAATTTGTTGCTTCAAAAGTAGATACATTTTCAACATTTGACTGTTTAATTACCTTTAAGCTATTTAGCCTAGAAACTTTGCATAATGTAGCCTGTAGTATACTTTAGATGGTATGTAGCCAACAACCAAAGAGAGATAGAAGAAAGTAAAAGAACAAGAGAACCAAATTGGACAAAAGAGCAGCGGTTATGATTAGTGTTTGGAGAATATTTTTTTCTTTCTGCCATTTCGTCCTCTGCTACAGAAACCCTTAAGCCTCTTAAAAGTCCTCCTCTTTACTCTTAACAATTTTTACCTTAGGAGCTGTTTTTAGGGCAAAGATGTTTTGTGAATCATTTTTATCTTAATTTTTTTTTTACTTCAATTAAATTAAATATCTTTAATTTAAGGAGAAATTCTAAGAAAATGTCGTAATTCTAATTATGATTATTTTCTTAGAATTTTGTCACTAGGAGCAACTTTTAGGCTTAAGGAGCTTTGTAAATAAAGGCCCAGAGTTGTTTTTTTTTTTTATCAACCAATCACAGTGCTTGATTTGCTGCATCATCCCTGGCAACGGGGTCAACCACACCACACGAGTTTGCTCCGAGTTGCTCCGAGTAGCTCTTAGGACTCCCAGCTAGGACTTTTTAAGATAGAAGCTCTCTGAGAGAATTCTAAGAAGCTTTAGGATCATAGGCCCAGGTAAATAAGGGTTAAATTGCAACCCCAACCCTTTTAAACATACAAACACACACACACACACACACGGAAACACTGCTCCAACAGGATCGTTTTCAAAGGTAAAGTACAGGTTAATTTGTTTTATTTTTGCATAAAATTTTGCATTACTTATTTCTATATGAAAAGTACGTTTTAATTTAATTCAATTAATTTTTATTATTTGCTTTGATATGTGACTGTTTTGATGTACAAGCACGCTTCCAGAACGAATTATGCTCGCAATCTAAGGTTTGACTGTAGTCACATTCTTAAACTAATGCATACTTTCTGTACATTTTAAGCATATACATATTTTTATAAATATGCCAAAAAATATATTGAAAAACAAAGTGTACTTTGGTCATTATACTGAACTTGTACTTAGTGTGTTTTCTTATAACACATTTCTGGAAAGTGTACTATAATACAATAATTTTAAATAATTTCAAAGATTGGTAAAAGCATGATGTTAGTATATTTTTATGGTATAATGGTATGATTTATTTGTTAGTATATTTGCAATGTATTGTTTATAATGTGAATACATTTGTAATACACTATACTGAAATTAAAAACCTATCCTATCTACTTGTGATATAATGATACAATTATTATACATTATACAATACCTGAAATGTATAGAAGGTAGGCAATATTAAAGCTTTTTTTTTTTTTTTTTACATACTGATGTCCTTCAGAGGCCCTTGGGGATAAACTGAGCCATCATTTGTCTTTCACACATGATTTGTTGAACTATCAGTGTCCTTGTTCACCTACTTTTCATAAGCATTTACTTAAATCAAATGAGTTAGGATCTAGTGATTTTAAAGAGAAAGGATATTCGTTGTCCTTTAAAACTGAATCAATTCCTAATTTCTACAATTAGTGTTAATTACTCACATTCAGGAGGCATCTGTCTATTTTTACAGGGCCTTAAAATGTGTGGAGGTAGTACCTTAATTTTTTTTTTTATAATTAATTGTGGTAAAGGTAGGTATTTTTAAAATACATTTTGTTTATATATATTATATTGTTTAGGGTTTATATGATGGGGTATCTCTTGAAAACGTCATCAATCGCCATCCAAAGTGTACCCCTGACTGTATTGAATCCAAGCAGGCAATGTCTAGAACTAGGAGAATGTCATTGCGTGTATAAATGTGACACTATGATAATGAGAAAAGGTCTCCTTAGAGGAGATGGAGAACCAATGAAGCATGGAGAACTGGTGCTGGGAGGACACTGCTCAACTGAAGCAGTTGATTGTGGACATTGAATCATTTAAATATATCTTTATAATTTGTATAGTTACGTTTAAGTATAATGTGTATTTGTGTATGCTCTAATTTAGGTCTGTATATGATTTATGTACTGTAGCTGAAGTATAGTCATATTTAGTGTTAGTTAAGTTTTATCTGAAGCAGTTCATGTCAGCAACTTGTGGATTTGCATAAGACCTTTAGACCTCCATCAGGTTGTACTAGGCAAAATGTCATGATGGGTGTAGATGAGAAAACATGGAGGACATTTAAAAAGGTACATAGTATCTAATCTATGTATCTGATGACAGCATTGACCACATTGTGTATGTATGTGTCTGTATGGAGATGCATAAAACATACTTTCAGAATAAGGTCTGTGGTTGTTCTTCATAGCAACATGGCATTGTTAAAATATTTTGTGATCAGAAACATCAGGAATACAGCACCATTAAACAGAAGAAGGCCCATCAGCATGTTTACCACCTTAGACTGCCTGCAAAGTTGCTAATGAACTTTTACACCTGCACTATTGAGGGCATCCTGACGGGAAGCATCACAGCCTTGCTTGGGAACTGTACCAAACAAGACAGGTGGGCTCTTGAGCCAAATGAATCTACAGCAAGTGGTGCTGAACCAAGGCCAGGCAGATAGGGAAGACCTAAGCCTTCCAAAAAGTGGATTCTTATCTCTGTTGTGGTCTCCACATAGCTGACCTCCATCATCTGTAACTAAAAACATCAGGGACCACATGATTTATTCCCCCCCATTGTGACAAGTTGCAGGACGGGAAGCAAGTGTTGTGTGTCTTGACAGTGAAATCACTTGTCAGAATTACTTTTCTTTTTAGCAATATTTTGAAGCACATAAGTACTGTATGCTTGCACATGGCTCTGTGTTTTTTCTTTCTCAGGCCAACATAAAAAAGAAACAAACTTCAGGACAAGCCACACACCCACAGTGACGTGGTTGAAAGGGAAAGGGATAAATCTGCATGCATCAGATTTTTTTTAATAGCAGTAAAACACATGGGTGAGAATTAAATTTAAGTAAATAATACATTTCCACAAAATTTTACGGAGATACTACATTTGTTACAATTATACTTACACAAAGGGCATTTAAATCAAAGTGGGATGCTTTTGATTGCACAGATTAACAAGATAGTTATGAGGGTAAAAAAAAATGCCCTTTATTTCTCCATGTAATCCCCTGCTACACTAAAGCACTTATCTTAGCGTTTCACTAGTGTTGGATAACAATCAATGTAGAAAGTCTTCTCAGTACACTAGAGCCATAATCAGAGGGCAACATCCTTTTAAACCTGACTCAGGAATAAAAAAAATAAAATAAAAAATAAAAAAAAAAACACCCCTCACACTACCAGTAAAACTAAATGAAATTCATGTTATTGTTTTTTAAAACAATGACTGACGATCATGGGAAAAAAATGATTTTTTTATTATAAAATGTATTAAATATTTACAAATCCATTATACAAAAGAATAGTGATGTGGCAGTTTTTTCCACAAACTGAATAAACAGTCTCACAGACATACCATACACAGACTCACTTCGGCATTCAAAACATGCATGTTCCACACACACTCTACAGGTACAGGAGTTCAGACGTACTCCCCACAGTCAGATATAATCACCTTCTGTTTGGGTTTGCCATCTTTATTTCCCTGAGCCTACAAAAGGAAATACAATACAGAAACAACCATTAACATCAGGTTTGAAATCTACTAATCAAAGAACAAATAAAGTTTTCCTAGTTGCAAAGCAAAAAGGAATTGGTTAAATAAAAAAAATAATTATAAAATGTTGATGATAAATGATGTTTGTTGAACTGTTGTATAAAACCAATATCACACTCGAAGTCCTGCTGTAGTCTTGAATATCATCAGTATTCGGGCTGCGCCCTCATGCCTACGACCACATCATAGCCGTGCTGATATTCAGTACGACAGCATGACCTTGAATGTGATAGCTCAAGTATACACTGTGTCTGTGTGGGTTTGGAGAGATTTTCACACACCTCCATGGCCCGCACCACATCCATGCCCTCCAGAAGTTCACCGAACACCACGTGCTTGCCATCCAGCCAGTCCGTTTTGTCACAGGTAATGAAGAACTGTGAGCCGTTTGTGTTTGACCCAGAGTTTGCCATTGAGAGAAGACCTACACACACACACACGCATTTTTAATTGTTGAGCTGTGTATCATAACTAATACGTCAATTAAATTTTTGGGCTGTGATTCAATTGAACAGCACTAATATTTATTACCTTATTTATCTCACTGTATTTCTTACAGGTTTTTAAAGTATTATAAAGTACCATGCATCACACACTGTTGTTTAAATGCTTAGTTTGTAAAAAGTGATGCTTTTGTTCGCCTTTTTGCTCCTCACTCCTGCCCAGTATGTGGCGGTATTGCAGGTCATGCTTAGGAAGCTCTCCTTCACCATTTTTGTCCTTTTCAGGTTGACACAGAACCTTTAGTAATAGCCAGATCAACGAGAACCATCTTTACCTCCATTCCTTAAAGCAAAATCTCACCTGCGGCGGTGTGTTTGAGCACAAAGTTCTCATCGTCAAACTTGCGTCCGTAGATGGATTTGCCTCCAGTCCCGTTGTGGTTGGTGAAGTCTCCTCCCTGACACATGAACTGAGGGATGATCCTGTGGAAGCTGCTGCCCTTGAAGCCGAAGCCTTTCTCGTGCGTGCACAGGCAGCGGAAGTTCTCTAATACAAAGTGGCAAAACAAAATCATCAGCACTAAATAAAAACGTGCCTTGTGTCTTGCATCTTGCAAAAACCTCAGTGCTCGCTGTTCTTTCAGGAAGATCCTGAAAAGCTCTCTTGTTCGAATTTAGTAGGTTCTTACGTAAACTAATTAACTATTCTAAACAGCAGTCCACAAATATAATTAAGTATCATCAATGTTAAGCTTTTATTGGAAGGCGGCAACATATTCCATTCTTTTCTTATTTCATGGAGATTATAAACAAACTGAAACCAATAGATTAGCCTATGCTGGACTAAAGAGCTAAATTTTCTGTTTCTTAATTCTTCCAATCCTTTCCATTTCCATTCCGTAGCATCACAGGACTCCAAATTGCTTATCTAAAACGCGACTGCTGTGCTGTGTTCGCTCGTCATAACGTACAGCACATGGAAAAAAGCCGCGTCATAAAATAAATTTAAATTTGGCGAGCCAATCGTGACTACTCATTAGTAAGCAGCATGGGCTAGCATTTCTTTATAAATATCAGAATTTTCTGCATTTTTCTGCAGGAACACTCAACCTGTTCCCCTCATCATCCAGAGCGCGTGCAGCTGTGATAAATAGTCGCTCACAGTCAGATAGAGTACTTTATTAATCCCAAAGGGAAATTGTCGGACTGCACGCAAGGTTGCCATGGGCATTATTTTGTGATAATGGTTTTAGCCTTTTTACTACTATAGGTGTTTGAGTGAGGGTTGACTAATAAGATATAGCTGGCTGCCTTTGTGAATAACTTTTCATACTCAAATTATTCACGCTGAGCTGCTGTTAACCGGCAAATAAGGTTAGTGGCATTAAAGCTTTTGGTAGATGTTCGTTCATGTGAGTATCCTTAAGGAAAAACTTTAAAGAATGCCCAATTTGCAACATGCAAAGAGACCTGGTAATATTCACGGACTGGCGACAGCATGTTGCTGTGGCTGTCAACTCGTATTTTGCATCATCACAATAGTATCGGTTAATGTGATCAGTCAGTTAAAAGAAAACCGTTTTGTACTAATTAAGAGATTGTCGGCCAATTTTGAACGATGGCCGATTTGATGAGCACCTTTGATGAATTTAGATACTTTTCAATAGTTTCTCACTAAAACAATATGGTGATAAAATTGCTATAGCAGAGGGCCTGAACAGTTTGAGAGACACCAGACCTATAAACATTTTGATCAGACTGATCAAAAACATCATAACCTAGGACTAGCTTGTGCCATATTTCAGATTTTGACAGAAAACTCAACAAATTTCTCTTTGCCTCCCATCCCACACCGCTTGAGAGATCTCGGCCAATCAGCTCTCTCTAGGCCTCAGGACAACATTAGCTGGGACTCGAACTAGCGACCCCCAGGTGATAGACTGAGCACTTTACCACTGCGTCTCTCAGGGGCTCTTACGTGCCCACAATTAATTAAAGCGACAGCATGAATTAAGTGATTCTGTCTACTCTCCAATTAATCTCTCTATATAATATGAGCCTCATTAAGCAAGTCACAACTACTCAGTCAGGTTTTCTCCCCACAACTTCTCTCACACACACACACACACACACACACACACACACACACACACACACACACGCCACTGCAATCATTGCTTTGCCTAAACATGGAGCGTGCTGTTACTTAGACCACACAGACATGCACATAAAAGTATTACTTTTATTTTATTACTTTATAAGCAACAATAAAAGTAAAAGTTTTGATTATTTCAAAATGCTGGTATAACAATTTGTGGTACTTTTTGGTAATCATGAGTCACATTAACACTTTTGATTTCATATATAATAAGAAGAACAGCATTAAACGTCATGTAACAGTACAGTAGTGCAAGGGCTTTAGTTCTCAGGTCACAGAAACTGAGAATATTTTATAAAAATCACACTCGTACCTGCAGTCATGGGCACTACATCAGCTCGGAGTAACATGCGCAGCCTTCCTGCAGGTTTATTACCGATCTTGATGTCCATGTAGACCTGTGGGTTTGATCTGCCCTTCTTAGCCGGGGGCTCACCCTAAACACACACAATATCAGACTTTGAAAGCAGGATGAGACTGACCCCTCCGACATCCTACTAAGACAATGTATAATTATATTATCACATTTTGTTAAACATTACACCAACCACAGCTAGTCTTTTTTTTGCTTGTTGTTTTTACCTCCTGTGTCGTGGTATTAGCATCTTCTCCAGCTGGCTCCGCCCCCTCCTCTGCCTCCTCCGTCGTTGTCTTGCCTGAGAACTTTTTCAGCCAGTCATCATCAGACCACACTGAAAATGGGGGGGGGGGGGGGGGGGAGGGGGGAGAAAGTGATGCACATACTAAGCAAAGATACTTACAATCGTAATATGTAAAGTGTCTAAGAAATGAAACTATGAAATTAGAGGACACGAGTCTCAGAGCTCCTCCAAAGTGTGCGTGTCTGTGTCAAACTCCTTTTATTTCACTGGTCTCCGAACATGCCATTTCAGTGTCTATGTAAATGAGCTACTATTGAGACGCGCACCTCAAGGGAACTGCAGAGCTGAGCAACAAACCAAGAGGGGGGGGCATTAAAATGTTAATTTGTTTGTTTAAACTACAGACTGTTGTTTTGTTAATTACATTTTAACCAAGTTGGACAAAACCTCAGCTTCAGGCTGATATCACCCCCTAGTGGCTACTTATTTACTAAATAAATTTACTTTTGTATCCTATGTAAAAGAAGGAGTTTAAAAACAGAACAGGACTGATTCACTGTCTGGACATGTGACAGATGTTTAACATCGCTGTACGAGTCCCTGGGTGCCATTACTAGAACGAGCATATAAAGATAAACATGCATTGTGGAGCTGCACTACTGTCAGACCTGCTCTTATAGAATATTAAGGAATTCCAGAAAACCATTTTCACATGGCAAGACTCAGGTTGATTTACAGAAAGCATATGCACTGACCAGGCCGAGACGAGCCCTCTTTAATCCTCATGGGTTTGGCGATGTTCACTCTGATGGTGCGACCGAAGAGCTCCGACTCATTCTGAGAAACACACAGAGGTAGAAATGTTATTTAATAGTAATAGGATGATGCATTTTATTTTCTTTCAATATGGTGTTTGCAACATGATACAATCACATCAAGCGAAAGCAATTATACTGTGGATTGCATTGTATATTGTATCTTTGTTTCTGGCACAAGTTTGATTGAATATGTAAAGAGAAAGCATATACTTTATGCAGCAAAGTACAAACAATATTCCTCAAAAACATGTGTGTACATGTACCACGGCATGCCGCATTAGCAAATTTGATTTGTCTCATACGCAGCAGTGAGTACAACAAATACATTTGCAAATTCTTAAATAGAGAAAAAAAATTTACAGAGAAAATTACACAAATATTGAAAATGTTTTAGTTGAAAAATTTACAATATGTACAAGGTTGCTAATAAAAAATAATTGAAATTGAAGTGTATGAGATGTTAATTTATACAGGGGGGAAAGGGGGTGGAAAAAATAGCAACTTTCTTTTCTTTTGCGCGATGCCAGCTTCTATGTTTAAAATGTACAACTTTAATGGACAACTGGGCTTTGCATGCTGAACATTGTGGTGGGTTTTCTCCTGTCAGTAAAAATGTGTGTGTTGCTTTTGTGTGTCCTATCCTGCACCTTGTATAGGTCACTTGATCCAAACGACTTCTAAAAGGAAAAATATATCTAGATCCAACATCAGAGTTTATTTGGTATAGTTTATTATTTGAGTATTGGTCCCATTCTGATTTCCATTTATTTTTGATAGATTCATTCAAAACTGGCTTCAAATCTGAGGAGGGGGATAAAACATTTGATTGGTCTTTTAGACAGTGCTTCGAAAAAATAGCAACCAAAATTGACTTGCTCCAGTCATTACTTGGTTGCCTTTGTGTCATGTGTGCCATGCTGTGCCAATCAGAGCAAGTACGGGGCTGATATGTGAAGAGACAATGCACGAGAGCGCATGCGAGAGAGAGATGTTTTTTTTTTGTTGTTGTTTGTTTTGCACAAGAATAAGTTACAAATGTACTGCTCGAAAAAAGATTAGAGGGGCATTCAAATCTAAGAGCTCCCAAATATAAACTTTTTGCTACAAGCATCTTTTTTATTGTACACATTTGCAATGTCTCAGGTTCTCAAGACTTCTGTTCTGTCCAACAACAACCCTTTAGTAAAATAAATAAATAAAACATGCTGGTGTGAGGAGACTATGACACACATGCATCTTGGTCTCATGATACCTTGACATGTTTGTATTGTGATTAAGGTAGTGATTTAACTGATATTTTGTTGATTATTTGTTTGTTGATTAATTAAGCATTCTGTCTTCCTTGTTTTTAGAAAGAATCGCTTCTGAACTTCTGAGTTTAGTATGAAATATAGCTGCTTCAAACAGGCCAGTAGAATAAACATCAGCGCTAATAATTCGAATGAAATTGAAAATCACAATCAAATTGGTCTACCTATGATCCACAATCCTGAGAACATAATTAAAAAATAGATTTTAACAAAATGCTGGCAGAAACACATGCTGAGAACATCCACATCTAACTCTTCCCTTCATTGGTAAGAAACCCAACGATGGAAAACTTTACCAAGTGAGTGTACAAAAATGTCATTAAATCTTACCATGTTATCAATAGCTGCTGCAGCATCCTTTAAAACAAGACAAATTTGCATTAGATTTCTCATAAGAACGGTGGAGACATATTTGTGTGATCAGTTTGCATGATGATCTCATCTTCTCAAACAGCAGAATGCTCACCTCAGCCAGCTCGAACTCAATGAAGGCAAATCCACGATGCTTCTCTGGGAGGACAAATCAAACCCTGAGTTCATCTCTAACCATAATCATCATCATCATCATCATCATAGCATTCATCCTCTTATATACTTAATAATAATAATAATAATAATAACCAGTTTCATAATCCAGAGGGATCTGAATATCTGTGATGTCACCGAATGGAATGAATGCTGCGTGTAACACTTTCTCGTCCACTTCTTCTGCTAAACCACCTAAAAACACACACCGTCGCATTACAGTACTTTTCATTCAGCTTATATATATTTATACACAAGTTCCCAAACGTTCCTAATAGCACTAAACTTCAAATTAGACATGTCTAGGACTTCTGTAGTGCATTTACACCTAATTGTCAGAAAAAAAATTATATCTTGAACTGCATAGATCATCACTGCTGTGATCATCATATCAATCGCTTATGCACATCTAATATAAATTCTCATCAAGAGACATAAACCTGGTGTACCCTAGGAGTACTTATTAAATACCATAAATATAAATATTAAAACAATCATCTTAAAGTTCACTTTAAAGGTGAAGTCAAGATAAATTTACATGCATCAATCCAGGACAAGGACAGAAAGATGCACACTCAATGGTACCACACTCAAATCCATGGTTCCGAATCAAATCTAACCAAACCAAATATCCACACAGCTACTTTTTAAACCTTAGAATTTTCATTAATTTAAAAGAAAGAAAGCTCTGTTCATATATAAATATGTATTTCATAACTGAAATGATGTATAATTAGTATTTACTTGTTAAAAAATTATAACACCAAAAATGATAAACAACAATTACTGTAAAGGGAAAAGAATAATTGAAATGCATGTATTTAAATAAATCAATAAATACATTAAGTAAATAAGAAAAAAACAGGCAGGGTGGTTAACAATTGAAATGCATAGATAAAATGTTTTCATTCTTTAAAATAAACTCGAAGAAGAAAGAATATTTGCTTCTGAATTTAAAAAAAAAAAAAAAAAACTTTAACAAAATAGTATTATAACTTCCCACTGTCAGTCTAATAAGATTGAGTTAAATAATTTCTTGCCAACTAAACCTATAAAATTACTAAATTTCAACTGACTATTAAAACATAAACACTGAGCTAAACATTACTAATATATTAGACAACTTACCGACATAAAGCACACGCTTAGCCGCCGCCATTTTGTTAACCTCTGACCGCCGCGAATGTTGTACTTCCTGTGTTAATATTTTTGATCCTACCCGTATTAAGACAAATCCCGCCTCCTGCATTAGGATTAGTTATTTTCCTTTAAGCCTTCTGAGCTGTAATTGGGTCGTTCGTTTGAACAAGAAAAGTTTAGATATCGGTTTTTAAAGCATTTATAAGCAGACAATACCCTGAACTTAAATTATATTCCAGAAGTTTTAGTTACTTATTTTTGCAAGAATAAATCAGAAATTACCATTGCCCATCAGTCATTGCGCCTCGCTGGAGCTCAAAAAGGGATTTATATGTCTATTATAATTTATTATATTCAAATTTGCATTTAATTTAATCAATAAATCCTTGCTATGATACAGGCTAGTAACCTGTACAAAAACTGCACAATAATTATTATAATTTATCAGTACATCAATTAAATGTAATAATTTATTTATGTTATGCACATATAAATATATTTTAATATATATGGATTTTATAATGGTGTCGGGTTTTGTTTTAATAAATATTCAATGTTTAATTTCCGGAGTGTGAAATTCCACAATAGCAGATACAAGTGTCGAGGTGTTTATGTTACCAGGGAGAACGGAGGAAAAGACGTCAGCGCTGATGACGTTGCAGTGTTCCAAATTGTGGACTTTTATCGAGGAGACCCCTTAACCGACATTCCCTGCACGGGCAATAGAGGACAGACTTTGAAGTACACTGTAGAATGGAACACGGCCACAATCTGCAAGCTCAGGAGGAAGGGTTACGCGGAGATCGGGTGTAGCGAACATACCGCCGTGGTCTCGTTGGTGCTCTTCCGCCACCTTCCGGTAAGGCGTTGATTTTTTCCCCCCCTGAATTTACAGTACCTGTATTTTACTGAATGGTTGAGTGTCAGTCTCCCCCTTTTTAAAAGATGTCAAAATGAACACACATTAAATGAAACATGTGTTGTAGAGATATGCCTTCCTTCTTTATCTTTATTGCAACAAGTAACACAAATGGTATTAAAAGAAACAAAAAAAAGAATCAAGTGTGTTTTTTTTTTCAGTCTGGTTGTGTTAAAGTTATCTATTTTATTTTCTGAATAATGAGATTTAAATGTTGTTAATAATACCATGTAAGACCTTATATGACTCTGAGAAACTAGTTCAGCCTTTCTAACTTCTACATAGGATTTTATTGACCTCTTTCTACTTTTAAGGCGGCCCCGAAAGCAGGCCACGTCTTTAACTGGACAATAAAAGGGTTACAATTTTTATTCATGCTACACGTAATATTAAAGTGAGTTAAAGTGGACTGGATAGTTTTACATTTTTTTCTGATGTTTAACTAACTCAGTCTCAGATTAAAGTGCTTGTAGGCTGAATTATTCTGCTTTCTGAGATACTTTCCTGCTCAGCACGGTTGTAAAAAGGTAATTTTTTAAGTTACAATAGCATCAGCCGTTTCTGAAATATTGAAACCAGCCTGGTTGCACAGACATCCAGAGATCACACAATTACCAAATAATAATGCTCCAGAAATGAAATAAAATGTGTGTATATATATATATATCTTTTTTTTTTTTTTTTTTTTTTTTTCACTGTTGTAATGACTTTACACTTTCTATAAAAATCATTTTTTTTGTTAGTTTTGTTGTTTTTATATTAAATAATACAGTTTTGGATGTGGCGGCACGGTGGTGTAGTGGTTAGCACCTCCAGGGTCCGGGTTCGATTCCCGGCCAGGCTCGATTCCCATCTCTGTGTGCATGGAGTTTGCATGTTCTCCCCGTGCTTGGTGGGTTTCCTCCGGGTACTCCGGTTTCCTCCCACAGTCCGAAGACATGCAGATTAGGCCAATTGGCATTCCCAAATTGACCATAGTAGGTGAATGAGTGTGTGTGTGTGTGTGTGCTCTGCGATGGATTGGCACGCTGTCCAGGGTGTACCCTGCCTCGTGCCCTGAGTCTCCTGGGATGGGCTCCAGGTCCCCGCAACCCTAAATACAGGATAAAAGCAGTATAGAAGATGAATGAATGAATGAATGAATGAATGAATGTTTTGGATGTCAGAGATTCATGGCTTATGTTATTTTATGTATACAATTAAACAAGTGATCAACAAAAACATGGACTGTGCTGATTATTATTTACATACACCTATTATTTTATTTGTGAATAATAATCCTTGAATGTATGAATATGTAAAGTAAATACAGGTACAGTAGTCCCCTACTTACAAATGAGTTCCATTCTGGGAGGATGTTCGTAATTCCGATTTGTTATTAAGTGACCATACCAATAACCATACCAATCCACCTGCCTAAATCTGTCCCCTTTCCCCACACTGCCATCATGTGGCCAAAAACCATAATCGCGCCTAAGGAAATGAATCTCACAGTGTTGTCTCTGTGCCTTTAAATTGCGAGGGGAATTCCAGACACTATTTTGAGCTGTTTTTCACTGTATTGGACCAGGAATTCTGTTTTACTGAGGATTTTCCGAAATTAGGATTACTCACTATCAGAACAGCTTTACAGGACATTTTCTATCATTGTGCTTCCAGACTGATCCATTGAAACCGGTGAGGCCTACTCATTTCTCCCACACCCCCACACACATACAATATCTGACTTTTTATACATTCACTTACACACTGAAAATATTGTATATAATTGTTAATATTTTTTTGTACAATATACAGTATGTGAGCTACTTCCGTGACTGAAACGGAAGTAGAACAGTGGTCCATTCGTATCAGCGGAAATTCGTAACTTGAACGTTTGTAAATCGAGGACTAACTGTAATATGGTGAGGTTAAAAGAATGTTATGGGAACGTTAGGGGAAGATTCTACAAACAGGTGTACACATACTCCTCATGATTTGGTCAGTAAGAATGTTTTATCCTAAGTAACCAAATGACCTAAAAAGACAAACACAAACTTTGAAACAGTCATCCCTTTATTTTGAAGGCCACACCACTCAGAGTTTAAACAACCCAGCAAAAACACACACACGCACCTCTCAACCAAAGAGAAAAACTCCAAGCTCGATGGCCTTATAGGAAAAAAGGGGTCTGTCCATCCTGGCCACACTTCTCCACGTTTAAATATGCTTTAAATAGGGTGGGTGTTGATTTAAAAATGATTACAGAGTTATAAAATATAAGCCCTGCAATAAAACGTTCAAGTATGTTTTTGACTTTCACTTTTACTCTTTTTTTTTTAGTTTTTTTTATATATATGTACTGTATATTTTGTCTAGTTGTGAAAGGAGGCACCAGCTAGGGTTGTGTGTACTTCATGAGTCTGCGGCCTACAGAAGAAAAAAGGAACAAATGAAATGTTAGGAGTGTTTTTATTAAAGGAATAATCAGACAAAAAAAAAGAAAAAAACGTGAGGTACACAATGCCATCATCAGATGCACTCACCATTTGGACCGTAAGGTTTCCACGTCAAGACGTAGCAGTGGCAGCGGCTACTCCAGCTTTTTGCGTTGCGTCTTTCTTTGCCTGGTGAGCTTGAAGCACGGCAACGGCCTCCTCCACCTGCAAACACACAAAGACACCACGATAGTTTATTAAAAGTGATCCAAACTGGGGACAACATCATTGTTGAGGAGATTCTGACCTTAGACCGCAGAGACTCGTGGGACTCGAGCATGTGCAGCAACTCAGAGTTATCAATTTCCAGCAGCATCCCTGTGATCTTTCCCGCCAGAGTTGGGTGCATGGCCTGGATCAACGGGAACAGACGCTCACCTGAGCGAAAGAAGAGAGAGAACTGGGTAAGCAGTGAAAAGGGAAGTTAGGAAAGATGGAGAATGAAGAGTGTATAAGAGGCGATGGTGGTAGAGATGTAGAAGATAAAACGAGACAGAGGAATAATGAGAGAAAATTGAGGGGGAAAAGGAGGCATGTACAAAGAGATTAAAATGCAACACGCAGGATAGAGGGAAAGAAGAGAGGAAAAGAGATTAAATTGGAAGAGGAAGGAAATGAAATAAACAGTTGAAAGAAAGAAAAAGTAATGGAAAGTAATCAAAAATAAAAGAGATTGGGTAAGAAAGTGATGAAAGAGAAAAATAGATAGCAATAGAGGAGAAGAGGAAGGAGATGGAGTAACAAAGGGATCAAAGAAAGAAGAGAGAAAGTAGATGAGAAAGTGAAGGAGATAAAGTAAGAAAGGGATGAAAAAAGAACATAGAAAGAAATAGGGATGGAAATAGACGAGAAAATTAAGGAGATGGAGTAAAAAGAGATGATAGAAAAAAGAAGAAGGAATAGAAATGAAAAAAAAGGAGATACAAGAAGGGTAACACTAATTGTTGAAGAGTCGGGTTTATAGATTGACCTTGTCTGTTTGAAACTTATGAAAATGGTGTGTGTGTTTGTGTTCATACATGAGCTGATAAGGTATCATAAATTAACCATTTGTATTACTCACCCAACATCTGCTTCTGTTCCTGAGGAGGAGCTGCAGCCAGCATGGAGGCTGTGAGAGGCTCCTGACCTTGTACATGCACCGCTGGCTGGGCCTGGACACAAACACAGATACACCCTTAAACACGATTAATTGTCAGGGCCTATGTTATGAAATCCATCTACCTTTTTCCTTTTTGTCAGGTCCACCTATACGTATAGATATACAGTACAAAGATCAATTATTGAGTTCAGCAAGAGAATAAAAAGCAGTGAAAGTTGACAAAAAAAAATATCTGAAGGGCCGATAGTAAGCATTTCATTCCTTGATCACAAATATGGAGATGGAAATTTTTAAACGAAGCTTTACCAGGTAGAAATACAAACCTGCGCAAAAAGAGGGCACACAGACCCAGAACTAAACAAATTACTAGCTAATTATACAAATAACTCATAAAACAAAAACCTTTTTGTGAGTCATATTCAGCTTTTCTGCAATGCTGCAGCTCAGACTTTTGGATCTCACAGATCATTCTACAGCTCACATCTACTGAGAAATATTGCCTGCCAATATACACACACAGTATACATATGAAAACATTGCTTTGGTATAAACCAAATCATTATACCAAATACCATTATACCATACTGTTCAGTTCAAGAAATGTACCTGTTGTAAGGTGATTGGTTGGACTACTTGAGGCTGGGTGTTGCGTACGGCTGTAGCATATTTGTAGGGTGGCATGGCACGTGGTGTGCTTACGCCAAGTCCAGGGCGAGCACCCATGGGCTGACCGCTGCCACCTATAGAGCAGAGCAGAAGAAACAGTGTTAAGTCCTAAATCCTTCTGATTTACCATTTTGCACGCTGACCTTCATGGACAGTAAGCCATGTTAGGATTATGAGTAGGTGGTCAGTGGGGTTTGCTCACCCCCTCTCTGGGCACCTGTTGGCATGGCGCGTGGTCCCTGGGCGTTGGCACCGGGTGCGATATGGCGAAGGTTGGCACGGGGGCCAGGTTGTCGCAGAGAGTTGGGCACGGCCTGGAAACCTCCCTGACCTCTGACCCCCTGTTGCTGCCAGCGTGGGTTCGGCCTCATCTGCGTGAGCTGGCTGGGAGCGTAGTACGTGGTTCTGTTCTGGGCCTGTGGGAGCGTGGGATACATAAACATAAACGCAAATCAAAAGCTCCTTCCTGTATTGCTTTCTTGCCGCAAAAATAAGTAAAATAAGTCAGTGATTTCAGTATTTGAGAGGAATTAGGCGACAAATTTTACAGATCATGGAGGTATACAAAATTAATGATGTTCTGTTCTCATTTTCCAGGTGGCACGGTGGTGTAGTGGTTAGCACTGTCGCCTTGCACCTCCAGGGTCTGGGTTCGATTCCCCGGCCAGGCTCGATTCCCGTCTCTGTGTGCATGGAGTTTGCATGTTCTCCCCGTGCTTGGTGGGTTTCCTCCGGGTACTCCGGTTTCCTCCCACAGTCCAAAGACATGCAGGTTAGACTAATTGGCGTTCCTAAATTGCCCGTAGTGTGTGATTGGGTGTGTGAGTGTGTGTATGTGTGTGTGCCCTGCGATGGATTGGCACCCTGTCCAGGGTGTACCCCGCCTAGTGCCCGAAGTCTCCTGGGATAGGCTCCAGGTCCCCCGCGACCCTGAACACAGGATTAAGCAGTATAGAAGATGAATGAATGAATGAATGTTCTCATTTTCTTAAAACTTGGAAATGGCTGAAGGAATATTAAAGCAATTTTTAATATGATTACAAAGCTAGCCATGTTACACACGACCATTCAGGAGCTAATGCTAACTCTGCTTGTTACAAAAGGTAATGTTTGTACTCTGCGCTTTTTCTAAGAGCTAATGCTTATACTTTTCACTATTCACATGAGCTAATGCTAATACTTTTAACTACTCACAAGCGCTAATGCTAATACTTTTGACTATTCACAAGCGCTAATGCTAATACTTTTGACTATTCACAAACGCTAATGCTAATACTTTTAACTATTCACAAGCGCTAATGCTAATACTTTTGACTATTCACAAGCGCTAATGCTAATACTTTTGACTATTCACAAGCGCTAATGCTAATACTTTTGACTATTCACAAGCGCTGATGCTAATACTTTTGACTATTTACAAGCGCTAATGATAATACTTTTGACTATTCACAAGCGCTAATGCTAATACTTTTCACTATTCACAAGAGCTAATGTTGATACCTGTCAAATGAACCAATGCTAATACTGAGAAATATAGCACACCAGGATGGCGGCGCGTGTACATGCTGCGGCTTCTCTCTCCCCCAACACAACCCAGATAGCAAGGTGACATTGATTCAATGTTGAAATTTCATCAGAATCATCATTTTGGTTGAGGTTGATTTTTCAATGCTAAATAATGTTGAATCAATGTTGATAATTCAATGCTTTTCTGTGTTGAAAAGACAAACATTGAATCAATGTTGATTTTTGGTTTTGGAACCCATCCTCATTCAACAATGTAAGGCAAATTAAATTAACTAAGTGCATTTCTATAAAAATGTGTATGCATGTGTGTGTGTTTAAAACAGGTTAAAAAATTGACTACGAGAGATTTGCCATGGTGCTTAAAAAAAAAAAAAAAAAAAAAAATATATATATATATATATATATATATATATATATATAGTTATTAAGGAAAAAAAATAATTTGACGGTAAGTTTTGTGTATTTACCTTGCTGCCTACACTCTAAAAAATGCTGGGTTGTTTTTTCTACCCAAACGCTGGGTTGCCGCTGTTGGGTCATTTTTCTGGGTTATTTACAGAGAGTTGGGTAGTTTTTGTGTAACCCAGCTGCTGGGTTAAAGTTTGATTGGCTCCTCCCCCAAAGTTCACCGGTGGATTCAGCGGCTGTCACTCAGCTTCGTGTCTCTTGAGCTCCCACACCGCTGATGACGGTTCATCCTCCTCGGACATTTAAGGGGAAATGGCGTTAAATACAAGGTCTGTATACACATGTTCACTCACCTAATTCACATATGACTGAAAAATTATTACTATATGTAACATTTATTACTGTTACCGTGTTAAGGTTACACACAAACTTTCCGGTTGGTCTGAGGTACTGGATGATAATTTAGCTGAGAATAGCTGCTAGCCATAAACCCCACCTGTGTATGAAAGAAACGGCTAAGATGTCTGAGCTTTTTAGCTTTCTCTGTAGAATGTTTGCAGGGTTACGAAGATGGTGAAGTGATGAATGAACGTTAAACTGTTAACTGTAGTGCTAGCATGACCAGGCATTTAGTTAGTTTGCTAGCATTAGCAACCACTTTAGAACTTTATTAAACTCACTGCTTGAGACAATAAAATGCTGGTGTTACAAAACACTGACCCTCTCACAAATATACAGACATGCTAACCCTCCCGTTTTTCACCAGCTAGTAATTTACTCTGCGGTCAAATTTCTCCTGCGTTTCTCCCGAGTTATAACAATATTTTACACCTTTCCCCCTTTGGCAAGTATGCAAATGTATCACCAGTAATAGCATGTAAGCTAACCAGGTACCTCTCTTTAACCAAAGTTAAATTAACTATCAGTCAGCGCGCCAACTACAGGAAAAAGTACCACAGCTGTACAGGTAACTACTAGATGAAGTATTAATATTTTGGTGATTGTAATGTACCAGTATGACACCAGCTATAAAATTTTTTCGGTAATTAGCTTAAAATCAATGCAGACTACAATATCAACTAGTCTGACATAAAGAGTTGTATCCTAAAAGCCATGCTTATTTTGCTGTTTTATTTTTGGTAGTAGCTGTCTCCATGTTTTTGTTTCTGGTTACCTATACCCTATCTTAATGGGCAGCTTTGTAATTTTTTAGTATCAATCGTATTTCACACGAAATTGAGAGTCTTATTCAGTTTAATCTTTGCTATTCAACAAAATTTTAACTTTTTCATTTCTTTCTTTCTAAGGTTGGAACCAACATGGTGGAATACCTCCAGCAGGCTGAAGTGTCGAGGCCGTACCCCTACATCCTGACGTTGGGAGATAATGACCAGCACTGCTCTCAGTAATGTTGTAATGTTGCTATGAAATAGCGAGACCTACCTGAAAAGTCATAGACAGACAGTGTTTGTATGTTAAAATGAGACCAGGGCTGGATAGTTTTGATCCTGCTCTGTAGAAGTTGCTTCAGCCTATTTGTTCAATTACTCCATTCTGCTCTTATCAGTAATAGTATAGTAATGATGTCACTGTTGATTATCTGTTCTTGTGCTTTTGAAAAATAAATGTTTTTTCTAAGAACATTTAATAGGATGATGTTTATTGCATACATGTATGTTTTTTGTAATAGACCAGTATATCAAAGTAATTTAACTGTTTAATAGACATGCGTGTTTTTTTTTTTTTTTTTTTTTTTTACAGATTCACTGTAAAACATGAAAATAATAATAACCTATTTGTGAGGTAGAATTAACCCAATTCTACCTCACAAATAGACCAATTTATGTGGTGGAATTAACCCAGCATTATAGTTAAATATGACCTAGCATTTGGATTGAATATTTAACCCATCTTGTTGGGTTAAACAAATAACCCATCTTGCTGGGTTACATTAACCCAGCATTTAGTTAGTCCTATATTTACCTAGCAGCTGGGTTAAAAACAACCCAGATTGGGTTGTTTTTAACCCAGCATTTTTTAGGGTGTAGTTTACTCACTTGAGAGCTTAATTCCTGTTTGCCGTTCAAAAGTACTCAATTTTCGCCTCGCATTTAACATCGGAAGGTGTTTTTACACTGTCGCCACATCATTATAATACACTCTACAGGCATGAGAATTCAATATGTTGTAGTCTGGAAGTTCCTGCCACTCACGGTGAAAGAATTTTGGCGATGCGACCTACGGTATTCTGTTGGGAAGCATTTGTTTGAGAGCTTAGTTCCTGTTTCCCGTTGTCTGTGTCTGACCCAGAGCAGTGTGCGTGCCCCACATGGAAAGAACTTATATGAGGATATATGCGCATATATGAAACCTATATGCAGTATATATGCGCATATATCCGCACCTATATGATGACATATGTGCATATATGAAACCTATATGCAGTATATATGCGCATATAACCGCACCTATATGGGGCCAGGGGTAGCTCAGTGGTTAAGGCCTTGGACTACAGTTCGGAAGATCCCAGGTTCAAACCCCACAACCACCAAGTTGCCACTGTTGGGCCCTTGAGCAAGGCCCTTAACCCTCAACTGCTCAGATGTATAATGAGATAAAAATGTAAGTCGCTCTGGATAAGAGCGTCTGCCAAATGCCTAAATGTAAATGTAAATATGAGGATATATGCGCATATATGAAACCTATATGCAGTATATATGCATATATATGATAATATATATGCTGCATATATGCGTATATATGCCACATGTAGGCAACATTGAGGTGCATATATGTGCATATACAGGCCATATAGGTCTCCTGTATTGCTTCTTTATATCCACATATAAGCCCTATATGTACATACAAGATATGTCTCCTATGGCAGGATCTGGTCATTTTAGCTCATATCTCACTTTGGCAACTGTCATACATGATGCCTAGCTCATATTTTCTATTATCAAGGCAATAACTAAGAACTAACAAAAAAAAATGCAAAAAACTAATCCTAATTGGCCACATACAGTATATGAGGATATATGCACATATATGAAACCTCAGTCTCCGTGAAAATCTTTTTGAAACACGTCACTAAAATTAACTGAAATGAGAAATATATCTATATAAAGCTTAAAGTGTCTACTTTTAAATGATGCAAGTCACATTGAAAACAAATATTCTCAGTTTATGTAATCCGTATGAAACCAAGGAGAGGCACAGAATTTGGACATGTGGACATGATCATGTATGCAGATGATACGGTAATTTTTACACAAGCTAAAAGTGCTGATGATGCAGCCCATCAGCTTTCATTAGCCTTAGATGACTTACAAAAATGGCTGAATGATTCATGCTTGTGCCTTAATGTTAAAAAGACTGTATCAATGTTTTTTACAGAGTTTCTTTGCTTCAACAGTTCAGAAATGGCTTCGTTATGTCCCAGAACGGCTGGGGGGAATTGCTCGTGGTGGAAAACCATAAGTTCAGACTCTCTTATTATCTCTTATTATCTTATGCCTTATCTGTTTTGCTGCGTAAATACATTTCAACTTACGAATAATGTTTCAGTCATCTGTTGTGTTTCTGACTTGGTTGTTTCTATTTGCATTTGACTGAATTTTGCTGAGGCAGGCTGCCATTTTTATATTATGGTTTTCCAGTCTCTTCTCTTGGCAGTTAGATTCTGTTTTATGAATTCAGAATTAACAATCTCTTCTAATAGTTCTCTTCTAAAAACTCATTTTGTCATCCAGTTTATAATAATTTGTATGTAAGTTGTAGTGTGTTTTATTATATAGTTGTTTTATTGTAATTGTGATGTTACTTCCTGTTTAAATGGGTATGGAGCATAAATAAATAAATATGTTTACATGTAAACTGAAGGATGTTGAGTTACTGACTTTTTGTTAAAAAAAAATGTTTTTCAGCCCTACATGGTCTCTGATTTAAAGAAATAAACCAAAACGGACATGATTTACTGTCATAGAATCTTGCTGTTCATAAAGCAAGACTAAACTATAATTGCTTCAATGTTGATTCAATGTTGATTCAATGTAAAATAAGTGATTGAATTTACGTTGAACAAACATTGATTTTATGCCCATCTTGATCTATTTTTCATCATTGAAATAACATTATTTCAAGGTGCAAACCTGATGAAAAATCAACGTTTAACATTGAAATTTCAACATTGATTCAATGACAAGTTGGTTGATGCTTTAATGTTGATTCAACGATGATTCAATGTTGTTCTGCTATCTGGGAACTGTGTTTTCGTGTTTTTTGTCTTGTAAGTCGCAGTGTCTTTGCATGTCTTTAACTCGTCCATCTGTCTTAAAACGCACATACAGTCGAGAGCTTTTGTTAGTTATCGGTAAATCCTCAGTTTTTAAGTTAAATCCAGCGAACGTGGATGAGCTGCGCGACATCGGTCTGCTCCGGAGGCCTTCGCCATCACCGACCTACACACCGGCACCCCGCCCAGAGTGGAGGCGCCACAGGCGGCGGGAAAGGAAGCAGAAGAGGGGAAAGCGCGGAGGTATCCGTGCTAGGCTAGCGGCTAACCCACACAAGCCGGCTATTCCTACCATTGTACTGGCTAACGTACGCTCTTTGGACAATAAACTGGACCATATTCAGCTTCTTCGCACAACCTTAAGGACTGTAAGAGACTGTTGTGTTTTTGTTTTCACTGAAACATGGCTCAATAATAGCATCCCGGATAGCGCCGTTCAGCTCGACCAGCTAACATGCTACCGTGCGGACAGAGCTCTCGCTGAGAGCGGTAAAACCCGGGGCGGCGGACTTTGTGTTTACATCAGTGATAAGTGGTGTCGCGATGCAGTGGTGGTCTGTAAGTACTGCTCTTCTCTGGTGGAGATTATGATCATCAAGTGTCGACCGTTCTATCTACCGAGGGAATATTCAGCTATTTTAATCGGGGCTGTATATGTACCCCCCAACTCCAATAACAAAAGGAGTGAGGCACTAAATGAACTTTACCAGCTCATCAGTGAGCAGCAGACAGCTCATCCAGATGCTTTTCTCATCTTGGCTGGCGATTTTAATCATGCAGACCTAAAAAACGTGTTTCCAAAAATACAACAGCACATAGACTTTCCCACACGAGGAAACAATACACTGGACCTTGTTTACACTACTCAGAGAGGAGCTTACAAGGCCCTACCCCTCCCCCACCTCGGTGCCTCAGACCACATCACTGTCATGCTAATGCCTGTATACAGACCACTGGTTAAAGTCACCAAACCAGTCTGCAAACAGATACAAGTGTGGCCGGAAGGGTCTTCTAAGGCACTCCAAGACTGCTTTAGCACCACTGACTGGGATGTATTTAAACAGGCTGCCACTCACAACAACCTCACAGACTTACAGGAGTACACAGAGTCTGTCACTGCCTACATCAACAAGTGCATTGATGATGTAACGGTAACAAAGACCATCACTGTCCGTGCTAACCAAAAACCATGGCTAACAAGGGAGGTCTACAGACTAATGAAGGTACGGAACGCTGCCTTCAAATCTGGAGATGCAGCAGCCCTGAGGACAGCTAGGGCCAACCTGTCTCGCAGCATCAAAAAGGCTAAGAGACAGTACTCCAAGAGAGTTGCCCATTGCTTCAATGACAGCAGAGACACACGGAGTCTGTGGCAAGGGATACAGACCCTCACTGATTACAAGCCGCCACAGAGGACATGTGACAGCTCTATCTCTCTGCTGAATGAGCTGAATGCATTCTTTGCCCGTTTTGACACCCACAACAGCACCACGACACAGAAACACCCACCTCAGCCCGGCGACCAAGTGATGACGCTTTCCTCAGAAAGCGTGAGAAGATCCTTCCGCAGGATTAACGTGCGCAAGGCCCCGGGTCCTGACAACATTCCGGGCCGAGTATTGAGAGACTGTGCGGGGGAGCTCACGAATGTCTTTACGGACATTTTCAACATCTCTCTGAGTCAGGCTGTTATCCCCACATGTTTTAAAACCACCACCATAATCCCAGTACCTAAGAAAGCATCTCCCTCCTGTTTCAATGACTTCCGCCCAGTTGCACTTACTCCCATCATTATGAAGTGCTTTGAACGGCTAGTCATGCAGCAGATCAAGACTGCCCTCCCCCCCTCCCTGGACCCCTTCCAGTTTGCTTATCGGTCCAATCGCTCAACCGATGATGCCATTGCTACGGCCCTCCACTCAGCGCTCACCCACTTGGAAAACAAAGACTCTTACGTTAGAATGCTTTTCATCGACTTCAGCTCAGCGTTCAACACAATCATCCCACAACAACTCACTCATAAATTGATACAGCTGGGGATCAGCACCCCTCTGTGCAACTGGCTGCTGGACTTCCTGACTGGCAGACCTCAGGCAGTGCGGGTCGCCAACAACACTTCCAGCACCATCATGCTGAACACTGGGGCCCCCCAAGGATGTGTACTGAGCCCCCTCCTCTTCACGCTGCTGACCCACGACTGCATACCATCACACAACTCCAACCTCTTCATCAAGTTTGCGGACGACACGACTGTGGTGGGTCTCATTAGCAACAATGATGAGACTAACTATAGGAACGAGGTGAGCTGCCTGGCCAGGTGGTGTAGAGACAACAATCTCTCCCTGAACGTGGAAAAGACAAAAGAGATTGTGGTCGATTACAGGAGAACTTACACCCAACACTCTCCGCTGTCCATCAATGGTGCGATCGTGGAGAGGGTAAGGAGCACCAAGTTTCTGGGTGTGCACATGACGGAAGATCTCTCCTGGTCCATCAACACTACAGCACTAGCTAAGAAAGCTCAACAGCGTCTCTACTTTCTCCGTAAGCTGAGAAGAACCGGAGCCCCGACACCCATCATGCGCACCTTCTACAGAGGCACCATTGAGAGCATCCTGACCAGCTGCATCACTGTGTGGTACGGCGCCTGCAATGCGTCCTGCCAGAAAACTCTCCAGCGCATAGTGAGAGCAGCTGAGAAGATCATTGGTGTCTCTCTCCCCCCCCTCCTGGACATTTACAACACCCGCCTCACACGAAAAGCTATTAACATTGCCCGTGACCCTACCCACCCGACTCAGAGCTTCTTTAGTCTGCTACCATCAGGGAGGAGACTAAGGAGTCTCCAAGCCAGGACAAGCAGACTGAAGAACAGCTTCATCCATCAGGCGATCAGGAAGCTCAACTCTCTTCCAGCTCTGCCTCCCCTGTGCTCTTCGGCCTCTCCAACCGTTATACTCTGACTCCTTCATTTTTCACACACTCACTCTCACACACACACACACACACACACACACACACACACACACACACACACACACACGCTCTCAGACAAACACTCACAAAACCTCACACACACACACACACACACACACACACACACACACACACACACACACACACACGCGCTCTCAGACACACAACACTCACAATAACTCACACACTCACTCACTCACACATACACTTGCACCTGTCACTTTGTGCTCCAGGCACCATTGGTACTTTCACTACCTCAAACAGGTGAGGGAAGGAAAAAAAAAAAAAAAAAAAAAAAACCATTCCTTGTTCACACTGGATTTATTTCCCATTTTGTTTACTGATTCATATAGCTCATTATGTCGTCACTTGTCACTTTCTTATCAACTAAAATAAGCACACTTGCACTATTACCGATTGCACTGTACCGTTTCTCTCCATAACTGCCTTCTGTGTTGTTAACTGTCCCTTTTTGCAGGATAGTAACTAAATTACCTCACCTCTGTTGCCTTTCTAAGTTTGTGTTATTTAAGTCTCTCTTTTTTTTTTTTTTTTTTTTTTTTTTTAAACCTCTTCAGTGTTATTTGTAACTAGGGCGAGAGAAACGTAATTTCGATTCTCTATATGTATGCACTGTACATGTAGCAGAATTGACAATAAAGTTGACTTTGACTTTTGACTTTGATATTGTGACGAGTTCTTCGAGGAGCCTTAGGGCTTGAGATCAGGGCCTGGAGACTTGGGGCACGAGGCAGGGTACACCCTGGACAGGCTGCCAGTTCATCACCTGGCACACACACTCACACACTCATTCACACACTATGGGCAATTTGGGAACGCCAATCAGCCTAATCTGCAGGTCTTTGGAAGGAAACCGGAGTACCTGGAGGAAACCCACTAAACACAGGGAGAACATGCAAACTCCATGCACACAGAGACAGGAGTCGAACCTGTCCGGGTAGAGCTAACCAGTACACTACACTACACGACTCCTGTCAGACCTGCTGTTCTAGGAAATTAATCAACGCTTAAACTCACCTGTGGTACAGCAGGCATGAAGTATCCGCTGGTGGGCTGGAACTGGTTGATGATGGCGTTAGCGGGCATGGCTCTCATACCGGCGATGCGCTGCATGTACTGGTTGGTGAGGTGAGCTTTACGCTCCTCTTTGCGCTGCGCCAGCGCCACATACAGCGGTTTGGAGCCTACGATGCGTCCGTTCATCTCCGTCACGGCCTTGGTGGCCTCCTCAGGAGAGGAGAAGCACACAAAGCCAAAGCCTTTAGAGCGTCCCTCCTCCAGCATCACCTGGGGAAAGAAAGATCAAAATTTTAATAACCTAACAATCTAAAGATGATGGGTTCCAACTGAAGGCGGAGCTAATTTCTGGGCTGGAAAAATATGAGACAAAATCTCATATTTTTACAAAATCTAAAACACAGAAACTACCAAAATCCACCAGATAAAAAAAAATTGTAAGGACAAAATCACAATTTTTTAAAATTTCAAATTGGCTTAATATTATTAGATTTTTTAAAATATTTTTTTTTATATTTAATATTTTGTGAAAATAAATTTCATATTAAATTATCTACATTGTCTTACATTATTTTATATTATTAAATTTTTAGATCGCTTTAATTACAAAACATTCTAAGTAATTTGTACATGAAGGGCAAATCTGTATTGTAATAAACCTCATAATCAAATTTATAGAATTAAATGATTATTATTCACACACATGCGCACACACACACACACACACAAACACACCTCCTCTGATATAAGGCTGATAATTGCTAATGCTAACCTTGGCGCTGGTGATGGAGCCGAACGGAGAGAATTCCTTACGTAGTTTCTCATCGTCAATGGTGTCGTCCAGATTTTTGATGTACAAGTTCACACCCTGTAAACACATATAACTGTTAAGTAACGTACCAGTAAATTAGCATTTGTTTCCCCTGATGCTAAATGTTAGTCATGATTTTCTATCTTTGTTAGCACTCTGAGCCACCTGGTATCTGCTGATCCTCTCCTGCTTGAGCTGCTCGAACTTCCTCTTCAGCTCGGCTTGTCTCTCCATCTTCTTCTGGGCGCGACCCACAAACACTGCCTTACCGTTCAGTTCTGTGCCGTTCATCTCCTCCACAGCCTGGGAGTGAAAAAACACTGCGCTCAATCTAGGGTTATCCAGAAACCTATCCATACACTGTTTTATCCATCCATGCATTCATCCATCGATCCATGCAACCACCTTTCTTTATAATGTTTTCCTTTTATTCGTCCTTCTCTTTGCTTTTCTATGCTTTCTCTATACCATGCACTGCATTCTTTAATCAATAAAGTCATCCTTTTAACCTAATCCTAACCCTACGCATTATTTTAGCCATCCATTTATTCTTTCATCCATTGTTTCATCCACAAGTTACAGTGTAATCTGTGTCATTCTAGATGTATGCGGTCCTATGACTAGAACTTCTGATTAATCAGAAGGAAGTTAATTAGCATTCAATCTCTTATATTCAATCTCTAATTAGCATTCAATCTCTCTCCTTTCTGTTCCATCAAGTGCAACAGTAAAAGACCTCGGCGTGATTATAGATTCCAGCCTTTCATTTGAAGCTCATGTAGATAATATCACCAGGATAGCATTCTTTCACCTTAGAAATATTGCCAAGATAAGAAATATATTGTCGCTAAACGATGCAGAAAAACTAGTTCATGCTTTTATCACTTCTAGGTTGGACTATTGTAATGCCTTACTGTCTGGTTGTTCAGTTAGGTGCATAAACAAGCTTCAGCTAGTCCAGAATGCAGCAGCGAGAGTCCTCACTAGAACCAGAAGATATGAGTACATCACCCCTATCCTATCTTCACTGCATTGGCTCCCTGTGAAATTTCGCATTGATTTTAAAATACTACTCTTGACATATAAAGCATTAAATGGTCTCGCGCCGCAGTATCTGAGCGAACTGC
This sequence comes from Channallabes apus, assembly GCA_030522415.1. Taxonomy (NCBI): domain Eukaryota; kingdom Metazoa; phylum Chordata; class Actinopteri; order Siluriformes; family Clariidae; genus Channallabes; species Channallabes apus. The sequence continues at coordinate 29,224,692 of CM060116.1, read as the reverse complement.
TAGTGTCTTACGATCCGCCACGCCTACTTCGGTCAAAGGATACAGGCTGCTTGTCAGTACCACGTATTATGAAAACTACAGCTGGGGGCAGAGCTTTTTCTTACAAAGCCCCAAAATTATGGAATAGTCTTCCAAATAGTGTTCGGGACTCAGACACAGTCTCAGTGTTTAAGTCTAAGCTCAAAACTTATTTATTTAGCCAAGCATTTTTATAAATAGATTTGCCATAAGGTAAAGGAGCAGATCTGGGGGACTCATGGACGTAGAGTATTATGGTGAACTGGTATGTTTAGATGCTGTCTTCCTCAGTCTCATTTGATCACTCAGGTTTGTTGACGGTGAGGTGATTGTTTGCTTTACATCTCAGGGAACCCTCATGTTTGTGTTTCCTTCTGGCTCTCCCTTTTAGTTATGCTGTCATAGTTAGTCCTGCCGGAGTCCCTGCTTGCACTCTACAGTAAATATACATTCACATTATACATTGTGACTGTGACTATACCTAATTGCAATCTCTCCTCCTCTTCTCTTCCTCCCCCTCTTTCTCTTTCCTCTCTCCCCCTGTCTCCCCCTTTCACTCTTTCTCTCTCTCTCTCTCTCTCTGTCGAGCTACACATGTCGTTCCTGAGCTGCCTCTGCCCTCCGGACCTGTCTGATCCATCCTGGTGCCCCGTTTCTGGTTGGAGGTCTCGTCGCATGGATGCCCCGTGTGTCTCTTTGGGATGCGTCTGGTGTCTGGGGATGATTCTATCTACTTAGAAGACGGTTCTGGCCTCGACTGGTGTTGTCAGCTGTTTCTCTGATGACTTGACAATTCGATAGTTCAGGACTGGAACTTTCTACAAGTCTATCTGAGTCTCCAATAACTACTGGACTCCATTTTACATCAACTATTATAACATCAATTAACATCAACTATTATAGCTGAACCTAACACTTAACACTGTATAAATGCAGATAATTTCCTGCTATCTGTTTCACCCAGATGAGGATGGGTTCCCTGTTGAGTCTGGTTCCTCTCAAGGTTTCTTCCTATTACCATCTCAGGGAGTTTTTCCTTGCCACTGTCGCCCTTGGGCTTGCTCACCAGGGACTATCTGAACATTTTGATTCATACACATTCACATTCCATACAAACTTAAATAATTCTTTTGATTGTGTAAAGCTGTTTTGAGACAATATCAATTGTTAAAAGCGCTATACAAATAAAACTGAATTGAATTGAATTGAATTATGTCCTGCACACATTGCTCAACTTTAGTAAGCTGGTTTTTCTCATCTGGTTTTGCTGAGACATATAACTGTGTGTCGTCAGCATAACAATGAAAACTAATACCATGTTTACAGATTATGTTGCCCAGAGGAAGCATGTAAAGGGAAAAAAGCAGTGGGCCTAAAACTGAACCTTGTGGAACACCAAACTCCACTTGAGAGCATGCAGAATAATCACCAGGAGAGGGCTGTACCCTTAATTCCTACTACAGTTTCTAATCTGTGAAGAAGAATACCATGAACTGCAGAATTGTGGGTAAGCGTCTCTCCTGCTGGGTCTTAGTGCTCGTCACTTACAGGTATTTTTTTGTGTGTGTGTGTGTGTGTGTGTGTGTGTGTGTGTGTGTGTTCGTTCAGTGGTTAAGGCATTGGACTACGGTTCGGAAGATCCCAGGTTCAAACCCCACAACCACCAAGTTGCCACTGTTGGGCCCTTGAGCAAGGCCCTCAACTGCTCAGATGTATAATGAGATAAAAAATGTAAGTCGCTCTGGATAAGAGCGTCTGCCAAATGCCTAAATGTAAATGTGTAAAACATATTTTATTTTGTGTTCGGAAGTGCTTGTGTACAGCGCTTGTACCGTTTCTCATTACACACTTGTGGTCGCGCGAGTAAAGCAAAAGAAATCTCAATACAGAGGTTAAAAATCCATTTCTTCCTCATCGCGGTGTGTGTGTGTCTGGGTCTGTGCGCGAGCGTAATTTGACACTGTTTCTGAAGGGGTATTCACACACACCTCCGGCACACACACACACACACGCGTGAGAGACACACACTCCGAAGAAACTCTGTTGCAAATCTTTTCGGAGGTAAGGTGCTGGTTCATTTGTTTGTTTGTTTTACTTTACAGCAGTGATTCTGTTAGTTTGCGCTCACACGAGTGTCATTAGCGATGTTTATTGCTAATTTCAGATTAAACAGTGTAGCGGGAGAGAGACGTTGATTTATGACCCCTGTTTACAGAAGTGTAGTCCAGTGCGGGAGATGCATTGTGGGTAGATGCATTGTGGGAAATGCAGTCCGGTGTGTTTGAACGCGAATGCGAGATGTAAGCTGGATATAGAGCCTGAGTTTTGTTCTTCAGTAGTTTTTTCAGTTGGATTTAAGTGCAAGATCCACCCGAAAGTTTGTACTATAGCCCGACAATGCAGCAAATAAAAGAACGGACATCGACCAGTTTGTCCATCTCATCATTACACGAGCATGAATTAACGGTCTGTTACGCTGTCGCGAGCAACATTAAAATAAAGCGGAGGAGCTTTAATAATTTTGAAGAGAACAACAGTCTTTCCGTTAATGTGCGTTTAATTCAGACGAAAGGAGAAATTTTTACTGTGTAAGATGAGAAGGGTGAGACAGGAGGGGCTGAAAGCAAGAGTCTCCACTTACTCTAGCCTCACACACACACACACACACACACACAGCGCCTGCACGGAAACAGGAAACACTTATCTGTCTGGATTTATTTTTTTTTACTTTTTTTAAAGGTAAATTGCAGGTTAATTTGTTTTATTTTTACTTTATATTTTGTATTAATTATTTTTATGTATTTATTTTTTTGGGAACGTAGAACGAATAATTTAAGTTTCCATAATTTTTTATGGGAAAATTTAATTTGGTTTACGAGTGTTTTGGAATACGAGCCCACTTCCGAACGAATTATGCTCGTAATCCGAGGTTCAACTGTAATGTGTTAAAATTTCTAGATTAGATCATTAGATTTCTAGATCACGTGTTAACGCATTATTAATAAATTATTGTCTTGTTTCAGGGGGCTGACGGAGTTTGTACTACACCTTGTTAGCATCTTCATGTTTCTCGTAGCTGACGAATCCGAATCCTCGTGATTTTCCCATGGGATCAGTCATCACTTTCACACTCAGAGTTTTACCTACAGTTGAGAAAAGACATAGGAAAGTTTTTTTTGCTGTAACTCATAAATGTTTAAAATATATATACACACACACACAAAATAAAAAAAATAAAAAAGATTGTGGCCTTACATTTTTTTTAAATCAAATATTTTACTTGAGTGAAATGTTTGGTCTTATCATCATGCTTTCTTTTTTTGTGTGTATACTGTATATGGTAAACAATAAACTTTAAATGTTTAAAATGTAATTTTCTTAAATTTTTTATGGACTGTATGAATTAACTGAACATTACAATAATAATAATTATATAGTCTTAAAGTACGCTTTAAATATTGGAAGTTTTAAAATAATTTAATTGACAAAAATGTCAAATATTGAAGCAATAAATAGAAAGATCAAGTGATCGACAGATAAATAATTATATTAGATGGTAAAAAATAAATAATAAAAAAGAAAGAAAGAAAGAAAGATAAAACTTCTCACAAAATTTGCAAAATCAATGTTAAGACCAATCTGTATTTTTTTTATTAATTATAGGAAATAATCAAAATATTTTTACAACCCTTTTTTACAGACATTTTAAAAAAATAAGATACATGTTGTCTCCTCATTAAAAATCTGTGTTAGAAATGAAATAAAGAGAAATAATGAAATAAAGAGAAATAAAATGAGATGTTTAATCATAAAATCATTGTTAGATAAAATAATTAAACATCTATTAAATTAATATACAAGCACATGAACGACTTTGTTATAAACTCAGTGCTACATTCTCAGCATTTCTCACTGAAACACACTTCTCAGTACCGTATTTATCGAAGAGCTCTTTCAGCCGGTCGTCATCCATGTCCTCGCCAAAGTTCTTGATGTAGACGTTGGTGAACTCTTTGGCTTTGGCCCCAAGCTCGGCTTCTCTCTCCTTCCTGGACTTGAACCTCCCCACGAACCTGCGCAAAAAAAGATGTTACTTGAGTGAAAGCAGAAAAGACATCAGGCATTATGAGAAAACAATTCAGCAAAACTGATCCAGGTCACAGGAATGAACACACACACACACACACACACACACACACACACACACACACACACACAGACTTTTCATGTCATGTATATTCATGTTAATGAAGTCATATTTTTTATTACTTTATTCCATCATAAATTTTTCACACCTACGCATTTTGTGTTTCATATTTATACATTTATTTTCATAGACAACGTCTCCCACCATCATACCACAAGAAAGAAGAAGAAGCATTTTAGCATAGACCGGTCATGTCTGAATGGGAATTTGGAAAAGGCCTGGGAAGATGAGGAACAATTAGACATATAGGTGGCAGTAATGAAAATTACTGGGTGCTACCCAGAGTAAAACAAGTAGAAGAAGAACAAGTACCATTGTGTTAACACAGACAGGCACATGGTCCACTCACGATTTGAAGAAAAAAAAGGAATCAATCTAATCAAGTATCAGATTGAGTTCAAGGTAGTAAATAACTTGATATTAATTAATTTTTCTTACCAAAGTTTTTTTGATAGCTGATAAAATAAAACAGCTCTTGGCGTATTGGCAGACTATATTTTTAAATAAATGACTGTATGACTAAATAATACAAGCAATATTTTCCAAGTACATCGGGACTGGAAAATGTTTCTCTAACCCAGTGGTTCTCAAACTGTGGGGCGCGCCCCACTAGTGGGGAATACAGACATGACAGGTGGGGCGCAATGAACGAGAGGAAATAACAGGAAAGTACCTATTCTAATTCATGCTTTTCTTTATTGATAATGAAGAGCGTACGCTCAAAACTAAACAATCACACACAAATAAATGGATCATTAATACAAGTAAATTTAAAATAACATCAGTTGTGGGCCGGGAGAAAAAGTGGAACCATAGTGGAACAATAACGGTTTAACGTCGGACCAACTTCAGCAGCGCTGCTCGAATCACAAACCTGCGCGAGCCACTGGGCAGCGCTGCGCGACTCTGACAGAAATAAACCGCGCCGACCATCAAAGTACATTTTCTGGGATGCGCACATACAAACCAGGCATGGCAAGGCGGAAACAATAATAAACAGTCCTGACATTTTAAATAGTTTGTAAATAAAAACATAGTGGGTCGCATTCGAGCGGCGCTGCGCGATCCACCGGGCTGCGCAAATAAACCAGATCATCACTGCGCTATTCAGGTAGTCGTGCTGCGCTGTATTTGCGCAGATATTTGGTTCAATCGGGTGCCACGGTTTCGTCCCACTTTTGATGTGTTTGGCTTCACATACACTTCGACAATGGAAGAAGACGAGCAGTGAGCTTGCTTATATGTGACAAAACCAACAACGAGGAGATTGTAAAGAAAAAAGGTGCCTCGTCTGTGTTATGGAATTGTTTTGGGTATAAGAAAAGTGATACGAATGAGATGAACGTGATCCACTTTAAACATGTGGATTGCACAACCCTGGACATTACCATTCTTTTCCTACTCGTACAGCTGCTCTATATTGTTCACATATTCTTCATATATTTTCTATATTGTGTATTGTTGTACAGTTATTTTATTTTAACTTTAGTTTTTATATTTTATTTTATTCTTTCCTATTTAAATTTACCCCCTATTTTATTTTTCATATTTATTTCCTATTCATAGTCTTTTATTTTAAGGTTTGAATTAAATAGAATTTTTGAATTTGATTTGCAAGGTACGCAAGTTCACTGTTTTAACAAGTGGTGGAAACACGTTAAACCTTTTCTATCATCTGAAATCCAAGCATCCAAACGAATATGGCCAAAGTAAAAAAAAATGCGGCAAACCTCAGCAATTCAAAGTTTATATAAAATTACATTATGTAAAACAGTTTCTTTGTGTTTGAATTTTTATTTATGCATTTTCAGATACAAATTGCTATATTGTGATTATATATATATTGTTACCGAGGTAGAAAATATCTTCTACTGTGATAGAAGATTTTGGTTATATCGCCCACCACTAATGAAGCCTAACTTGCTTCATGGTGGGGATGGTGGGGGCAGAGGAGAGACCTGTGTGTGTTTTGTGTCTTATACCGCTGGCAGCAGACCGCATGAGACCCAACAAATTAGGAAGACACTTAGAGACAACACACGTTAATAAGCCACTCGACTTCTTTCAAAGAAAGCTGGCAGAATACAGACAGCAGGATAATCGCATGGTAAAATCTGAATCAGTGGACAGCAAAGCACAAATGGCTTCATTTAAAGTTGCATACTGAATTGGCCAGTGCAAAAAAACTACAAACGATTGCTGAGAAGCTAATAAACATGGGGTCAATTATGCAAAGATAAGTGACAATGTAAGCCTTTTATAACAATTGCGCATGTATTTTATCTGTTTTTAATTTGGTGTTGTTTGATCTTATTGGTTTAGAAATTGATATTTCAATAAACAGTAAACTTGGCCGATTTCGTTATTATTTTGTTGACAAGTGGGGCTTGAAAATTTGCTCACCCCCTTAAGTGGGGAATGACAGAAAAAGTTTGAGAACCACTGGCTTACTCAAACATGTGTATGATAAGGTTTAGATCATAGGGTGGAGTAAAATATTAGTTTTGATATGTATGTATGCACATGACACAAAAAAGAAAGTATGAAAAGTATTCTTTAATAATCATGTTTAACTTTAATAGAATCAGTTACATATTCGTTGTTTTAATGATTATCTGGATACTGGGTGCTATTACTGGGGTGTCCTGATTTGCCCATTTTTGCATGAAGACAGAGTGGTCTTGATTAAATCTGATAGATGCATGTGGAAGGCCCGGGTTCAAGTCCAAATCCCAGCAACTGGATGTGATGTCGGTCCCAAGCCTGAATATAATTGGAGGGTCACATCAGGAAGAGAATCCTGCATAAAACCTGTGCTGGGTTGGGCGCATGAGACCCAACAAATTAGGAAGACACTTAGAGACAACACACGTTAATAAGCCACTCGACTTCTTTCAAAGAAAGCTGGCAGAATACAGACAGCAGGATAATCGCATGGTAAAATCTGAATCAGTGGACAGCAAAGCACAAATGGCTTCATTTAAAGTTGCATACTGAATTGGCCAGTGCAAAAAAACTACAAACGATTGCTGAGAAGCTAATAAACATGGGGTCAATTATGCAAAGATAAGTGACAATGTAAGCCTTTTATAACAATTGCGCATGTATTTTATCTGTTTTTAATTTGGTGTTGTTTGATCTTATTGGTTTAGAAATTGATATTTCAATAAACAGTAAACTTGGCCGATTTCGTTATTATTTTGTTGACAAGTGGGGCTTGAAAATTTGCTCACCCCCTTAAGTGGGGAATGACAGAAAAAGTTTGAGAACCACTGCTCTAACCCATGTAAACAATACTGTGTATTAAACCCCGCCCACTGAATCCCTCGACCCCCTGAGTGGACACTCACACCTTGCGGTCGTTCAGCAGCATGCCGTTCATCTTCTCAATTGCCCGGTCTGCAGCATCCTGCGTCTCAAAGTGCACAAACGCGTAGCCTTTGGATCCGTTCTCATCACACACCACCTACACAGGAGGAAAACTCATCACAACTTCTACTTTACTAGAACATGTACAGTATTGTAGAGTGATAACTGGGATACAAGGCTCTACCTTGCAGGACAAGATGTTCCCGAAAGCTGAGAAGGTGTCATACAGGGCCTTGTTGTCAATGGACTTGTCCAGATTTTTGATGAAGACATTTCCCACTCCTGACTTGCGGAGGGACGGGTCTCGTTGTGACCACATGATCCTGATGGGCTTGCCCTTCACCACATCGAAGTTCATTGTGTCCAAAGCTCTCTCGGCTAAAACACAAAATTTATCTTATGAATTTCTGTCATTTTCTTCACTTTAGCAGCAAAACACACTACAAAGCCATAATTTTTTAAATTTCTATTCATAGAACAGAACAAGTCAATAACTGTAGAACAAAACCATTTTGCTTTAGGCACTGCATTTTATTTAGCGTTGCTCTGATTAGTTGTTGGGGATGATGCGCGATCACAGAAATCATGACGATGACGGGAGTGCGGCTTATTGCGATCTGCCATTTGAAGTGCTCTATTTATTGTGTAGTATTGTTTGTTTATTTACAATTTATATATATATATATATATATATATATATATATATATATATATATATATATATTTATATTTAAAAATAACTATTCTACACAGCAGAGTACAAATGCATTTAAGATCTGAGAAAGTATTACAAATTTAACATATTCCATTCTCTTATTATTTCATGTGGATTCTAAAGGAACTGAAACCGATAGAATAGCCCATGCTCGCCTACAGAGCAAAATTGTCCATTCTTTAACTAGCATCAAGGGGCACTCGCACACGCCGAAATGCTTGAAACGAGTAATGCACATGGAACAAGGCTGCGTCAATGCATGACAAATCAAAAATCTGCATTTTTAAATAAACGCAGACATTGTACTGTATCTGGTGAGCCAATTATGGCTACTCATTAGTAATCAGCGAGGGCAGGCATTTCTTTATAAATATCAGAATTTCAGCATTTTTAAGAGATAGTCTGTTTATTATTATTATTGTGATAATGGTTTTAGTCTTTTTACTCTCCGCAGTTTAAGGCTTGAGCTTTTTGAGAGCTTCTGATATAGGTGGTTGAGTGAGAGTAGATTAACATTTCTTACTCAAATTATTCACAATGTGCCGCGATTAAGTGGTGAATAAGGTGTAACGTTTTCTAAAGAGACCTCGTAATATTCCCAGACTGGTGATGCCATATTTATGTAGCTGTCATTACGTAGTATTAATTATTTCTTTTAATGTAAAGTAATTCATATATAATGTTATATAGGTTTTATCAGGATATTCCCTCTAAACGTTATGTTTAGCTATTTTGTAAAGGGATGTGTAGTTAACTTTATTTATCTGTTGCTTCAGGCGAGGAGGAGAAATGCGGTGCGCGCCATTTCAGAAAGCAGCCTAAACTAAAAGGTAAATCGTTATCGTCATGTTAATGTTGATGTATGCTGACGTTTGTTAGCTTCATTTGCCTTTGCTTTCTAGAGAGTATTTGTAGTTTGGCAGGCACAGCATTGCTATCGAAGTGCGTGTGAGACATTAATATTTAAAAACATTAATATTACCATTGCTAGAAGAGTTCTCTCGAAACGTTAAGTTTATTTTGTAAAGGAATGTGTCATTAACTTCTTTTATTTTATTTTTTTGTCAGGCAAGGCGAAACATCACGGAGCTAAAAGTTGTGTTGTGTCGTGTCAAAGTTGGTTCCCCCATCGGGATGCGTTTTCTTAGCCCCACCCTTGTGAAAACGGCACAGGGAACGCGCATTTAGGATGAAGGATCGCCCGCGAGGGGTTATGCGCGTACCACTGAGATTCTACGGAGCGCGTTAAAGGCCAAAAATGACATTGTTTTTACATTTAATAAAAAATGGACCACTACCTGTGCTGATTCCTTTCATACAGTATCCAGTTTGGGTTTATTCAGATTGATGTGAATTTGAGTGATTATCTTTCAAAATCTTTGTTTTAATGCATTTACATCAGTATAATAGTAAAGTACAGTTGCTGTTCACAGCACAGTACAGTTCACAGTTAAAATAGTTATTTTACAGGAATTTCATAGTAAAAATGTTACAGCTACATCTTGGCTTTTGTTGAATTCACAGGATTTTATTGGCAACTTTTGTTGCCAGGTAAGTACTGTAATTGAGTGCAATTACAAAAAAACCTGTAATGCCTGTTTACAAGCTTAATTTTATAATCCTGTAAAAAAATAACAAAAAAATACTGTATTCTGAAAACATCAATTTATTGTAAATTGCTAAACAGTATTATCCTGTAATCCATTTTACAGCAATTAACAGCTATTTTACAGGATTTTATTGGCTACTTTTTTGCCAGTTGTCACGTTCTGCTATGGTGTTGGACTGTGGGCGGGGTGTTGAGGCATAGATGCAGAGGGGATGCAGTGAAACGCAAAGAGTCTTTAATAATAATCAAACAAACAAAAAGCAAACATGAACTAAGGAGGTTGGCTAAAAACATGGAGCATACGAAACAGAACTCAAACACTTAGACATAAAACTAGGGATTACACAACTCATATACAATACAGACATGGGGACACAAACAGGACGAGACAAGACATACTAAACAGCCTAGAGGACTAAACACATGGGACTATACAGGCAAGGGATAAACAAACACAAGACAGGCTTGGCTAGGTCTATTGGCTGAGCTGCACATTAGCTGCTAAGCTAGCTCCTAGCTAATCAGACTAATGGCTACATCAGCCAGTAGCCTGAGACACAAGGGAATGAACAGACAAGGTACACAGCAGACTAGGTATGAAAGACTAAGAACTCTAAAGGTTAGTGGCTAAAGATGTTAGTACCTAAACAGACTAAGAGCTAAGCAGACAATGAGACTAGACAGACACGAAGACTAGACAGACTAAGATCTAGACATGTTAGTATCACCCTCATTAGTATTGAAACAGACTACTAGCTAAACATGCAATGGGGGTTACTTACACAAAAGGGTAAACACAAAAGGCTAATTCTCCTAGAGGCTAATCCTGCTAGGAGACACAGAGACAAAGAGACATAAACTAAATCAAAGCAAATACAAACTTAAAGAGCTCCAGAAACTAAATGCCAACTATAATGAAATCAAACTAAAACAGAAAAGAACAAAACAAAACCCACATAACAGAAATCAATGCTCGACCCAGCTTCCCAGAACAAACAGGTATTTATGCTTATACTAATTGCATCCTCGGTTCAGCTGGGCATCTGCATCAGCTGACCGAGGTGCCTTCTGGGAAATTGGGTCTACAACAAAAACTACAAATTAAAACACTGCCCTCTAGTGGGCATCCCTCACAGTACCCCCCCCTTAAAAACGCTCCTCCGGAGCGCTAACGGAGGTCCTGGGTACCCTTCCCCATGTCCCGGGTCATTCCACCCGACTGCGACGCCGACGAGCAGGCTCCCCAAGGTGGGTGGGAGGGTGGGCGAGCTTGAATTGCCGCCGAAGCCAGGCACCGGGTGCAGCAGCGGCCTGCACCCGAGGCTGGGTGGCGGAGGCAGCAATGGCTCGTCCTCGGGGCTGAGCGGCGGTGAGCTCATGACGTCGTCGGGTGGCGGAGGCAGCACTGGGCCGATGCCGCAGGCCGGGCGGCGGAGGCAGTGCCGGATCGCTGGTGTAGGCCGGGCGTTGGAGGCAGTGCTGAGTTGCTCTTGCCGGTGGAGCGCTGCCTGCAGCACTGAGTTGCCCTCCAAGTCGGGCGGCCGATGCAGCACTGTGTTGTCCTCACGCCGGGCGGCCTCTGCAGTACTGTGGCCTCCTTTGACACCGGGTGGCGATGGAAGCACGCTCTCGAAGTCTGGCGGTGGAGGGTCGCTGTCACCGCTGTGAACGAAGCTAGAGAGCGTGGTGAGGGTTTTCCCTGGCGAGGTCCTGGCTGGGCTCTGGGGACATGAAGACGCCCCTGCGGCGCGCCGGCGGAACTGGAGCCTCCCCTGAGGCGCGCCGGCGAAACTGGAGCCTCCACTGAGGCGCGCCGGCGAAACTGGAGCCTCCACTGAGGCGCGCCGGCGAAACTGGAGCCTCCACTGAGGCGCGCCGGCGAAACTGGAGCCTCCACTGAGGCGCGCCGGCGAAACTGGAGCCTCCACTGAGGCGCGCCGGCGAAACTGGAGCCTCCACTGAGGCCCGCCGGCGAAACTGGAGCCTCCACTGAGGCCCGCCGGCGAAACTGGAGCCTCCACTGAGGCCCGCCGGCGAAACTGGAGCCTCCACTGAGGCCCGCCGGCGAAACTGGAGCCTCCACTGAGGCCCGCCGGCGAAACTGGAGCCTCCACTGAGGCCCGCCGGCGAAACTGGAGCCTCCACTGAGGCCCGCCGGCGAAACTGGAGCCTCCACTGAGGCCCGCCGGCGAAACTGGAGCCTCCACTGAGGCCCGCCGGCGAAACTGGAGCCTCCACTGAGGCCCGCCGGCGAAACTGGAGCCTCCACTGAGGCCCGCCGGCGAAACTGGAGCCTCCACTGAGGCCCGCCGGCGAAACTGGAGCCTCCACTGAGGCCCGCCGGCGAAACTGGAGCCTCCACTGAGGCCCGCCGGCGAAACTGGAGCCTCCACTGAGGCCCGCCGGCGAAACTGGAGCCTCCACTGAGGCCCGCCGGCGAAACTGGAGCCTCCACTGAGGCCCGCCGGCGAAACTGGAGCCTCCACTGAGGCCCGCCGGCGAAACTGGAGCCTCCACTGAGGCCCCCTCACCTCCAGTTCAGTCCCCTGTTTTGACGTGGGGCAAGCTGATTATTCCTGGTCAGCTTGCCCAGGTGTTATAGTCCCAGCCCCCCCCCAAAATTCTCTCCCAGGGGGGCCCCTCTGCTATGCCTCTTGTATGGTCGAGCATTCTGTCACGTTCTGCTATGGTGTTGGACTGTGGGCGGGGTGTTGAGGCATAGATGCAGAGGGGATGCAGTGAAACGCAAAGAGTCTTTAATAATAATCAAACAAACAAAAAGCAAACATGAACTAAGGAGGTTGGCTAAAAACATGGAGCATACGAAACAGAACTCAAACACTTAGACATAAAACTAGGGATTACACAACTCATATACAATACAGACATGGGGACACAAACAGGACGAGACAAGACATACTAAACAGCCTAGAGGACTAAACACATGGGACTATACAGGCAAGGGATAAACAAACACAAGACAGGCTTGGCTAGGTCTATTGGCTGAGCTGCACATTAGCTGCTAAGCTAGCTCCTAGCTAATCAGACTAATGGCTACATCAGCCAGTAGCCTGAGACACAAGGGAATGAACAGACAAGGTACACAGCAGACTAGGTATGAAACAGACTAAGAACTCTAAAGGTTAGTGGCTAAAGATGTTAGTACCTAAACAGACTAAGAGCTAAGCAGACAATGAGACTAGACAGACACGAAGACTAGACAGACTAAGATCTAGACATGTTAGTATCACCCTCATTAGTATTGAAACAGACTACTAGCTAAACATGCAATGGGGGTTACTTACACAAAAGGGTAAACACAAAAGGCTAATTCTCCTAGAGGCTAATCCTGCTAGGAGACACAGAGACAAAGAGACATAAACTAAATCAAAGCAAATACAAACTTAAAGAGCTCCAGAAACTAAATGCCAATTATAATGAAATCAAACTAAAACAGAAAAGAACAAAACAAAACCCACATAACAGAAATCAATGCTCGACCCAGCTTCCCAGAACAAACAGGTATTTATGCTTATACTAATTGCATCCTCGGTTCAGCTGGGCATCTGCGTCAGCTGACCGAGGTGCCTTCTGGGAAATTGGGTCTACAACAAAAACTACAAATTAAAACACTGCCCTCTAGTGGGCATCCCTCACACCAGTAAATTATTGTAAATTTTACAGTATGTTCTTTACAGTATATATATATATATATATATATATATATATATATATATATATATACTGTACTGTAAAATACACTGTAAAAAATGGCATATGTAGAAAGATACAAGTCACAGCGCTTGCTAGTAGTGAAAAATACAGTAAACAGTTATTACATTAATTTAACCATATCTTTAATTATTCAAAAAGCCCTTGAGAATGTTTTTTTCATTAAAGTGTATGCAGTAAATGTGCAATGTTTTTCCTTCTTTTCATTTCTAGAACCTACTAAACCTGAAGCTAACCTGTCTTGACATTTTGGACTAATATTTATAAAAACTCTTTAAGCGTTCCTTGGATATTTACTGCTTCTTAGCTCCTTCATATTAGGAATAAAAAAATTTATTAAGAACAAATGTGGGAGAAATGCTTGATAGTGAAATCTCTGAGTGTTTGATATATTGGTGTGATATTATAGGAATAAAGCATCTTCAGTGTTTTTATTGAGACACTGATTATAAGCACTTCTTTTAGTGTTTAATCATGAGTAGGTCACATGACCATAAAATGTAATTAGGTTTTACCTGTGCTAAGAACTAAACATCATTTACATTTTACTAGTGTGCATGTTTGTACATGTGCACATGTGTTTAGGTGTGTATATGTATGTGTGTGTGTGAGTTGGTGTTAAGATTCTGGCTGATAATTCTGTGTAATATGTTCAGTTAGAGGTCTGGGTGTGGCAGATATGTGGTAGACTTGAGACTTTTGATGTCTCTATACCCTCAGTTAGTGAGTAAAGGCATTAGCATGCATGCTAAAGGGAAAAAAAAAACAGCACACAACTAGGGTTGTTCCGATTCCGATACTGGTATCGGAAATGCTACCGACACCACAAAAAAATCTGGCATCGGAATCGGCGAGTATTTGAGTCCACGTACCGATCCGATACCATTTTCCTAAACATAACCTATTTATGCCCGCTAGCTTTGCTAGCTTAGCTTACTTACAGAGTGTCACGGCATGCGCCTGTGATGGGCGTGTGCCCAAATTGATATCGCTCTTCGCTCACTAGTTAGGCGGCCTCCCCCCCCTTTAGGTATGTGAAGGAGCAGGGCCACACAATCAGGCAACGGCCCATGAGCTATCGCCGCTAATGATCCCGGTGCTATAAAACACAGCGGGGAGTGTAGCTCGGGGTCTGACTGTTGGGAAGCTGGACTTTGCGACGCGGTGGATTTTATGAGAGACAGTGGCACAAGAGCGAGGCGATGTGATGCGCCCCAGAGACTTTAAAAAGGGGGGCGCCTTTGATCTCCGCGAGAGGAGCGCGTGAACGAGCTGCGCGAGCTGCACCTTCACTTCCGCATCGAGCCTGCCTTCGCATCCCTGCCGCCAAAGTGGAAAAGACCGCATAGAGCCGTTAACCCTTTCCTTACCCGTTTTTCTAAATAAATTACCCTTTTCCCTGTAAGACCTCACCTCGTGTCCGTGTTTCATGGTGTCGCCCGTGCACTTAGGGTCGAACCCGTTACACAGGGCTAGTAGTATTTTACTTAAAAAAAGAAATTATATATATATATAGAATATATATACAGTACAGATACACACCCAGGTATCAGATCGGTACTCGGTATCGGCCGATACCCTGAGCCCAAGTATCGGAATCGGTATCGGGAGGGGAAAAATGGTATCGGAACATCTCTACACACAACCCTCCTCAGGCTCAGAGCTTTTCCTGAGAGCAGGTTAATCTAAACCCACACTGAGGGTTTAGAGGCATGACTCCAACACACTTTTTTTTTCACATTTAGCTCATCTTGTGTGTTAGCTTGCAAATAGCTAGCCGCATTTTCAACAGCAAGTCGGGCCTTTGAAAAACACATGGTAGGGAAATCAGAGGTTTATAGTATAGTATATAGTTTATAGTATAGTAGAGTATCCACAACATGCAAAAGAATCTTGAATCAGTCTCTTTCACTCTTGCTCCTTCTCTCATTTGCTGAGTAGACATATTGGTGTGATGCACCTGCACATTATAAATATATAATAAAGTCTGTTTTGGTTCATACTATGAAATATAATTCTACAGGCACCCTAAAACAGCACTGACAGCGGACCATGAGCTAATACACAAGAACAGCCGTTTGTACAAAATCTGGAATCTGGAATAAATAAGTAACCAAACCAACACAACAATTCAGGGTGTCTGAGTATACAGGCTGCGTAATTACAAATTAACATCAAGTCTGAGAGATCCCTAGCATGTGTCTGTTAATGTTTCAGCTGAAATACAACTCGATATACACCTTAAATTCCTAATGTTTTTAGCATTAAATGCTAATAAGGACTCTCTCTCATGCTTCCATTTTAAATGACATCTTACTAAATAATAAATACGTTAAAATAATTTTTGATGACTCTGCATTCATTGTGAGCCCCTAACACACACACACACACACACACACACACACACACACACACACACACAGGGCATTTTTTTAAGGATGACAACCATGGGTTATTGACAACCCAACCGTCCCACACATGGTTTGTTTAGTTTAACACCCAAGAGAAGTTAGGGACACCTCTCTCACTTGTCTAAGTTGGCATGTCTATCAGCCTCCTTTTGTTCCCTTCACTCCAATACCACACACTCTCTCTCTCTCACACACACACACACACACACACACACACACACACACACACACACACACACACACACACACACACACAGAGGTTTAGTTACTAACTCGAAATGACCCTGATTCTGCTACCATCAGCAGTTTGCACTGTGATTGTGTACATGGATGGTCAAAAAGAGAAAGAGGGATGCAAAGGGAGAGACAGACAGAGTGAAATACAAAGAATGAGACAGAGGAGAGAAACAGAGAGGGAGAGAGAGAGAGAGAGAGAGAGAGAGAGAGAGAGATCTGAATTATTCCCAGCTCCAATCTTACTGACACTCAAAAAGACTACCAGAATGAGGCACAAGAGAGAGAAAAAGAGAGACAGGGACAGACAGACAAACAGAGGGAGACAGAAACATAGAGAGAAACATAAAAAGACAAATGATGAGAGACAAACAGAAAAAAAGAGATCCAGAGACAGATAGACAGAGTGAGCTTACAGAGTCCCAGAAATCCCCAAAAATCAAAACATTAAATCACACTGTGTCTCAAAGATGAAACAAAATACTTTTTCAGCTCACATAAAAAAAAAATTCTCACTTCTAATCAGTTTTGGCGTTTTTAGAAGAAAAATGTACTGTTCCAAAAAAACCTGAACACCACGTATATGCAGGTATTTTATCCAGAGCGAAGTGTTACAGTAACTTAATTCTTCTGAGCGTTATATTTACCATATTTCACACTATTCAAAAATCCTTTCACACTTTTGTTCACGCTGTCCAATGAAACTGCAGCTCCATGATCAGATACAATCCCGATCATAAATTGAGCTGCCAAATATAATCAGAACTAGAGAATACCAGATTCCATCTTGTATTCAAGATTACTGTACGTTGAGGCGCCACTTGCATGTCACTGAAATTTTATTTAAAAACATCTCTGCAAAGTAAAGGTTATTTTTAAGACTTCACAACAACACAGGCTCTGTTTACATAGACAACATTCCTACAATGTGACTAAAATAAGTCTGACTAAAGATTCCAACTTCACTGGTTACATGGATATTAAATTACAATATAACTTTTTTGACATGATGTTGTGCAGCATTTAATCGACTGCAAATATAACAGAATAAGAAGAAAATGATTTAACGTTATGTCAGGCTTCTTATCTTTTTCGATGAATCCCGCCTTCTGCTTTATGATTGGTTATAAGAATTTCGTCTCATCTGTGATTGGTTAAATACTTTACTAGTTATGAATGTCACCCAATCAGAGCTCCTTCCTTAGGTAGAGACACAGAGGACGAAGATTTTAAATATAGTCAGAGTTGTTTCTTGGAAGGAAAAATTTTCCTCCTTGAAACTCATGTTACCCACATAGGTGAAACATGCACAGAAAGAATATATTTATTCCAACATAGAAAGAAAAATTCAGATCAAGTGTTTACATGGCTAATATTTACATCTTGAATGGATTATCAATTTCCCACTGAAAGTTCATGTTCTTCTGTAAATGTCAATCGCTTTTACACCTTCAATCACCAGACATTTCATCACAAGTCCTGGTTTGACCTGAACACACCTTGTACATTTTTATTTTATTCATTCAGCCTTGTTACCTGGAAATGTTCACATGAATTTGTGCATCATTAGACAAATCACATGTTCAGCCGGAACTAATCACAATTGACGCAAAGGAGAAATTTGTGCTTGAGAATTTTTTTTTATTCTTGTGTTCTTGAAGAGATCACTTTAAAGTGTTAGTAAAATTAAATCATTCATTTTAAATGTACAAAAGTAAGTCAATAAAAAGTCTTTAATGTACTCATGCCACTCTCATGGATGTTACTTAAACACATTTTGATAAAATATATCATCTTTGTTAACCTTCTATTGTTATTTTTATAAATTTTTGTGCACAAAAACATATAAGATTGAAAACAAAGTCTAACTAATTTATTAGATTCATGCAAATCTCCCCAATCCCAGATTGTGACACATAGTTTAGTTTGGTGCAAAACTAATAAATTATACATGCTTTTATTTTAAATAAGGTCTTGTGGTTCCTGGCTGAAATAAAATCTCTGGAATAGCTGAGAAAACATCTAGTGTTCTTTATTACATCATAACCACATGTCAACATTAATTTTATTTGATTGTTAGGGTAATAAGAGTCCTGTAGGCCGACAGTGATCGTGTCCAGCAGGCTGCGTCTCATTGCACTCGTTCAGTCTATATTTAGCCGAGCTAAAGCTGTTCTCTGGCAGCCAGATCGAGCCGCAAGCTCCCTGCCCATTGATGGAGCTCAGATGCCTCGGACAAAAAAAATGTGTGTGACAACTGCTTCCACACGCAGCTGCTGTGTGCCGACAACAACTCGGTTTCACTCAGAGAGAAAAGAAAAACAAGTCCTGCATTTTTTCTCACCAGCACTAAAATTTACTCGGAAGACCTGCAACTGTAACAGTAGCACAACTCAGATATTTAAGGAGAAACAAAGTAATTGTTAAAGTTCCAGAAAAACTACCTACATTTTTTTTCTCACATTGCGAAGAACACCATCTTAGCAAGTAAAATAATCTTGAATTTGTCTTCAGTTTCTTAAAACAACCCTACGACAAAGGTTATTGAGCTTATTTCCAGACAAGTTTTACTAAATTTAAAGGCGAATTGTTATTGTATTTGCAGATTTTGCTAGTTTTAGGATTTAGTTTCTTAAAAGAAGCAAAATAATCTGCCAATAGTACAAAAAAAAATCCTTAAATCTTTTTGTAAAAGTTGACTAGAAATAAGCATAATAATCTTATTTGATTTGTTGCAATTCTGTTTTAAGAAACTGTAGATATATTTGACTAGTTTCAAGATATTTTCACCATGATGTGCATACCACGATATTGAGAGAACATAACCAGACAATTTTTTTTTCTTATGTCTAAATAACTTCATAAAAAAGATTTCTTCTACACTGCCAAGAAATTACATCTATCTAGAATTTCTTAAAATAAGTTTACAACAAACCAAATATATGATTATAAGCTTATTTCTAGTCAAATGTCACAAAATGTGCAAGTGAAAAATGTCGTTATGTTGACAGATGATTTTTCTTCATTCAAGTAATGAATTCATGAAACCTAGCAATTATCTGCCAGTAAGGAGGAACTTAATGAAAAAAAGCAAATTGAGCGAACTGGAGACTGGATTTTAAATCCAAAACATTGAGTGATAAATTTCCAAAACTTCTTTAATCCTCGGTCTTCATGATGTCGTTAAGTCATCGTTCCAAAGAGACAGTCAGGATTAGTTCTCCAGGCTTCCTGAAGGCCTTTTTTGTCTTACATTTCAATCAAGTCCTTGTACCTGAGCAGTTTCAGAGGAATGTTATTTTTTTTTTAAGTGACCTACGAATCATTCAGGCATTAAAAAAAGGCATGAACCAATTAGATGATGATGTATGATCAGGCAGGTGATATATTATATATATTATATATATACTCTATATGGGGCGCCAGTAGAATTATATTACATATGTATAGTGCTGATGCTGAATGATGAGGGGTTGGAACAGACGAGAGGGGAAATGAAGTTCTTGCTGAGGCTGTTACATAAACAACCAATTTTTAAATTGTATCTTTTGGCACATTGCAGCCTGTCACAGTAAAACATTTGTTCCCATTTCTTTTATTTAATCTAGATCAACTAATTTAATATGAAGAAATGAACAGGGCCAAGACATTTGCAAAATTTTGTACAAATAAAATATTTTTACATAAATTTGATCACCACATTTGCTATGAATTAGCTCTATGGCCATGATTAGTCATGTAATTAAAGTGACATGTTCCCAACATAGATACAACACAGAGTTTGTACACCGAACATAATCAACAAGAGCATGGTGTGAGGAAGCAGGCTTACTGATACCACTCTCAATGTGTTTCCAGTGCTAAAACATCATAATGTGCATGACAACATATATTTTACAGTTGTTTTTAACTCATCAATAGAAATTATTTACAAATGATATTAATCACTACAGTACTGATGGGTCGTTCATGAACGATTCCTTCTTTTTGAATGAATCTTTAACATGACTCAGATGAACGAGTCGTCTCGGAGAGTGATTCGTTCATTTTCTATTGGGCGCGCATGCGCAAAGCATCGGAAAACCTCTGTATGTTATATACAGGAAACAGTATTGAACGATTCTCAGCAATAAGTCTTCAAGTCTCGAGTCGTTCATTCTTTTGACATGTGACTCCCATAGACGCTATGAGTGCAGTACATAGGAAACAGTATTGAACGATTCTCAGCAATGAGTCTTCGAGTCCCGAGTCATTCGTTCTTTTGACACGTGACTCCCATAGACGCTATGCGGTGCAATAGATTTAAAAGAACGAACGACTCAGATTGGAAGATATAAGAGGTGAGCTGCTCATTCTGTTTATTATAATATGTCCTTAGTTACATTGTAATATTTTCATAACTGGAACTATAGCCAAAATTTGTGTATGTAGACGTATTGGGGGTCTTTTTATTGAAAACACAACATTTTAATTTATTTCTGATCAAAAGAACGAAATGAACGAAATGACTAAAAAAAAGATTTGTTCATTTTGATCAACAAGATTCAAAGAACCGAGTCACTAAAATGATTCGGACTTCCTATCACTACACTACCGATCACCAGATATAATTTGAATTTATTGGTTTCATAAATATCCTGACTTGATATTATTTACAATTTTAAACAAACCTTGCAAATGATTTACTCCTACCACACAGAATATTGTGCTGCCTGCCAATGTGTAAATCGTTTAGAGCATGCCACTTACTGTATAGGGTTAGCGATAAACTGCAACATATTACCACCTCAAATGTGGTAATAGTACATTCACACGTGCATTCACACTCTATGGGGAAATTTAGGAATGCAAGGTGAGAGTGCTAACCCCTAAGCTACTGTGTTGCCATACTGTATATACTGTATTATAGCAGCTATAAACACTCGTTCCCTCAATAACCTTATTTTCCTCTCTTTTAACAATAATAAACATAAATCTAGCTTGACATGTCACCATATCAACAATTATGGATTTGTTTGATCTTTATATGTAGCACATTCACTGTACAAGTGCCTGTTAATGTGGTGCTACCATAAAAACGATAAGGTATTTCAACAAGAGCATTAATATAAACCTGTAATTTGAAACTACGGTCATAGAAAGACAGCTATAATAAAGTAATATTGATTTAAGTTTCAAACCCACACACTTATAAGGGATTAAGGAGCGGAAAGTGACTTGTCCGTGCATTATCGTGTTGTGTGTGTTTCAACTCACATGGTTTGTGAGTTTAACAGTTAAGCACTGACCTTTTCACCCCTTGTACTCTGAATAGGATGTGTGTAAGGGGTGAAGGGCCTCAAACAGAAACGACCAGTTGGTGTTACAGCACCACGCGGCACCGCGCAGCAACGTGTCATTATGTTAAGAATGAATTGGATGCTCTGTGTCATGTGACCTCACTATAACTGGCAGTTATAAAAGCAGTTGCTTTACTACTGGGGTTTGCACAGTGATCTGTTTGTGAAGCATTTACATTTACAGTGCTTTCGTGTAGGACTGCAAATCACAGGTTTATATTAATGCGCTCATTCTTGTTTCAATGAGATGCTCCACATAAAGCTATCAATAAAATTTAAAAAGCAGTTCGATAACAAAGAACAGAGTGGGCAATCTTGGATATGATGATCTTTTCTGTCAGGCAGTGTTTTAGTTAAGACTTATGAAAGGAGTCTCCAGGATCAGTGCACTGGTAACAGTCAGAGGTAAAGCTGTAACTTTAGGTTCAACAGAGGCTGGTGAAGAAATGACTAGGTATTTACAGCTGCTATAACATACATAGCAAGTACATCTAACTTGTTTTGCAAAAAAAGAAAAGAAAAAAAAAAAAAAAAGAACACAGCAATATTAGCAACCAGCTACAGAATCAGAGGGATGAGATGATTTTTTTTTTCTTTTTTAAGAAAAAAATTTTACTTGTGAAAGGTACCATGTTGTTGTTTATTCCTCACTTATCTTCTTGGAAGAGCGAATTATTCATAGTTTGCTTCACTCCTTGCTGACTAACGTGTGCATCACTCCTGATTTACAGCTCCATTTTCTCCTGATGAGCCCCATCTCTTTCAACGTCTCAGAGTGACTCATCAAGCACTCATTTCTACGACAAATGACACACGCTCTTACAGGAAAGAAAAGATCTTACCTCTTGACAAGGATGCTATCTCTCATTAAACAATTCCCCTGGCTAAAAATTTGTAGTAAATATGCTAAGAAATGTTTGCTTCTTGCGTGTTCTCTGAATTTCCAAGGATCTACAGTATCTTGCTATCTAGCTAGAAATTTAGCTAATAGTCGGGTAAGGTAAGCGTATTAACCTACCAGAACTGTCCTGTAATAGTCAGAAAAAATGCAGAAAGCAGGTAAAAATATCATGAATTCAAGCAAATGTTCTAATATTGTTTATATTATTATAAATCAAATATAATCGTATGTAAAAAAAAAAAAGAAAAAAAAAAACAGACGCAAAGAACACGACTAGATCAAAAAGATTATAAATGTCTATTAATAGGTTTAATAACCATATATTTCATTTATTGTAACCGTATAGTAAGAGATCCTAAATCTACTGCTCAAATATTTAAGGGAACACTTGTTATAACAAGTTAAATGATCCTTAAAAAACAGTCCCTCATGTATGTATGTATGTACTGTACTGTATGTATGTAAGTTTGTATGTATGTGTACTGTATATATCACTTGACTATGACAATGACATCATCATATCACTATTACATCATTATTATTCTCCATATATCCATATTATTCTATCCACCCATTTTTCAGTCCAGCTTATCGTGTGTAGGGTTTACTCAGGCGATAATGTTGGGGAAACACCCTAAATGGGTTGCCTCTCATTGCAGGGCAAACACACTCACACACTGTGGGCAATCTAATGCCTACATC
This sequence comes from Channallabes apus, assembly GCA_030522415.1. Classification (NCBI taxonomy): domain Eukaryota; kingdom Metazoa; phylum Chordata; class Actinopteri; order Siluriformes; family Clariidae; genus Channallabes; species Channallabes apus. The sequence continues at coordinate 29,201,455 of CM060116.1, read as the reverse complement.
ATATTCTTTGTACAGTGGGAGTAAACTGGAGTACCAGTTCGAAACCCAGCAAGCACAGGAAAAACATACAAACTCCACATAAAGACGAGATTCGAACCCCCGACCCCTGAGAAGCGAGGTGACAATGATAAATCCTGAGCCACCTTTCTGCCCTCTCACTCTCAACATACATTTCTATCTACAAACTTTAGGCCGTGCCCCCAACTTGAATATAATGCTGGTGTTTCATGACGTTAAACTCTTTAAAGATTTTAACATCATTTTTATTTGTTATTAAAAGAAAGATGATCTAAGATCTAACATATACTGTATGAGCCTGTATGAAATCGATCCCAGACACGTCTTCTAGCCGGTGAGACGTGACCCAGCTTCCCTGACTTCCAGTGGAACTGTAACAAATCCTGATATCATTCCAGACCCCATTTTTGAATGCCTCTCTGTGTCTCTCTCTTTGAGCTGACACAAAGGCAGCACAATGCTAATTTCACGACAGTGTTCTCCCTTGATCGCTCTTTAAATAGCGCAAATGGGTCACACAGCGCAGCAAATGTGGGTCAACGTGCCAGCCTTCTACCTGAGCCATTTCTCCACACGTGCCTCAGGTGCCATGCTTCGAACACCAACTCACTGTGTACAAAACAAACACTTGATCTTCAATAAAGTTCTCAATAAAGAGTCCGAGTGTTCAGGTTATATGTGCTATAGAGGAAATAAAGCACTTGATCTATGTACTGTAGGACAAATAGCACATGCTTAATTTCCCAAACCTTTCTTAATGACCTGAATCTTTGTCATGGTTAGAAATTGTGACATCAGAGTTAAATTATAATTCTGGATTATGATTGGTAAGAAGGTTTGTATTAATGCGCTTGTTCGAATATGTCATAGTTTCTATAGTAACGACTCATTATACAGGGCGGATATGTGTAACAACTCAGGCAATCAAATTTTCTAACAATGATATTGTACATGTAAAGTTTTGTTTTTCCGACGTTAGACAAAAAAAGCTCTCATTTTCTGAAATGTAAGTGATAATTAATAATATAAGTAATAGAAGCGCACAAAAAGCCTATCCCAGACAAGAAACATCCTGAATGGGGTGCCAGTCCATAGCAGGGCACAAGCACAAACATACACACAAACTCCACGCACACGGATCCATAGGTGGAATTCGAAGCCGTGGAACTGGAGGTGCGAGGCCACAGTGCTGCATGGACAAAAACTATAATGAATAAAAAATTGCATTTGTTGAATTATTGGCACGATTCTGTGATCTTAGAAGAATAAACCACTTCAGGTTGTGCTATTTTAGGGAGAGAAAAAAAAGTAACAATTTTATGTAAAATTTCTGAAAGTTCATTATTTTCTGTAATGTACTGATAAACATTAGACTTTCATATATTTTAGATTCATTACACACAAACTGAAGTAGTTCAAGCCTTTTATTGTTTTAATATTGATGATTGTGGCATACAGCTCATGAAAACCCAAAATCCCTATCTCAAAAAATTAGCATATCATGAAAAGGTTCTCTAAATGAGCTATTAACCTAATAATCTGAATCAACTAATTAATACCTGCAAAAGATTCCTGAGGCTTTTAAAAACTCCCAGCCTGGTTCATTACTCAAAACCGCAATCATGGGTAAGACTGCCGACCTGACTGCTGTCCAGAAGGCCATCATTGATACCCTCAAGCAAGAGGGTAAGACACAGAAAGAAATTTCTGAACAAATAGGCTGTTCCCAGAGTGCTGTATCAAGGCACCTCAGTGGGAAGTCTGTGGGAAGGAAAAAGTGTGGCAGAAAACGCTGCACAACGAGAAGAGGTGACCGGCCCTGAGGAAGATTGTGGAGAAGGACCGATTCCAGACCTTGGGGGACCTGCGGAAGCAGTGGACTGAGTCTGGAGTAGAAACATCCAGAGCCACCGTGTACAGGCGTGTGCAGGAAATGGGCTACAGGTTGCAAATTTTGCATATCATTTGGAAATCAAGGTGCCAGAGTCTGGAGGAAGACTGGGGAGAGGGAAATGCCAAAATGCCTGAAGCAAAGTGTCAAGTACCCACAGTCAGTGATGGTCTGGGGTGCCATGTCAGCTGCTGGTGTTGGTCCTGTGTTTTATCAAGGGCAGGGTCAATGCAGCTAGCTATCAGGAGATTTTGGAGCACTTCATGCTTCCATCTGCTGAAAAGCTTTATGGAGATGAAAATTTCATTTTTCAGCACGACCTGGCACCTGCTCACAGTGCCAAAACCACTGGTAAATGGTTTACTGACCATGGTATTACTGTGCTCAATTGGCCTGCCAACTCTCCTGACCTGAACCCCATAGAGAATCTGTGGGATATTGTGAAGAGAAAGTTGAGAGACACAAGACACAAGAATCTGCAAAAGGATTCCCGACCAAGTATTGAGTGCAGAACTGAACATAATTATTTGAAGGTTGACTTTTTTTGTATTAAAAACACTTTTCTTTTATTGGTCGGATGAAATATGCTAATATTTTGAGTTTTCATGAGCTGTATGCCACAATCATCAATATTAAAACAATAAAAGGCTTGAACTACTTCAGTTTGTGTGTAATGAATCTAAAATATATGAAAGTCTAATGTTTATCAGTACATTACAGAAAATAATGAACTTTATCACAATATGCTATTTTTTGAGAAGGACCTGTATACACAGTATACAACTGTAACCACTCAGACTCAAAGAGTTTCAAAGAGTTCATCTGCATCCAGCTGGACATTCTTCAGCCTGGTGTTAATTAAACACTGCAGACTTTACTGTGTCTACTTTACTGTGTCTACCCCAATGTAGTTACAATTTAGTGGCTCCTTTATACAATCATTAGTTTCTTTTCTAATTTATAAATGCCTGTGATATTGCATAAATAACGGAGTAGAAATCTATAATCACAAATCAGTTGTCCATATTTTAGTTCTTCTCCTAAGGCCTGTACATGTATTTCAGCCTCATAAAAAAGTGTATGGTTTATAAATAAAGAAATAACACATGACTAAGCAAGTGGTGGTTGGGGGAGCTCTTAAACGCACATGTGCTGTGTAGTGCAATGCCCAGGCCTGGAGTGCGACCAGCTGACACAGGTTGCCAGGTTGAACACTTTCCTATCCTGCTGGGGTATTTGTGGTTAATGTGTGAAGCATAAAAAAAATGATGTAATGTAAAATTTTGACAAATATTTATGATTCAGAAAAAAAATATGCCCAAATTATAGTGTCGATAGGAAATGATTTGAGCATGGGTGGATTGCATGTTTTCAGATTGAAGACTTCCATATTCTCACTCACTCTCACTCATCTTCTATACCGCTTTATCCTGTATTCAGGGTCGCGGGGGACTGGAGCCTATCCCAGGAGACATATTAGGGGAAAGAGGTGGGGTACACCCTGCACAGGGTGCCAATCCATTGTAAGGCACACACATACGCTCACGCACACACTATGGGCAATTTGGGAAGGCCAATCACACTAACCTACATGTCTTTGGACTGTGGGAGGAAACCGGGGTGCCCAGAGGAAACCCAGCAACATGGGGAGAACATGCAAACTCCATGCACACAGAGACGGGAATCGACATTGACAAGGACTTCCATATTCACTTAGGATATTTGTTATATATTATTAAAGAGGACAATTTTTTTTGGATTGTTATAGGAATATCTCGGTGGTTTCTACGGGTTGCCAGATTGTGCACTATTTCGTACAGACTTCAAATATGTATTCAATACGATGGTATTTGCAAGCGACTAATTTTACTTGTTTTATATACATGGAAAAGCGTGGTTTGCGCTGGTTGCCAGGTTGTACACTTGCGTACACTATTAAGATAGGCGTTAAACACAAATCGTAACGACACGATAAATGTTAGGGATGAATTTAAGTTAAAACTATAAAGGCGTGGAATGTGTTAAGGATTTCGGCGAGTCAATCTGGCAACGCTGAAGACTAGCCATAGCGCAGGATTACTCGAGCCAAAAACGTGGTTCCTCTCACATGTAGTCAAAACAGCAGTGTTACAATATGGTAACACACACGTATGGAGGTTACACGGGATACACAGTGTATTACTAAACAGCGCGCCCGTCTTTGTGAAAGGTCACTCCACGCGCTGACATTCCCATTGCGCACTAGATTTCGTTTGTTTATGTGACTTCTGAGTGCGCTAGTGTGTATGCAGGGGTATTTGTAGGGGTAGAAGTAAGGGAGAAGCAGATCAGCGGTGTGTCCGGTCTGGCCGCGGGCTTACCGTCAGCTGGCTGCTGAAAGTTGACATACGCGTATCCCAGAGAGCGGCGCGTAATCATGTCGCGGCAGACGCGGATGGACAGCACCGGGCCGGCCGGGCTGAACTTCTCATACAGCATGGCCTCCGTGATGTCCGGGTGCAGGTCGCCCACGTAGAGAGAGGCCATCGGGTAGCTGCTCCCCGCCGCGTTCATGATCCTGTCTTACTGTCCTGCTGTCCGAGCCGAAAGTGCGTGTTCTGGATTTTAACCGGAATAAAAACTTTGACGCGCGTTTAATTATCAGTCGCCGGTGGTTCTGACAGCTGCGGAGTGGAAATCTGGTCTGTCTTTAAAGCACAGCGTCGGAAAATTAAATTAAAATGAAATAAAATTGAAAAGATTACACCACCGAGGCCTGTTCTAAATTATAGAAAGTGTTGGGGGGAAAAAAGATCTATTTTCTTAAAACAAATAGGTTCTGATTGTTTTTTTTTGCGGTTTTGTTATTTTTTATTTTTTATATATATTTTTCTTTTTTTTTTTTAAAGAGACAAGAACAGTGAGTTGGACACTCACGGTTTGGTGGCCGGGGGGAAGAGAGCGAGCGGGGGGAACGCATGAGCACTTTATAACAGCCCCGGGAGCACGCTGGAGATGGGGTGGGGGGGTGGGGGGGGTTGAAGGTGTCATCAGGACAAAAAAAAAAAAACATAACCATGACCATGCGCTATGGGAGACTAGAGAGTCCCAAATACAGTGCTCATCTTACAACAGCGACATCTGGGGGAAATATGAGCAGAGAGGCTGGCGAAGTTGCCAGATCACTCAGTTTCACTTGTGAACATGCAAATTTGAACGGGACAGACGTGACGGAAGGATTTGAAGCCTTGTCCCTGGAGGCCAATCACTACACCAGCAAAATAATTACCAATTCTTGCAGCTCAAACTTACCTTAAAAAAAATAGATTTTTGATTGAGCCAATAAACTATTTCATATCCTAAAGTGAAAGTCAACACAATTTCTTGCAAAACCTTTATTTATTTATTTTTTTTTAAAGGTAATTATACAGTACATACAGTAGATATTCATATACCAGGCCATCAGTGCTGAGTCATTGAAGAAAACAATCCGCTGCAGACAAAAAAAAAAAAAAAGGGACACAGAGTTTGCGGACGGGATACACAGAAAAATCGATGCCTTTAACATGGTCAAAAAGACTACCTGAATTAGAAAGCATCATTATCCATTTAAATCACTGTCCTGTTCAATTCTGGATTGAGATCGGTCATGGGGTGTTGATTAAATTGTTCCCCTTTTCTTCTATCTTTCTCCATTCCATCTTTTCCACACTTTTCTTCACCTCCTGCTCACCTACGCTCAGAATCCCTTCTTCCTCATAGATGAGAGAAGTGGACCCATCTGAAGCCTGACTAAAAGGTCTTAGGTCTTCCTACAGGTAGGGGGAGCAAGGAGGGGCTGTAAGGAGGTTTCTTCTTTGAATCTTTCAATATGGTGGTCCAGCTTTTTTTCAAGAAAGACAGGAAAGTTCTATAAATGAGCAGATTTGTTCCCGTGGAAGATCCGACTTGGGAGGTGGCATTAAATGAATTTGACTGTAAATGTTCTACTTCGTGTTCCACATCATTAATGGTAACTGGACCTGTACTTACAAGTGCTTTTAGCTCTGAAAAAAGAGAAATGGACCATAATTGAGAAATGTTACAGGAATTAAATTTTGCATATTGTTTGTAAAGCAATAACTACATTAAATTAGCCATTAAAAGGTACTTTGAGTATTAACATGCTGACAGAATGGATACTGACCATCTGACAGACCACCATAGGAAGGAGTACCTTTACATTTTGACTCACAGCACTTGCATATTCTTGTTTGGCCACCCAACTCAACCCAGCTGAAAGAAAAATAAAGGAGATTATATGAGACGACCACAGTCAAGGGAGCATGTGAAATTTGTCATGTCTTGATTTGCTCTTCTTGTAGTTGCAGGATTTAGCATGTGGAGTCACTGCTGATGAAAATACCATACAATGTACATACATCTGAAAGAATCATTGGTTTACTTAAGGATTTTCTGTATTTTATGGAAATTGAGATTGTAGTTAGTTTCAGATTGATACATTCATCCAAAAGAAATGAAAACTGAAAATGTAAAAATATTCACTTATGTCAAGCTTCAAGATTCTCATGTTCTATTTGCAAATAGTGTAACTTATTTTGAGGGATTTAATAAAGAAAGAAAAATATTCCATTGGCTGATTAAGACTGGAACAGGAACAAGAAATCCAGACAAAACCCACCTGTGAGAACTTTAATCTGGATGGATCCAAGAGCAAGTTAATGGAATCAAGTTGTATGAAGATAAATTAAATCGGAGACTGTTTAGAGGAGATGCATCTGCCAAAAACCAATATCAAACAAAAGTTTTTAAAAAATTTATATTTTAAATAAATCTATAGAATTGTGCTGTACCTATCATTTGTTGAGAATGAGAGCAAATTTCGATTTATCATTGGGGTCTGAAGAGGATGTAGCATAGCATGACTATAGAGCTCCTGGTCTGGTCCAGTTGACGCAGATACCTGCAAGTACACAGATTCTACTTTTTGGATGACATTAATGTCAGCCGGACCATTCCAAGAAGCTGGAAAAATAACCAAACATAAAAAAAATCCCAGATCGGATAATAACAAACATTGTAGATATAAACCACTCAATATTGTCTGATTTAACTCTAAAAGCTCGTTTTAATGACTCACCGTTCATCAGCCGTAAATTAAAGCTGCGTCTAATAATCAAGTTCCAGATAGGAAAATGGACTGATAAGTTAGATAAAACTTCACTTAAATGTGTCTGTAAAAGCTTTAGCGGTAAAACTCCACCACTAACTTCAGGCCAGGTATTTTGACCAGCAGCATCTGAGTAACAAGACAGTGTTAAAACTGGTAATACAAAGTAAATACAATTCCCTGCCATCTTCATTGTGTGAAGAAAAACCTGATCCCACCACAGACTAAATACAGTTAATGTCTTAACCGATATTTTGTGCTCTGCTCAATATTCAGTCAACCAAACATTGCACTGGGTACCTGTGGAGCAACTTGCACTCAGATGGTTTTAATTTAGAGTAGGTGGGACCTCGTTGATTAATTAGTTAAAAAGTAAATTAAGGACTGATCAAGTAGAGTATTTCTAGAGCACACGTTCCCAACCCTGATTCCAGAGAAACCCCGTTTTGCATATTTGAGTTTTCTGTTCTGTAATTCAGTGTACTGGAGCAAGGTAATACTAAAATGTGTAAGATGGTGGGTTCTCCAGGACCAGGGAGGAACTTAAGACATAGGATATGAATGTTGTAGCATGTAACTCTTGACATATGGTGGCTGTATCATGCAATTTGTACACCTTAAGTATACCGTGCTGAAGATGACTGCTAGATACACTTTATTAAAATGAAGTTTGTCATATTTAGCAAGTCAAAAAGGTTGTATTTCTTATTCTTGTGTAGTACATTCAGCCTGTTTAGGACTTCATGAATTAGGTGAGTTGAATTAGGCGTTATTACTGAAGCAGAGATTCAATTCAATTCAGTTTTATTTGTATAGCGCTTTTAACAATTGACATTGTCTCAAAACAGCTTTACACAATCAAAAGAATTATTTAAGTTTGTATGGAATGTGAATGTGTATGAATCAAAATGTTCAGATAGTCCCTGGTGAGCAAGCCCGAGGGCGACAGTGGCAAGGAAAAACTCCCTGAGATGGTAATAGGAAGAAACCTTGAGAGGAACCAGACTCAACAGGGAACCCATTCTCATCTGGGTGAAACAGATAGCAGGAAATTATCTGCATTTATACAGTGTTAAGTGTTAGATTCAGCTATAATAGTTGATGTTAATTGATATTATAATAGTTGATGTAAAATGGAGTCCAGTAGTTATTGGAGACTCAGATAGACTTGTAGAAAGTTCCAGTCCTGAACTATCGAATTGTCAAGTCCTCAGAGAAACAGCTGACAACACCAGTCGAGGCCAGAGATAATCTCTGCTGAAATTCTGTGGCCTTTTGAGGGTAACGTGATGCAAATTATGAGTTACAAATTTACTTTTGTGGTTAGGCAATATGCTAATTGTAATTCCTTGTGTTTTACTATTTTTGGTTCCTTTAAAATAAGAGACAGATGGATAACTTTATTAATTCCAAAGAGAAATAGTATTGTTACAGCAGCCAGTTCGCAGATTATACAAGTAAGCAAAATTATAATGAGAAAGGGGTAAAGTAAAGAAAAGAAAAATCCCTAAGATGAACTCACTTATCCACTTTATCCTGTATGGTCACAGGGGCCTATCCCAGGAGGCTTGAGGTGGGGTACACCCTGCACAGGCCACACACTAGTGATGGGAAGTTCGAATCATTTTAGTGACTCGGATCTTTGAATCTCGTTCATCAAAATGAACAATTTTTTTTGTCATTTCCTTCATTTGATCAGAAATAAATTAAAATGCTGCGTTTTAAACAAAAACAAATACCCCCAATACGTCTACATACACAAACTTTGGCTACAGTTCGAGTTATGAAAATATTACAATGTAACTAAGGACATATTATAATAAACAGAATGAGCAGCTCACCTCTTATACCTTGCAATGTGAGTCGTTCGTTCTTTTGAATCTATTGCATCGCATAGCGTCTATGGGAGTCATGTGTCAAAAGAACAAATGACTCGGGACTCGAAAACCCACTAGCACAATTGTTCAATACTGTTTCCTGTGTATTGCACTGCATAGCGTCTATGGGAGTCACGTGTTAAAAGAACGAACGACTCGAGACTTGAAGACTTATTGCTGAGAATTGTTCAATACTGATTCCTGTATATAAAATACGGCAGTTTTGCGATGCTTTGCGCATGCACGCCCAATAGAAAATTAACGAATCACTCTCCAAGATGACTCGTTCATCTGAGTCATGTTAAAGATTCGTTCAAAAAGTAGGAATCGTTCATGAACGACCAGGCCTGGACTGACCATAGGGCATACCGGTGGGCCGACGCACACATTTTGCTACCCATGCCTCCCCCCCCCCACCACCCCCGCGCGTTCAGAGCATGAAACCGGGGGTTCCCCCCGGCCGTTGCTCTGAGCTGAATGCCCGGGCCATTTTTTGGTCCCAGTCCAGACATGTGAACGACCCATCACTAGCACACACTAGGAGCAATTTGGGAATGCCAGTTAACCTAACATTCATGTCTTTGAACTGTGGGCAGACAACGGAATACTGTGGGAAACCCACCAAGTACAGGGAGGACATGCAAACTCTGACCCTGTACTATGTATTATTGTTTATTGTTGCAAATGAGGCGGCACGGTGGTGTAGTGGTTAGCACTGTCGCCTTGTACCTCCAGGGTCCGGGTTCGATTCCCGTCTCTGTGTGCATGGAGTTTGCATGTTCTCCCCATGCTTGGTGGGTTTCCTCCAGGTACTCCGGTTTCCTCCCACAGTCCAAAGACATGCAGATTAGGCTAATTGGCGTTCCCAAATTGACCATAGTATGTGTGTGTGTGTGTGCTCTGTGTTGGATTGGCACGCTGTCCAGGGTGTACCCTGCCTCGTGCCCAGAGTCTCCTGGGATAGGCTCCAGGTCCCCGCGACCCTAAATACAGGATAAAGCGGTATAGAAGATGAATGTTGCAAATGAAGTGTGCCTATGTGGCTAATATTAATCACATATTAGCCTACAGAAAGTGGTTGTTATATAACAGAGTTTTCACTTAAGAAAAATTTGTTTTAAATGATTTAGTCGGTTTTTCTTTTGTTGTTAAGAGTTGCTATTTTCCCCAATTAGATTCTATCAACATCGTTAGCAAAAAGTTAATTTGCCGGTATCAATAAGCGTAGCTAGTGAACTTTGCCCTAACCAAAATGGCGTCAATCTTGACGTGGCCTACAGGGTTTTCCTATACACCTGGGGGACGGAACTCACCTTCTACTCCGGCAGAGCCCACGTTGAAAGCAGGAGAAAGTTTTTTTTTTAAAGCCTCGTTTGCATTTTGTTGTCAATTTTATTTTAGAGTATAATTTTAGTAATGTTTAGTAATATTAGAGCGACATTTGAAGAATGTAATGGATTTTTTAAATTACTTTACAGAAGACCCCCCCCCCCCCCCCCCACTTTCCGCATTATGGACTGTTCCGAAGGCAGGTCTGTTAGGGAGTACGTTATTGTTCTCGTTAGAGTGTTCAGGTACAGGGTGTGGAGCCTCGAGGCGGAAAACCGCGAAGATACGGAATTTGTATTTGCGGAATAAACTGCAGAAACATGGACTTTTTTCACTGTTGAAGATGACATAGAACAACAAGCAGTCGGATATATTGCCAATATGGGTAAGGTGTTTTTATTTTGAATGAAGTTGTGAAGGCGGCTTGACTTTGCTGATGATGCGTTCAATGTGTACATGTTTCAGTTGTAGTCGTGTCTGTTTAGAAGGAGAAAAAAAGTTAGTGATACTTGTATAATACGTTTATAATATCCTGGTAAATATTTTGGGAAGGGAATAATTTATATAGTAGGTGCAAGTAGTTACATTTGGGAAATTTGAATAAATTTAAAGCAAAAGCACGTTTTAAGCACATTAGATCTTGAACGCAGCTCACTGCACCTATTGAAGGTGTGGTAGGATTGTATATTTACAGCAATACAGTGCCAGATTAAGTTAAATCAGATTACTTTCACTTTAGCAATTTATTTCACATTAATGTCCGTGAAATGCAATTAAAGTGATTGTAGTTCTATTAAACATATTTGTGAGTCAAATTAAATGATCCCTGAAAAGACCCAGAAGTCTCTGATTTGGTTTTGTTCTTTTTTTGGGGGGGATGATCTGGGGAAAAAAAGATTACTGATGCCCATGTTACACGTGGGACTGCACGATTTCATTAAAAAACACACACAAAAAAAACCATTACTTTGCAATTAGATTTACACATTGCCATTGCGAGTTAAACTGTGGAATGTAACTATTAAATGTATTCAAAATTATTTGTCTAAGCTTATACAGCATATTGTTTAACTAATTATCTAATTAAGAGGATGTTTGCTAAAATGTATTCATCAACTTTAAATTATTTGAGTACTTTAAATTATTGTCAAACTCTACATAAATTCCTGACTATGCCTATACTACCTGTAATACATTTCAGCCCTTTAAGTGATTAAATAATTCCACAGGTCCAGGGTTGAGGGTTTGTGTGTGTAGTTTGCATGGTCTTGCTGTGCTTGGTGGGTTTCCTCCGGGTTCTCCGTGTTTCCTCTCACAGTCCAAAGGCATTCACGTTAGGCTAATTGGCAGTCGTGTGTGCTTCTGTGGCCCTGTGATGGAATGCTCCTCCATCCTGGCTGTATCCCAACTAGTGCCCTGAGTCCCATGGGATAGGCTCCAGGTCCCCACAGGACCCTGGTACGTGAATGAGAGAATAATTTTGCAGAACTATTACAAAGTTATATTTTCTGAGAGAAGGAGATAAACACTCCTGTGCATGTCATAGTCCTGAGGGTGAAAAAGAAAAAAGAAAAAGAAAGCTGAAACATACCCTGCTAGGCTGTGGATGACTGAAAGTGGTAATGATCATGATTATGATAATAATGAAGTCTTTAGTCTCTTTGTCTCCTTTGTTTGCTCCCATTTCCCTTGCTTCGTCCCAGACTTCCTGTTACTGTTTAACCTAAACGCTCAAAACCTGCTCGACAACTTAGTTGATTTTGCAGCAGGCTGTCATGCTCATTCTTCTCTCGCTCACACACACACACACACACACACACACACAATAATGTAGTGCGTGCATGTTGATGCCTGCCATTGTCATTGCACTAACTTGTTTACGTTGAATTTTAATGCAGGATTAAAACTCTTCTTGAGATTGAGATAAGGTGTAAAAACAAAACAACAGCTGTGATGAACCAGCTACTCTCTCAACCCCAAAGTCAATCATCTTCCTCAACTGCTTTAATCTCTCATACCACATCGATCATTGTCATTATTTATTAACGTAATAAAAAAAAATCTAAATATAGTTGCATTCATACAATTCAGCAGTGCTGTGGTGTAAGTGCTACATGTGCACTGTTTTGTAAAGCTCAGGAATTGTCATGTTATAAAGGTGTATGAAGATTGCTTAATTGTTTTAGAGAAAGAGTGCACAAATAATAGTATATAATAGTAATAGTAAGTACCTATCTGTCTTTCTTTCTGCAACTGTAAGAACTACAGATTTTATGATGACCATTTCTTTTCTGATGCTATGTATCAGCTGATCATCCCATATGCTGTTCTCCTTCAAAATGATTAAGCTTGATTTAGTTTTTTTTACTGAAGCACTTTAAAGGTTTATTTAATAATTTCTAACATTGTAAATATAGTGTGATCGTATTGGCCCCCCACATTTCTTCATATTTTGCTTCCAAAGAGCCAGACTTCCTTATACTGTATGTTTAATGCAGTCTTGAGGAATAGTTCTTAAGGACTTCTCGTCCTTCATTTTCAGTCCAGTCCCTGTACCTGAGCAGTTCAATAAGAACTCAGTGACTTATGAAGCATTCAATCATAAACATCTAACTTAATGCATGAACCAGTGAGAAACCGGTGCAGATGATTACATGATTAGGTTGGCGAGTAGTATACTGGTAATGCTAAAGCCAAGGGGGGAAATGAGTTTGCTGCTTACTGTAGGTTTTTTTTACATAACAAGCAATTTTTAAATTGCACTTTGCCTCCTCTCACGGTTAACATTTGTTTCTGTTTCTTTAATTTAACCTACTTCATTTATTTTTATTTAATATGAACAAATAAGGTGGGGTCAAGACTTTTGCACAAGTAGACTTCAAGTCAAATCAGAATATGTAGAGGGGGAAAAAAAACTCACATTCTGTTCTTTGTTGTCAGGTTTGTGTTGTCGGAGCCTGAAGGATACCAAGATCCTGATGAAGATGGGTTTGGGTCTTGTCCTGGTGGGTCACGTGAACTTCCTGTTGGGGGCGCTGGTGCACGGCACTGTGCTTCGTGATGTGAAAGTGAGCATGCAGAATGCCACAATTGAGTACGCCATATCCAACATCATCGCCCTCGTCGCGGGTCTTGTGGTAAGTTTCATTTTGACTCCTCAGAGTCAGGTTTCTAATCATGTTCTCTTAGGCCTTGTTCAGCCAATTTTATTGTTAACTGGCCACACTGTTATTCGAAAGTGATCAGACTGAATTTGGCTCTGTTCAGTCTGGCAGCCTTCAATTTCCTCATAATGTCACCATATTTCTGTACATACCGTCTCACTTTGCCTGTACTGATGCATCCTTATGAAGTGCTATCAGACATTTCACTTCTTCTATTGTCCAGGGACTATTGTTCTCCATTTCCTTACTGTGGTTAAGCCACACACTCTTCCTAAAAACACAGTAAAGCACAGACAGCATGGCTTTTACATACTTGGAAATGGTGTCAAAAGCGGAAAAAATATCCTCTGTAAATTTTCTACAAAATAAAATTTCATCTACATTATAACTTCCATTGTCTCCCTTTCCAGTGAGTTTTCACCACAGATCCATGTCCCATAACATGTCCGTGTCATCTTGTGAGTGACGTGAATCTGAGTTTGAAATCTTTTTCGAGCATGTAGAGCATCCAGACGGAGACACGCATTTAAAAAATCTGATTTGAATCAGTTTCAGACCACAACTGAATGTCGTTCTGATGAGATTTGCAAAAGTCAGATTTGAGATTTCTTTCTTTAATGGTTCAGACATGAAATCAATCTGATTCCAGACTGATTCCAATCTGCATATGGCAAAAATCAGATTTGGACTTGCAATCTGACCAAGGCCTTAGTTTCATGTTTGTTAAACTTCATGCTTTAAACTTTAACATAGGCATAATATCCGTTCATAGTAACATTTAAATGTTGAGTGATGTCCACAACACAAGTTTACAATCAATATAACACCAGCTGTAAACAGATGTTCCCACACTAGCCTCTCCTTTCTTTCCTCTTTTTGCTTGAGACAAATGAGACAATAAACGCTAGTGCCTTTGAATCGAATCAAATCAAAGTTTGTGAGATATTTAATCAGAATAAATCTGAAGTCCATCTATGATTAACTACTTCAAGTGGTCATAATGTATAATATTGATAGTGTTTAATAAATTTTTTTCCTTCTTTTGGGGGGAGGGAGCCGTTGATGGTTCTTTATGAATAATGAATCAATTTTCACAATGGGAAAATATAGCCTGACTGCATGTAGACATGGACATGGTTATTCTGGGCTATAACATTGCTTACAGAGAGTTAATGCTCTTGTGCACCTCATGCTCACTCACTCACCATCTATAACGCTTTATCCTGTATCTAGGGGGGGCCTGGAGCCTATCCCAGGAGACTTGGGGTACGAGGAGGGCAACACCCTGGACAGGGTGCCAATCCATCGCAGGGCACACACATACACACACTCACCCACTTTATCACACACTATTGCCACAAAACGTTGTTGAGCCTAGATTTGGGCAATTTGGGAAATTTAATTAGCCTAACCTTCAGGTCTTTGGACTGTGGGAAGAAAACAGAGTACCCAGAGGAAACCCACTAAGCACAGGGAGAACATGCAAACTCCATGCACACCGAGACAGGAATCGAACCTGGCTGGAAATCTCGGCCATTTGAGGTGAAGGGCGACAGTGCACTCATTACACCATCATGCCGCCCTACCTCGTGCTTGTGCCTGTAAATCATCAGAGTTAGATTGGTTTAAAGTTCCCAGGAATTACACCTAGTCTTTAATTCAAATGCCTTAAGCTTTGATTATGTGGTTTTCAGAAGATAACCACTCTTTTACAAGCTGGGTCCTGGAATATGCCCGTTCCATCGGGGAATAAAAACTCTAACTCTATAGATGTGATATTATGGCCATCAGCTGACTTCATTTTATTGCCACATAACATTGTTGAGCCTACAGTAGACCTAAACAACTGAACGCAGGTTATAAAACTACCTCCAGAGGCGTGTAGATTGGCATCTATACATGATGGGCACAATGGTTTTAATTGAACATTTTTTATGGTGCTACTTAACCAAATGTTTAACTGATCTCCATTTTATGAAATTTTTTTTTCCCTCCTTTTCCTTTCCTTCCTTAATAATGTGTTGGACATTAATGCTGCCTAAATATGGCTGTCCATTTTCACCTGATTAAATTATTCAACATTATACAAATGCAATAATTGAAAATGTACAAGGCAGGGTTAGTGATCTGTTCCAGACTCTTGTTGGCATATAACCTAGAAATAGCTGAGCAGAACTAAACGCTCTTTAACCAAGTGTTTACTGATTCCCAAAAACTGCACCAGACGATCAGAAACTAGCCCAAGCCACGAATTCGAGAGTGGTTTGATGTTATTCTTCGTATTAACGCTATTTAATGATTGATTCTTTCTGCAGGCGGTTGTAGCTGGGATCTCAGCCATCACACTGTCTAAAAACATGAAGCAGCAGCCCTTGGTAAGTCGAACGCACACATTTATACCCAGATGATGGATGTTAATATAGAGTACTGTGCCAAAGTCTTGAGGCACCCAAATGACTATGAAGAAATGGGAACAAATGTTTTCCTGTGCCTTGCTGCAAAGGGCCTTAAGATACACTTTAAAAACTGGTTGTTTATGTAACAAGCTCAGCAGCAACCTCGTTTCCCCGTTCGTCTGTTCCAAACACTTATCAGCAGTATACAAATCTCCAGCCTGATCGTCTGTTATCATCTGCACTGGTTTCGCACTGGTTCATGCCTCAAGATAGATGTGTCTTTTATGCTTGAATGATTCATTGGTCACTGTGTGGCTTAACAAACAAACCAAAAAAAACATTGCTTTTAAATTGCTCAGAGACTGGACTGAAAATGAGTTAGAAGAAAGTCCTTCAGGAAGCCTGGAAAACTATTACTCTAGACAACACTAGATATACTTGTATACAATAGATGAAAGTCTGGCTCTTTGGAAGCAAAATATGAAGAAATTGTGTGTGTGTGTGGTTGCTTAAATACTAAATACAGTGGAACCTCGGATTACGAGCATAATTCGTTCCAGAAGCAGGCTCGTATTCCAAAACACTCCTAAAACAAATAAAATTTTCCCATAAGAAATAATAAATTCTAATTATCCGTTCCACAGCCCAAAAAAATTATGCGTGTCAAATTTCGCGCGCGCACACACATAACACACTCTGCAGTGCAAGAGAAAGAAAGACACACACACACACACACACACACACACACACACACACACACACACACACACACACAGATGTTGATTATACCAGTAAGGGACTAGCACTAAGACCCAGCAAGGGAGATGATTACCCGCAGCGCAAGAGAGAGAAAAAACATTGGCTCAGTTGTGATCATGTGTCAAATCAAGAAGCGTATGCATACAGAGACTTGGGGCTCATAAACCAAGACAATGCTCGTTTTTAAAGTAAAAATTTATTAAAAATCTTTGCTCGTCTTGCGGAACACTCGTAAACCGCGTTACTCCGAGGTTTTACTGTACAGATGATCTCTCCTTTTCTTGGTCAACAAATTTGTCTTTGTTAACTTCTGGAAAGATTTAAGTTCTGGAATTATTCTATAAATAAATGAAATGTAACTAATGTAAATTAAATAAACTACACGTTAACTAAGATCCTTAAGTGCTCCCATTTGTTTGTGGTTTCATATTAAAAATGCTGTTTCTATAAAGTATACAGTTGTATAACTGGTTAACGACCCTATAAACATGAAGACATTGTGGATTAGACTGGCGAGTAAGGGATTTATATCTGTAGTGTTTATTGGGTTTGAACAGAACCCTGGTGAGCTCGATTGCAACGAGCAACTGATTCAACTCGTGACTTGAATTGACTCATGAATAAAACATGTCTAGACAAAAATTGCATTGATGTTGATGTGTTTCCTTCATAACCTCCACACCCACCTCCCTAGCAGTGGTGTTCCTCTGTCCCTGCAGAAATGGCTGTTGTTGGTGGTGAGCATCATCACATGCCTTCTCGGGTTAGCTTCTGCCATCAGCATCTTGGTCTCTATGGTTACGGCCATTTCTAACGATGGTTCGAGTCTGCTGAAGCAGTGTAATGTGACCGCCGCTGTTAACACCTACAGCATCACTAATGAGTGTCCGTTTGACCCCACACGCGTTTACGTGAGTCATCAAGTTTAACCAGCTGATTAATTACTAGTCCAAGTCATTACATCATAGTCCCCAATACTTTTTCTTTCTAAAACTTGTTGACTATCTCTCTCTCTCTCTCTCTTTCTCTCTCTTTCTCTCTCTCTCTCTAGGGGACGACTCTGACCCTCTGGGTGCTGGTCATCATCCTGTCGGTGGTGGAGGTGGTGTTTTCGGCTCGCTGTTTCGCAGCCAGCACCAGCTTCCTGCGTCTCCCTTGCCCCTGGAGGAAGACCCCGAAAAAATCCAGGGTATAAAAAAAATATAATAATAAGTAATCACCGACTCACCTTCCATACATGTGTATCATTCTAATACATTATGGTTTCTATAGCAACAGCTCATTCACAGGGACTCGTTATTATGATAGTTTGTTTGCTGAGTATGTACAGTAAGGAGTTTCTGGCATAACCCTGAGATGTTACTGCTGGCTTTCATTGTGTGATGTCTGCCTAAATCTATCATGTGATTAAACATTACTATTTATATTTATAGGGCTGTGGTGGCTCAATTAATTAAGGCTGTGGGTTACTGATAAGAAGGTCAGGGGTTCAAGCCCCAAGTTGCCACTGTTGAGCCATTAAGCAAGGCCATTACAGTATCTCCATCTGCTCTTTTATCCTGGCTGACCTTGACTTCTGACCCCTGCGTCCTAACTGGGATATGCAAAAAATAATAATTCTATTGTGCTATAAGGTACATGTGACAAGTAATTAAAAAGTTATTATTCTTCTTATTAATTAATGACATTCTTCCTCAGGTGCGTTTCCGGTCACCAAAGAACTCCACCTCGTCATCCCCCTTCTCCCCGAGTGAGGCGTTTCCTGCAGAACGGCGTGACCTTCTGAACCCCATCTCGCCCACCGAGGAGAACAGCTGTCTGTGAGCTCGAATATATTCCGTTGTCTCCTCATGGTCAGTTTCTCCCCACTGCATTTGTGAGTTATAGTCTTTTTAGGACATTAAAGTAGTCTGTGTGGACAGTAAAGCTCAACAGTGCACGCTAGGGATGGGAATCACCAGAGATAACATGAGACGATATCACAATACCTAGATGCTGATTCAATTTGTATTGTGATTCTTTGAGTATCACGATTTTATGCATATTCCAATACCCCATTTTTTTTCAGATCTTGGCAAATAATTTGCTCCTGCCACACGGGAAGCTGTGCTGGCTGTCGATATGTGAATAGTTTAATACCTGGAGGAACTGCAAAATAGTACCACCTCAAAAGCAAACATGTATAAATTAATTAATCGAGTCAGTGTGATGCTACATGAAGTGTCGCACAAAATAATCACAAAACATTAATGATTAATTTTTCCCCCACTTCCCTAGTGCAAATGTACCAGACTTGGTCCCCTAGAAATATTATACAGTATAAAAACCAGCTGTTTTATCTACCAATTTGTTTAAAAAAAAAAAAAAAAACAAGACTCACCTTTCTAACACTGCAGTGTTTGCAGTTTGCATTTAGTTCCACAATCATTTGAAAATACGTATTTGGGTAAAACCAGCCTATATGAGTTTTTCAGATAAATACTAAGCAACAAGTTGTCTTTCCATAGTGATATTTTACTATTATTTCATTTTTAGCCTCAAGAGGTCAGTGTTGGACATGTTGAAGCTTTAAGAAGACGTTAAATTCAGGATGCATGATGCACAAAGGGCGATCAAGTCAAACCGGGACGTTTGATTAATAAGATGCATCTACGAGAGAAATTAACTCCTTTTATTTCTCTTTATTTATATAATCCCCTGCTACCCTAATGCACTAATCCTATCCCAGTGATCCACTAGTGCATGGATACCGTCAAGGTAGAAAGTTTTCTCATTATTCCAGAGCCATGATTGTACTGCCTTCTTCATGTCTGAAATGTCGGTCCTCCCAGTAACTCCTTTAATGGCCCAAGCATGTGGCAATAACTCTCAGCTGAGTTCCTGTAATTTGCAACTGGTGTTGGTGAATGATTGTGTGTAGAGTTCCCACGGACACATCGCTCTCTTCTGTAAGTTGGCGACAGGTTATCTGTAAATTTTCAAAGCTCAGGTGTTCGGCTTGCTGACTTTTCACAGAAGTAGTAGTATAGTGGGCATCACTGCACGTCGGCTGGGTTTGTCATTCACAGAGCTCAAAATGTTTTCATTCAGATGTTATACTGAGTCTCATCACTGAGTCTCATCAAATTTCATCATGTCCCGGTTTGACCTGATCACTCCTCATTCCAGAGAATAGCCTAGCGCCGTTCCTTGTCCACATGCACATCTGTATGGAATAAGTGTCAGTGCCAGTAAAGATGTCTGCGTGAATTATTTGTGCCGTCGTATATGTAAACACTGCGGTGACTGAGAGCTGCTCCTTGTCCATTATCTCACTAGAACACGAGGTACTGTATATTTGTGACCGCACTTTTGGTCTGTTAATTCAGTATAAGCCTTTGCACTCTTTCTCACCTCCCACATGTTATCAGCATGTGAAGTGCACACACCAGACTGTTACACAAGTACAGATAAAGCCCAGCGTTGGTGAAGGAGATTTAAACACGAATGGTTGGGTTTAAAGAACATCTGTATATCTGTTACTTTTACTGCAGATTAATTGACTATGTATGATATTATTTTATACATAAAAAATATTTAAAAATGTAAATTATTGATAAGCATAGTATTTACTTGTATAGAAAAAAAGACAAAACATTTGAATGTTGAAGTCATAGTGATCATTTACTCTTGATAATTGATGTTTCTGTATAATGTGATGGTGTGAGTAAGATCTTGTAGTATGTGAATATGAATTGTATCTACATGTACACACACTGGATCTGTACGCTTGCTGTTTAAACTTATTGCATCTTTTTTTTTTATTATTATTATTAGAACCCTAAATCTTTGTCAGTGATGCCATGCTGTTAAATTTTTGTTCTTGGTTTAGAATAATACGTTATAGAGATATTTTGATGTATATCTTATAAAATGCATTATAAAATCATCTAATGAAAGTATCCTGTAGTCTTAAAAGCTGTTTTTAGTTTCCCGGTTGTAATGGTTTGTGTATCAGTGCATTTTTGTGTGTTTTTTTTTTTATGTTTTAACTTCACTTACAATTCCAATAAATTGCATTACACAAATACCTTTTTAGATCAGACTGTAATTCCTCTTCCATGCTTTATGCATCACAGTCCACATTCAAACTTTTGGTACTAAAATGGGTTTTTAACATTATACGATGTCAACCTGAGAAAAAGGTATCATATGTATCATAATTACACTTATTCGTTGTATATTATCTTAACCCCCAAAAGAAATATGGTGATATAAATGACTTTTATTTATACATTTAAACAAAAAAAAGGTTAACATTTTTTAAAGGATAATTTTCCTCACCGCTCTCACTGTGATGATCCGTATGTGAGTTCAGTTTTTTTTCTTGTTTATTCCTTCCTGTTCTACACAATCTGGAGCAGTTTGGTGTCAGAAGTGAAAACTCAGTTATTTTATCTGGAGGTTAAAGCTTAACGAGATTACAGGCAAGGAGTTGAAGTTGATTCCTTCTGCACTTCAAGAGGAAAGAAGGAGGCTGGTAATTGATTATTGATTAATTCTTTTTCTCAGACATCAGCCTCTCATAAAAAAAAAAAAAAAAGACAAACTAATATATGTCTTTAAACATAAGATACAACTGTTCTGAAATAAGGACCTCTGTAGGCTATATACATAAAATAAGCAGGAGGGAATAAAGATAGGGATGTTTTCATGTGTTCTATGGGATAATCGGGGATAATCAATAATCTGTCTGTCGGGTCGTCCTCAGTAGGGCTGCTCCTGGTACTGTCGCTCGGTGGCGGTGGTGAAGTCCTCCAGGACGCTTCGTAGGTACTCGAATGTGGGACGCTTCTCCGGGGTTTCGTTCCAACACTCATTCATTATAGCGTACAAATCATCGGGACAGTGGTCCGGACAAGGCATGCGGTACCCTCTGTCCAGGTTCTGGATCACCTCTGGATTCGTCATTCCTGAAAGAGAAACGTCTTATAAATATTATATGAACTTCTTAGAATGATCAAAAATAGACTTGATGGATCTGATTGAGGTTTACAATTCTGGAACCTCATTGGTCTGAATGGTGTTGAGTCGTTTTGTCATTGTCAAGTGATGGATTGTGTAAAGGAATGTTTAATGATATTTTTAAACGGAAGGAGTCTCAAGTGTCTGTGCTTTGTTACAGCAAAACTTCATGAGAAGGAAAGGAACGACTTTGGTTCTTTACTCTTCTTAGACCGTAGCTATTTTTCGTAGCCAGTTATAAATAATGAATAATGGGGAGGTTCCAGTGTTCTGGATATATGATATTCAGACTTGTATTGTTAAACAAAAAGAGCACAGACAAGCTTAGGGTCAATTAATGAATTTGCGTAAGTTTTAATGTAATCTCTTAAGCTAAAAACCAACTAATCCTCAAAATTCACAATCATTTACATCCAGAGTTTTATCAGTGTTACGGATGTGACATTAAACGGACAAACTTTTATGAATGAGTTCAGGTTTTCTACAAACTGAAATTTCAAGATGCAGAAAGCGTAACACTTGTTTCAAGAGACCAGAATGAGCACAAAAAGTATTGAGCCGAAAATGTTTGGAATAAATGATTTCAGATAAGCTGGTGTTATCTGTGGGAGATTTTCACTTCACACTTAAATAGTGAATTTATCATGACAAAAACAAGTATAGGTAAGTATAAAAAAAATCTAACTATGAAATTCATTCATTCATTCATTTTCTATACCGCTTAATCCTGTGTTCAGGGTCGCGGGGGACCTGGAGCCTATCCCAGGAGACTTCGGGCACTAGGCGGGGTACACCCTGGACAGGATGCCAATCCATCGCAGGGCACACACACACACACACACTCACACACCCAATCACACACTACGGGCAATTTAGGAACGCCAATTAGCCTAACCTGCATATCTTTGGACTGTGGGAGGAAACCGGAGTACCCGGAGGAAACCCACCAAGCACGGGGAGAACATGCAAACTCCATGCACACAGAGACGGGAATCGAGCCTGGCCGGGGAATCGAACCCAGACCCTGGAGGTGCAAGGCGACAGTGCTAACCACTACACCACGCGCCGCCAACTATGAAATTATTAAATCAAATTATTCCAAATTTTCTTTTCTTTTGTTCTCCTCTCTTTTTCTTTATAGATTTTATAATTTTTGTGCCTCTGTGTTTTTAACTGTTATAGTTGTTAAAGTAAAGATTTAGTCAGTATAAGCAGACTTAGTATATTTAGTACAACCCCTCCCCCAAATCCATATCACATCATATCGTATATAATAATAATGAATTATAATGACTTTATAACATTATAATGTATGGAACATGATGTTTTTTTTTCACTTTCATAAATGCTACACCAAAACACAGCTGCACTTGATCTTGAATCAGACAACGAACCATCTGCTGAGTGTGTAAAGACATCAGGACTCATCTGTGAGATGTTAGTAATTATTTTCAGCGTAAAGGTTTTTATACCTGGGTAAGGAATTCTGCCATAGGTCACAATCTCGGTCAGCAGGATGCCAAAAGACCAGACGTCTGATTTGATGGAGAACGTGCCGTAGTTAATGGCTTCAGGAGCCGTCCATTTGATTGGGAACTTCGCACCTTTGAAGCAAAATGATCAAGCTCAGTCAGGTTCTAATCAAACAGAGTCCTTGTAGTACAGCATGACCATGATGTCTCACCTTCCCTGGCTGTGTATTCGTTGTTCTCGATGAGCCGAGCGAGGCCGAAGTCTGCGATCTTGCAGATGAGGCCGTCAGACACCAGGATGTTGGCAGCTCTCAGGTCTCGGTGGATGTAGTTCTTGTGCTCGATGTAGGCCATGCCATCAGCCACCTGCAGGAGGCAGCACAACATTAGGACTGATGTGTGTGTGTGTGTCCGTGTCCGTGCGCACAGGCTGTGGTAGTTTACATAAAGACACTGAGATGTGGGCCAGGTTCCTGAGTCAGGGAGTGTCCTGCTTCCCTTTGTTTGAACTTTGACCTGTAATAGTCTCCTCCACCCTGTTATCAGAGGGAGATCATTTCTCTTCCACTATTGGATACTTTCCTGTGCTGTTATTTTAAATACAGGGTTCAGGGGTGTTTTACAGACAAATATTATGGAAAGAATTCTACCTCTAGTCTTATCATTACACCCCTCCAGGATGATTGCAAAGGCCCCTGACTGACTGGGACACCTACAAATGGTAGGAAAAGTGCAACCTTGGTCCTGGTTGGGGGCCTAATAATTAAGGCTTTCAGATGGCTTATAATCACAAGAACATAACCCCTGTGCCCCCACTACCCCTTGGTCTGGTCCAATTACCCAGAGACCCCCAACCCACTCCTTCTATCTTTCAGTGACCTGCAAACCTCTCCTGCCACTCAAAGGCCTACAAGTTCCTCCTTTTACCATCCTGAGATCTGAAAACTCCTTGTCACACAGAGGCCCACTGCCTCCTCCACCTCCTGACATCCTGAAATAATACAAGGCTCCTTCTGCTATCATCCTGAAAGCCACAAACACCTCCTTCTGACATCCGTTGATCCTCGCCATAACATCCTAAGAGCCACAAACTTCTCCTCCCACCACCCAGAGGGGCACAAACACCTTCTGCCATCTACAGTACAGTAGAGATTTAGAACCTTCTCCCCCTGAGATCCAGAAGCTCCTCCCCCTGACACCCCACCATTCTGAGGGTCAAAAACATTTCTCCTCCCCACAATCTCCCCCCCCCCACCACCACCACCACCTTGAGAAACCTGCCATTGCAATAGGCTCCTCCCAATTTCCTGTGCAACCTAAGCTCCTCCTCCTTGTAGGTGTGTCTTGATTGCCTTAAATGGGAATATGGGTGTGTCTCTGAGGTCAGTTAGAAAATTTAATGCACAAATCAAGATTGTGGAACTATGTAAGTTCAGTAATTTACTTTAAATTAAGGGAAGTAAAAGGATAATTGGGGGAAAAATGTAACAACAATAACAACAGCACCCTGAAATTAAGAAACTATTTCGATAGAAACAGGATTAAAAAGATTATACTACAACTTTCAAAATAATTCAAGCTACATATTTTAGATGCATGAAAGTTTAATAACACTGAAAATGGTATAAAGAGGGATTACTGTAGTGTGGAATGACTGAGAAATGTGTGTGTGTGTGTGTGTGTGTGTGTCAGCAGATGCATTGTTTCTGTACTGGTATTAGATAAGAGCTTGATCGTAAAAACCAAAGCATGAAAGATATTCATCTCTGGCAGCAGTAGCTACCTTTTCAGGAGGTATGTGTTTTGTTCACGGAAATATACCCTCAATGTGTGTGTGTGTGTGTGTGTGTGTGTGTGTGAAATGTAAACTGAAGCTGATAAACAAAAATTTTCACACGTTAGTGAGATGTGACAGGTTTCTTGGCAGATAGCAAGGAACAATGTGTGTTGTGTGTAAAAAAACATGTGTATGTATTTGCGTGTGGATTTGGATGTGTGCGTAATTCAGTAGGTGTAAGACAATCAAACCTGTTTAACCTTTCAAACTTTAATGTTCCACAGATCAGACACACACTTCAACCTGAAAGTTGATTGAATGTTGATTGAATCTCCAGGTTTAAAGTTAAAGAAAAGAGATCTCTTGATTAAAGAAAGAGTTTCTTGAGGACACATGATCGGAGAGACCTCATGTGACCTCAAGAGACCTCAAGCGACTTTTACATGGGCCAAGTTGTGCTGTCTAGACGACTGGGTCAGAGCAACTCTAAAAGAGGAGCTCTTGTGTGGTGTTCCTGAGAACTGGCGACAGGGTCATGGGCAGCCAAGACTTGCTGATCCGTGCCCAACCACCCACCAAGCATGGGGAGAACATGCAAACTGTACAGTTAAAGGAAAATAATCATCAGTTATATAACAGTAATTTCAATATTTTTGTTCGGTTCCTCCAATCCTGAATGATATTTGTAACATGTTTTTATCTTCGATCTGTTTGTGTGAGGTTTCTTTCGCTCGTATAATAAGCTTATGTACTCAGAGAATCAGATCTTATTAACCACCAGATATAAATGTGGTGTGTTAGGAAATGTGCTGTGAACATTTTTCAGTCCACTTGATTCCAAAATCTTGTTTAATCCCAGTGGGAAAAGATGGAAAATTTAGTCTAAATTTAGATAAAACTTTACACTTGCAGTCATGAGAGTGTGTGAGCGGTCAGATATGACACGTGCTGGACAAAGAAAGACCACATTCATTTAAAAAAAATCTAGCATGTGAGAAATAGAACCAACGAAATTAGTTAACTAATGTTTTTTTTTTCATGTGTCCACGAAAGCACATGAAAACAAATGGTGTAGCCCAATAAACAATATTTAATTAAACAAAGTGACTATTTTGTGTGACGATGCTTTGAGAAGCCTTTAATCTAAGGTGCAATTTGTGCAGTTTTACAAAGACATAAGCTATTAAGTGTAACGAGAATCCTGCAGCACCATCCACGGTTCTTCTGAGGACTTTGACTTTTGCACCCGTTTCTTTTTTTGCAAGCAAAACACAACATAAAAATATGCTGTTGTTTTTTCTTGCATACAACTTTTTCTGTAACTTTTAATCTTGTGTTGGAATACTGATGTTTGAAAATCAGAAATGTTTTTGTACTGATTCAATAATAAAGTACTAAAATTCTTGGGCACTGTATTTGTTATATTTGAATTATGTTGGTATGATGGCGTAGTGGTTAGTACTGTTGCCTTGCACCTGCAGGGTCCGGGTTTGACTCCCGCCTCGGGGTCTGTGTGCACGGATTTTGCATGTTCTCCATGTGTTTGGTGGGTTTCCTCCGGGTACTCTGGTTTCCTCCCACAGTCAAAAGACACACAGATTAGGCTAATTGGGGTTCCCAATTTTTTTTGTAGTGTGTGGATGCGCGTATGAATGTTGACCGGTCGTCCTACCACACTTGTAAAAATGGGAATAAATACAATGGTCACCATAGGCCTCCACAGTCCAGAAAAGGTTACTAGATGGATGGATGTATGGATGGATGGATGGAAAGTATAGATGTATATGGTTTCCAGTGGTTACTGGGTGTCTGTTTGAGTTACCTGCGAGGCCATGTCGATCAGGGTGTTCATTTGCAAATTTGTCCCGTCTGGTGTTTTCAGAAAATCCACCAGACTGCCTGTATACAAAAACACACAGACATACACAAGTTTTGTTAGTCATTTATCAGTCAAATTCAACACTGCAAATAAAAGTAATGTTTCTTGGAGGAAATAGTAAATGTAGTTACTATTGCATATGAAGGTTATATTATGGGAATATATTAACAGAAGGATTAAGAAAAAAGAATTAGACTCTTGTTATTCCACCAGGTATGTTAAACAATCGAGAAAGTTGTTGTGTAATTTGTGTGATGTGTAGTATATTAAACAAATAGGATGGCAAAGTGCACAGCTTTAAGAAATATTCAAGAAAAAAAGACATTGAACTATTTAATTTTAAACAGTATAATAGAATAAAAGATTCAATACCCAGCAGCAATATGAAAATCTTTTATATAAAATATTGTCCATGAAATAATTTATATCTACAGTGTATTTCCAAAGCGTAATATACTGTATGTTCTGTATACTGTATAGAATATATGGAAGTGGATTTTGGATTGATCCCTGAGGGACGCCTTATGCAACTAAAACCATTTATATTTGTAAGAAGTAGCTTTTATTATCTATCCTGTTTATCCTGTGTTGGGTTGAAGGAGGGGGTGGGGTTTATCCACTGGTACTGTATAAGCAAGGGTACACCTTTGCAGGGCACAATCACACATATTCAGTGCATGGAAATGGCAATCAAACTACTGTGTATGTCTTTGTACTGTGGAAGGAAACTGGAACACCCAGAGGAAACCCTGCATGCACACTATGTACATGGCAGACTGGAGGTGAGATTTGAACTGTTAACTCTTGTGGTGTGGGTCACAATGCTGATGACTAAACCACCACGAAAACAAACATGACACTGTATAAAACCAGAAGGTATAAAATTTAAGCTTTGACAATAAGGGTAAGAAACACAACTGCGATAAATGAGACTTCATGAAACTGTGACCGAACACCAGAGGAGAACATCCAGTGACAGGACAGAGGTGCAGACTCAAACCGAAATGAACAGAGTGGCAGGAATGGGAAATTACTGACAAAGAGAGGGCATTAACCCACAATGACTAAACTTTGATCTTAGCACGCACTGACATTTAGGGAACCTAGAAGAGCATTGTTTGTTTATTTGAATAGGAGGAAATGTAAGACATTAAATCTGTGCAGAATTTCCAACAAGTGAATTAAAGAGAGAGTTGAATCATGGACTCAGGTGTCATCTTAAAGGTTTTGATGAATGCATGGACAAAGGGAAGTGAGGCGGCAGACTACCAAATGAAATTTTACTGCCGAGCGTCTTCCAGGTTTGATATAAGGGCATAAATAGCAGCAGAAACATTACTAAAAGAACAACACAACATTCTCAGGAAATCCTGCATTCAGTCACTGTGAAGTCTCATGCTGCTGCGATATTCTTATGATTGTAGAACTTCCTTCAGGAGAAATGAGTTATAGATGTCAGGAAAAGGAAAAGATCATGTTTTTGTTATTAGTGATGCTGATCTCTTATAAATTTTGTAACTTTGGTATGAAAGAATGATTCAGTTAAATGTTATACAATAACCTCGCCCCTCACCTCGCCTCACCTTAACATTTAACTTAACTAGTACACGTTTCCAAATCTGCATTCATGAGTATTGTGAGTGCACTTTGTGGACAACTGAATGAGGAAAGGCCTGGTGAAAAAGCAGAAACTAACAACACCAACAACACAAGCACAATTGTCTAGCCTAAACAAAAAAACAATGATTACATCGCTTCTCTATGAAGGCTCTTTTGTTTCGAGGGCTCTCGAGGAGAACAGCAATGTGCTCGGATTCACATGACAACACATACAGTATGTGTGCAAAAGAACATCGTATTTGTAATCATGCGGTGCTCATCGTGGACGACTGAGAGCAGAGTGTGCTAACGTATGTGTTTCCAGACTGCATTGTGCAACATCTTTTGACCACAGTGTCCTTTTTTGGGATTAAAAAGCAGCTGTTAAGTGCTAAAGATGAGGAACACACTATGTGTTGTGCTGTGGCTGCATGGTGGTGGCATGGTGGCGGCATGGTGGCGGCTATGGCCTCACCCCTCCAGGATCTTCTCTGGGTACTCTGGTTTCCTCCCACAGTCCAAAGACATGTATATTAGTCTAACTGGCGTTTCCAAATTTCCTGTAGTGTGTGTTTGTGTGTCCTGCGATTGATTGGCAACCCATCCTGGGTGTATTTTTTTTTTCTTAAGTTTGTGTGTAAGTTGAAGGTTGAAAGTTCATAGCTGTTATAATGTAAATGATTGTAGATGAATAGTATTCATAATATTAAATTCCAATTTAAAACAGATGAAAAGTATAATGTTGTAATGAATAATTTAAAAAATGCTATAACATTGACAAATTGCTGCGGAATTACAGGATGTTGTGTTATAGGAAATTAATCAACTTTAGAGTAAAAACAATCACAGAATATAAAGTGGTGTATTCCTAATCTATGACATGAAAAGTCTTTAGATATTAAATGTATGTTTTAGCAAATATAAAAGCAGTTTTAAAGCTAAATGCACCGCTTAGACAATTTTAACACATAAGTGCGAAAGCATTAATACTGTCCTGTTTTTTGGTCAGGTGCAACAGAGACCAAGCAAACAGACATCTATAACAATCTTATGACCTAAAAATATAGTTCCATGATTACAGTCAACCCTTATAAAGCACTCAAGATTATTCCATGGAACCTCATACTGTTTGTGAAGATGAAAGTTATAAATGTGGGAAGTACCGTTTTATTCTTCTCATTGTGAGTGTACTACAGTATGGTTGCTTAGCATTCATAACAGTGTGCTCTGTGATATGTGTGTGTCATAAAGGTCACGTCATGTTCATTCCTGCATGAACTTATCCCAGAGGAGAAGTGTACACATCTCTCCCAAAAGAGAAGTGAATCACCGACTGTGCAGACACTGTCTGATTGTTTTAGAAAACGGACATTAGGGCTTTTTTTTTTTTTTTTTTTTTAATTAAAAAACAAAACACTTCCAATTGTCTAATCTGGGCCATTCCCTCAAGAATGAGGTGAATTCCAGTGTCAGCAGACAGACAAGTACAGTGTGTGCAGTTACAGTTTAACAAAATTCGACTGATCAAGCCAATCACTTTAGATGTTACATGCAGTTTAAAAATGTATTGCCTTTATTTCCTAGTGATAGTAATGAGAAATAAACCGTTAATGGCCTTGACCATGCTTCGAGAGAAAGAAAATATAGTACATTCCTGAACATTACCTTTTTTATCTAATCTATTAGATTTTTTAAAATTATTATTCATTCATTCATTCATTCATTTTCTATACCGCTTTATCCTGTATTTAGGGTCGCGGGGACCTGGAGCCTAACCCAGGAGACTCTGGGCACAAGGCAGGGTACACCCTGGACAGCGTGCCAATCCATCGCAGAGCAAACTCCATGCACACAGAGACGGGAATCGAGCCTGGCCAGGAATCGAACCCGGACCCTGGAGGTGCAAGGCGACAGTGCTGACTTTTTATTATTAACTTTGTTTGAAATAACCTGAGCAGCATGTCTATAGTATTGTGTCCAAAAATTCGGAAAATTAAGCCAATTAGATTTTGTGACCTCATATAAGGGCGGCACAGTGGTAAAGGGGTTAGCACTGTCGCTTTTCACCTCTATTGTCTGGGTTCAATTCCCGCCATGGGGTCTGTGTGCTGGAGTTTGCAAGTTCTCTCCGTGCTCGGCAGGTTTCCTCCAGGTACTCCGCTTACATCCCACAGTCCAAAGACATGCAGATTAGGCTAATCCGTGTTCCCAAATTCCCTATAGTGTGTGAATATACCTGTAAATGTTGACCGGAGGTCCTACCACGGTTGCGAACATGGAAATAAACACAGTGGTCATCATTGGCTTCCAATGGACACTGTTTGCCTCCACAGTGCTTAGTTGGATTACAGAGGTTGGATGAACAGACCTCATATAAGAAGAGCCCCCTCTACAGGGTTGTTGCTCATATCTGCTGTTCTCTGGGGGCGTGTGGCTCAGTAGGAGCTTATTTACATATACAGCTAACTGGTATACAGCTGCAGCATTAACACACCTACAGTACAGTAAACGTTTAGGGAGCTCTGAGACCTTCGTGAACTTGTAAAAGAAATAGTAGTATATGGAACCTGTAAAAATTTACATTTAAACATAACATAATAGTTGAAATATATAATGTTCTTAAATATAAAGCTATTAAATGCACTACAGTACAGGGACATGTACTGGTTTGATAGTCATAGTGGACCTCCTGTATAATGAGTCTGGGTCAGGACATAATATTGAGATAGAAAAAAAAATCTGAACGCGGTCTTTCCTGTTTAAATTGAGGTTGAATAAAAATAAATTTTCAAAAAAGTTGCATTCAAACCACAAAACAGAGAGAGAGAGAGAGAGAGAGAGAGAGAGAGAGAGAGAGAGAAATGTCTGTGAGTTTGTCAGTGTCACATCGTGATCTTGATGGTCTCAGTGTTGCTATTTTCAGAGATGACCTATACAAGTTATGTCAACTTTCCTTTGATGTTTCTTATTTAGAAGCTTCAAAAAGCAGCGCAAGCCTCATCCGGCCTTAAAAAAAAACAAAAAACATACAAGCCTTCAAGGTCATATGCTGCCTTTTTTTTCTTCTTCTTTTTTTTTATTTAAGAGGAAGCCAATATGTATCTTTGCAGAGCCACACACATTCTTGACAGGAAATATCGCCTTAACAGACCTGCAGCTTTACACTCCTTGTTTTTTTAGTCTTATTAAAGAGTTCCCATACTCCCTCTTACTTCAATAGATCACACATGACCTGATAATGAGTAAGTTTATGAAAATGTTTATAGTCTGAGGTGCATTCCTTTAATAGATATTCAGGTTTGTGCAAGTGTCTTTGAGGAAAGGTGCATGTGTATGTCTGTTGGGAGGGGAGTGTGTCTGATTTCTACACACTTGAAAGTACTTACCAACTATAATAGGTTGAACGCTCTAAATGTTAAATCTGCCTGGATTATCATTTAACATCACGTGTCAATACACTTGTTTTAATACATTATTATTTCCACAGTAACAGGTCGTTCAAAATGGTATAGTGACCTCCTGGGCCCTGCAAAGCCGTATTTTCAGCTCGCAGTGCTGTTGAATTTGTCAGTCTAATTGGTCAGAGAGTGTTAATTCATTGCCTATAAGAGCAGATCTGCTGCAAATTACACATCAGTGTGTTTGCTGTAATACGTCATGGTTTCTTAAGCTTCAGCTCATTCACAGTGATGTGATATAGAAGATGTGCTACATAATCTAAATGAAGAACTGAGCTAAATATAATCAAATTTTATATAAGGAGATGTCTATTTATCATTTATGAATGCAAGGTTCAGTATTATTAAGCTTTAGTTCCTCAGGACAAAGCCGCACCTACGCATCATTGAGGTTTCTATGTAACGTGATCAACTTCAAAAGAGAGTAAAAAGAGTGAAAAGAGTGGAAAGGAAGTGACTGCTTATGGCCTCTTTAATGTATGTGAGAACTTTTTGAGGAATTTTCCACGATTTATAAAAAGTGTGATGTTTGGTATCGGGTTTGCAGCTAAGTCAGTTCATAATCAAATATAATCATTGAAATCTGTTAATATGATGTCTAAATTCAAGGTTTACACTCCCCCTTTCTAAAAGTTGTGACAGTTTAAATAGCAGTAACATTATTATATATAATTTAATTATATAGTCATCTATAGCTACATTAAGGCGTTTATTCCAGCATTTGATTTGTGCTTGGATACCATTAAGATGGAAAGTTTTCTCAGTACACTGGAGCCATGATCTGCCTGCATCACTTCTGAAATGCTAGCCTCCCAGGAATTCCTTTAATGACCCAAACATGTAGAAATGGCTTGAAAAGAGATCAAGACTGTACTGTGGATGTGGCAATAACTTCAAGTACAGTACTTAGTTCCTATAATGTTCAATGGGTGTTGGTGAATGATTGCGTGTACAGTTCCCACAGACAGATGCGTCTCTTCCGCCTTCCTCTTGACAACAAGTTATCTGTCAATTTTCAAGGATAAGGCATTCCGCTCGCTGAATTTTCATGGGAACGTCTCATCACCATGCTGTGCTTGAAATCTTGTGTAAATGATAAAACCCTTTTATGACTTTATTCACCAGAAATGTTATTAAAAGTCCCAGTTTAACTTGAACGCCCCTCTTAGCTGGTCAGTGTGTTATATTTCATTACATTCCTTTAGCTACAACCTTTTTGGCCAGTAGACTTCCAGGCAACCCAAAAACGTAAACTTGCTAGCAACCTAATGCTTTTAATTTGCTAGGCATTTATTTTGGAGTTCTCTGATGCTACATAAAATGAAAGATACATTTTTGCAAAAAATAATAACTTAAATATAACATCAAAAACATGTTCCATAGTGTATACGAGGGAAAGAGGTTCTAGCCCTACCTTAGCCACAGGCCATGTAAGCTATTAAGTACTTAAAACACCTTTGTGTTAATATGACTTTCTGTCTCACCTTTGCTATGTTTTGTTGTTTATCTGAATTTCATCCACACAAACACACACGCAGGTACATGCACACACACACAAAGTGTGCTGAAATCTCCAGGATCAACATAGAGGACAATACGTGACTTATGTTCACACAGCTCTATAATCTCAGCACCTGGAAGTGTTCATAAATGTGATATTACAATGCAGCTTCCTGATTTAAAATGGCAGTACAAGAAAAGAGTTTTAATAAAAGGGCAAAAAGCATATACAAAACATACAGAAAGCCCAACAACACAGGTCTAAAATGTCAAAGTTCGCTTTACTCTCAGTTATTATTATTTTTAAACCTGGGATTCAATGCCCGCACACGCAGCAACATGCTTTAGTTAGACTGATGAAGATAAGCTAGCTGCACTAATCAGATGCTAAATCGCATCGCTTGGTGGAGTTATTATATAAACAAAGATACTTTTATCAGGGCAGTGTTATTGCACAGTTGATGTGTTGTTGATTTAACAGTGGAGCATTTCCTAATTAGTCTCATAAACACGATCACTGATAAACATACTGATATCGCTAGCTTAGATTGCCCTCACAGGCTAATCAATTATGCTAACAACAGATAGTTATTTTTCAGTTTACATATTGTAAACATAACAGATTTCCCACTTCAACCTACAAACATTGATACAGTGATACATTGATACATTTCACAAAAAAGGCGACAAAACCCAGTATGAACATTAGCATTAACTAACCTGATACATATGTGTATATACAGTATATATCAGTTACCCTAATCAATTTTGCTAACCTTATTTTTCCAGTTAGCCTGATAACAATGTCACTTAAATTTCTTGGTTGACCTAAAGATATTTCAACACCAAATTCACTGGCCTGATCAATATCAGCATCTTAGATTCTCTTTTTAACTTTATAAACTTTACTGATCTAAATAAGCTTTACCAACCTCATACATTATGCTAACGTAGAGATATCATTTAGCCTAATCATATTTGCTAATCTTAAATTTCCAATTACTCTAAAGAATAATAACGTTCACTCAAACTGAAAAACATAGCTGAGGTAAATTTCACGACTAGCCTGATAAATCTTACTAACCTAGATTAACCAGTGAGACCAAGAAAGTTCACTTGTCTATAGATTAGCATTAAAAGATTACCAAAACATTATCTGACATTCATACATACGACACTCACCGTTTTCCATGTACTCTGTGACGATGTAGATGGGTTCCTGCGTGACCACAGCGAAGAGGCGCACGAGACGTGGATGCTGCAGGTTTTTCATCAGGTTAGCCTCAGCCAGGAAGGCGCTGATGGACATGGTGCCAGATTTCAGACTCTTAATGGCCACTCTCCGGTTATTATTGTACAAACCTGGGTGGGGAAAGAGAAGTCAAATCAATCTTAAATAGCATTTCAAATAACAAAACTATGTTTAGGGTTAATGTTAGGGTTAGGGGTACTCTATTGAGTCTCCTGTCTGATTAATTTTGAGTAATTTTGGGCTTTAACCCTTCTGCTATGATTTTATTCTAATAATGTCTTTTGACTTTATCATATTTCCAGATACATATATACCGGCGAGAGGATGATCCTGACCTTCGCAGATACAGTAGGTGTGTGGCACCCAGTTCGCGGCAATGATGTGCAAGGCTTCAGCGAAATCACAAAGCTTACAGGTGTGAT
Source organism: Channallabes apus (assembly GCA_030522415.1). Taxonomy (NCBI): domain Eukaryota; kingdom Metazoa; phylum Chordata; class Actinopteri; order Siluriformes; family Clariidae; genus Channallabes; species Channallabes apus. The sequence continues at coordinate 29,166,509 of CM060116.1, read as the reverse complement.
CAAGCACCTGCAGTTTATGAGCTACAGTATGAATAACACGCTAGAGCTGAAAGCGACAATATTGCTGACTACCGCAATAATTTTACCGTGACTAAAAATCTGAGTGGTAAGTAAGTACAAAACTTATTCTAGCACTTTCAGTAATTAAACAAGTAATCTAGATAAATATGTCATTTAATAATGTCCTTTCTAAATAAAGTTGTCAGCAGGTATGTATGCAAGTTATTTTTTATTAATTAAAACAATTAAATGTGTAATGAAATAACTCAATAATAAATAATGTACATTTCAATGTAGCAATATAAAAATAACACAGGATTTAAATGAGGCTAGATATAATCTAATGCATTGAATTATGTTTGTTACAATGCTGCACAAACGTGCCTTGAATGATGTTTTATGAGCATGGATTTTAGGAGTTTATAGTTCTACAGTACAAAAACAATTTTTATATTTATTATGAGAGATGTTATTCCTGCACAATATAAAATAACAAATAACAAAGGAAATGCTAGGTTTGACTTATATTTGACTTGTATAGGTATCATGGTAGTTCAGTGGGACTTGTACTATGGGGTATAGTACCATGGTATATTTAGATTGTACCATGGTATTTATTTCCTAATATAGTTCATTTAGTTCCATTTTGGAACATTCTTTGGTACAAACGTTAAGGTACTGTAGTAATGTCTGCAGTCTCACATAGCAAAATGTATATGCACTGTACTGTACTATACCACATACCGGCAGTATGTACTAAGATATTTAATATGGTACATAATGTCCATCATACCATATTACTGTAGATACCTGTTGAACTTTAGTAGCCACTGTGGTCACCAATAAATACCATGGTATTCATCAAATGTTTGGTGCGACACACCAGAGTACTACCACTGTACCCATTGAAGTGCCACAGTACCTACCCTGGTACTCCATAAAGTCCTATGGTGCCTATATTTTTAACTTATGAAATGCCACCATAGAAATGTGGTATATTATGGTTTACCATAGTACACTATGGCACATTCCATAGTCAAATTTCTTATGGGTCACAGGTTATTGAGAGAGATATATGAAATCAGTGTTAAACATGTGGCAAAGCAATCAGCCCAGCTGCTAGGTGTCATGCATTGGCGCCTGTATTTATCTCTGACACAGGCAGCACAGTAGTGGCTATGATTGGAATGAGACACAGACAAAAAAAAAAAATCCCAAACACTGATGGAGTGTATCGATAAAATCATTACTGCTATCATCTCAACATTGCAGCATCCTGTAAGGGGTAAATAATGAATGGGTGTTAAATGACCTTATCAGATTACACACTGATTACCATCAACAAATGTGAACAGGGAAAAAAAAAAACACTGAACAGAATGTTCCGTCTGTCTGTGACATGTGGGACAGGAAAATCTATTCCGATGCATTGTTCTTCCATCACTAAATTTATTTTAATAGCTGTATGTTTGGGCAGATGTCAAGTTTACTCAGATTCACGCATCAAGCTAGCGTGATTCGTGCCTACCAAAGTTGAATATATGAAGAAAACAATTTTGTACTGTACTGTTATGTAATTATATGACAAATAAAACATTCTTCTTCTACTTCTCGATATTAGCTCATTGTATTTTACTAGCATACAGTAGATATCTTTTGTTTGCCTGCTTAGCTTTTAAGCTTTTAGCAGATTTTCCATTTAAGCCTGATTAAATTTTATTACCCAACAGATCTCTCCTGAATTCGTGATTCTGATTGGTCAGAGCGTTATTATTACTCATTATTGTTTCTATAGTAACAATGTCACAAGTTTGGAAGGAGACTACAGTTTTAGCGCTTGTTGTCACACCACCCTGTTGCTGATTATATTCTTAAAATAATATTGCTTGGTATTGCAATATTGAATGTTTTATTCTTAACTTAAGCTATATAGGACAATCAGTGTAGCTCAATTAATTTTCCTTTTGTTTTTCCAGCAAATTACAGTTTATTCTGTGTACAGACGTAGACTTTTTTCTAACCTGCATTTATGAACGACCTGGAGCATATTTTCAGATAAATTTCATAGCCCGAACCTGCCTTTTCTAGACTTCATATGTTAAACCTGACTAAACTAGTTTTCTCATTCATCCAAATCGTGTGAGACTAAAGTTATGAATTTTATGGAGGGACATTCGCATAATGCATAATAAACTTTTCACATAAAATAAAAATACTTCTATTCAGAAAACGCCCTCTGGATTTCCAGGTGTGATGATATTTGTTTGGCGCTTTGTAGCATAAAAGGACATTTACTTAAATTACAGATCAATTCATTGCTCAGGTTAAGACGTGTTTCCTCACATCTGTCGCTTTCATTCATTTGATTCCAAAGGGCTCACCTGGCAGATTAAGATTCAAGTTGATTCCTGACCAGTACAAATTAATTCACAGAGGCGTCTTAAACAAACACGCGAGAACACCCAGAGACAGGGCGGTCCGCCAATGGACACTCTGTGCTAAATGAATCTTTTTTCATAATCATATCTGATTCACTATGTTCACAAATTGTTCAGTCTTTAGGCTTTGGCAAAGCAGCAGTGCTGAATGCCACCTGACCTTGAATTGAGGGTCTCTGAGAAATTTAACCCTGAGCTGCTTTCTGGTGAGCTGCCAGGAACATTAAAGGAAATGGACTTCAATGGAAGTAAACATGACAAGACTGGAATGGACTGGAAAATATATTAAAATGTCCAGTCCAGCTCCTTAAAGTTGCAATACATTTTCTATCCAGAAACATATGTAGAATATGATTTTTAAAAAGGTCTATGAGATAACATTTGCACAGTTGATTTATGTGACAGAAGAACGCCTTTAGGAAAAGAACTTTGAAACCTCTTTTTCTATACACCCCCCAGTTCCATTCACTCTACAGCCATTTCAGTGCACTACAAAAAGCACAACTTTTACTTTTACTTAGTGTGAAAGTTCAAGCCATGCCTCTGAAAAACTTATTAATAAGAAACATAGCAAACCTTAAAAAAACAAGAATGCAAGATGGAGAACTTTCCCAAGAACCTTCACATTGTGTGATACTGTTATATAGTTGTAATTAATAATAATAATAATAATAATAGTAGTAATAATACATTTAATTTATAATGCACTTTACATTTGAAACAAATCTCAAAGTGCTACAAAATTAATTTCGACCCGAAAGCTCTGATAAAAACATACGTTTTAAGACCAGATTTAAAAGCATCAACAGTCTGTGGCGTCCTCAGATACTCAGGGAGAGCATTCCACAGTCTAGGTGCAGCTGAGCAAAAAGCTCGATCTCCCATGGTATGAAGCTTAGTCTTAGGAGTTTTCAAAAGATGTACTGATACAGAGCGGAGGTTGCGTGTGGACGTATGTGAGGAATTAAGTTCTTTGAGGTAAGGAGGGGCATCCCCATAAATACACTGGTGGGTAAAAAGGGCAACCTTGTAATCAATTCTAAATGAAACAGGGAGCCAGTGAAAAGATTTAAGAATGGGCGTAATATGGTCATATTTACACCCTCTCATTAGGATCCTAGCAGCACTGTTTTGAATATACAGAAGCTTTTGAGGGGTTTTTCCAATGTAGTCCCAATGAGAAGTGCATTGCAAAAGTCCAGCCTGGAGGTGACAAAAGCATGGACTAACTTTTCTGCATCAGCAAACGTGAGTGCTGGACGCAGTTTTGCTATATTACTGAGGTGGAAATAAGAAGTTTTACACAGATGTTTGACATGAGCCTCATACGTCAAATGAGAGTCCATTTTAACCCCAAGGTTTATAACGGAATTGAATTGAATTGTGAAGAAATGATTGGATACCATAAACATTCCTGGCCTCCCTGGAACCCCTTAAATGTCCATTCCCTTCAATGGGGGGAAAAATGGCCTAGTTTGATTACCAAAAGTGTCTTGTTTTTGCAGGACCATGGATGGACTGAACTGTGTCCTGTCATTCTGTACAGTACAATCAAAAGTCCTGGTTTGACCTAAAGAGGTCCTATTATGCTTTTTCAAATATTATCTTTCATGCAGTGTGTCATGTAGCTGTCTGCGAACTTAAACTATCTGCACTATCTGTGACCCTGACAGTGCACGATAAATGAAGTTTTTGTCTATTAAAAAAATGAGTCGGCTCACATTTGCCTAAACGAGTAGTCAGCAAATCTATTTTTACTCTGTTACAGATCCACGTCACTCCGTGACATATTTGCATAATGTCCGCTCACGTTCTACGTCGCGAACAACATGCCTGCCATCTTACAATTAATGTTACCACACTCTTGTTAATGTGACCGAGCATTCATGCCGGGTTCGCTTAAACACTTTGTAATATAAAAAAACAATAAAAACGAAAGCACACAAAATCCTTTTTTTGGGGGGGATTTTTTCCCGATTTTCTCCCTAATTTAGTTGTGGCCAATTCCTCCTCATCACTAGGGGGCTACTACTACCATTCAGCTGGGAGGGCCGAAGACTGTTACGTGTTTCCTCCAAACCGCATGATGCCAGCCGACCGCATGTTTTCGAATTGCTTGCTCAAGCACCGTTAGGGGCGGAGTAACACGCTCGGAGGACAGCGCTATCTGCACCTTCCGCGTGCGCGAGCTCACAGACGCACTTGATTGGTTGTAGAGCCGTGATTATTGTGGGAGCCCGAGTACCTCTCATCTTTCCCCACTGAGAGCTCGGCCAATCAGCTCTCTCTGTGCCTCCGGCTGTGAGAGGTAACAGCATCACCCGGGGTTCGAACCAGCGATCTCCGGATGAAAGAGCGAGCACTTTACCACTGCGCCACTCGGAGGCCCACGAAATACTTTTTAACTTTCTACGGCAAGCCACGAGGGTTTCGTTGTGGTGCACCTTTTTCGTTTACTTTATTTAGTTTTGTATAATACAAAACTTTTTAAAAAAGTATTGAGTAATACTTTGCTTTATCTACTTGTTTGTGTTTGTCCTTTTTAACGCAAGACCGACACAAAGATAAAAGACCTCTCGATTTTTGTAGCCACAGTTAATATAAAATTAGCTTGTCGTTACTCGGTAAAACTGACGCCATCTTTTCTATGTATTGACGGATCTCCAGTTATGATAATGGGCTGTAGCGGTAGACCAATCACAGCAGTGAGGGCTCATGGAAAGGGGGGTTTAGACAGACTGAATCTTCGAACTGCTTCACACGAGTCGTTTACGAATCATTTAGAAATGGGGTAAAATTAAATCTATTTTTGGAGAAAACAAAGTGTTTTTTGACCTTGCATAGATGTAAACCTGTTTTAGGAGACTCCTTAAGCAATATTAGCAACCTTTAAAATGGCATAATAGGACCTCTTTAAATGACCCTTGTATAATGCTTTTTTATGTAATCGCATGTAATCCTTAACATATCTGGTTTGGTGTAATAACAATAAAATATTTAGGATATGGAAGGTATTCATGATAGATACAAAATAGTGGTTCATGTTTTTTTAAAGTACATTTTAGTACAGTCTTTTATAAGAGTTAGTACTGACCCATCCAGACTTCTCCAAACTGTCCCTGCCCCAATCGTCTCTCAAGTTTGAGCGACTCACGGGCAATCTCCCACTCATCCTGCCACCATGGTTTCTGTGGAATCCGTGTCTGACACGGCTTTACCAGACGTGTGCACAAGCCGTCTGCATCTCCTGCACAGAGAATGAGAGAGAGAGAGAGAGAGAGAGAGAGAGAGAAAGCACAATACCTTGGGTTTGAGTAGAACAATGAGATCTCTTTGATCACAAAGGAAATGATACACAGCTTTCAGCACACAGGTATAAGCCACACGCTGACGGAAACCAAGCAGTGTTTGATGACTTGTAGCTCGTCTACCTCGAGCTGCACCATTTATTCCATTGTTCATGTACATGCATAAAAGGGTGAAAGATTGAAATCGTGGCCCCCTACTCCAGCAGAGTCTGACAATGAACATATATGTTTCAAGGTTACAGTGTATAAAAGTTCTTTTTTTTACGTCATAAAACAAGCTCGATATAACTGAAAACTCTTCTTAAATGAAAGCTCTATTTAATCAGAGTGTGTATGTTCTAACATGTTCAAGCTAGCTTTAAATGCTAAAGTGTATATCAGTTAAATAAGTAAACATCTTTGCTTAAAATTGTGCGCAATAAGTTAACTTTCAGCTACTGTAGCTATCTTATTTATTCTTTTGGATTTTTCAGTTGAGAGGTGGTACTTATAATTTGATCGTCTTTATAAAATGTGTACCGAAGTTCCTATCCTAGGCAGATATATGAAGAATAAAACATAATGAGATGTTGTGGCGAACTTAGTTAGCTGTTGCTTTATTATAACAGCACCCCTTGCCACGGTACGCTGTCCAAAACGTAATCTCATCTCCCTTCATGACAAATCGTTGATACTGGAGACTCATTCCACAGATGTCCACACCATTGACTTGTACACAAGGACCTGTATACTGTATATATGATGCATTGTTCTGAGTGTTAATCTGGAGTGTTTAGTGTTTGTTGTACGTACGAGAGTAATGTTTGACCAGCTCAGCCAGGGAGGGGAAAGAGATCTTGCCGGTGATGTAGAAACCTCCGGCGTCCAGGTTGCGGATTCTGTAGTGCTTGATGACCTCGCCTTGATTGTGATCCAGATCTCGCAAGGAGAGAGAGAAGCTGCCTGTGAGAGAGCAGCAGAGGAATGTTTATGCTCATAGACTTACTACTGATTATTCCATCCTGTTCTTATCAAGCTTGCTTAATAGGAATATCTTAATACAAAAGAGTATCTTAATAATAGGAACATCTTAATATTCTGATCACACATAAACACACCTTTCGCTTCACTTTTTTCTCTTGCATTGTGTCACATGTTCACTCCCTCCATGACTATCACCTGATCTCGATTTAGTTACATGGCTTATTTATTCTGCTCTGGTTTTCCTAGCAAATGAGTTGTGAGTATATAAATTATTTAATATACTGTTAAAAGTGCTGCTAAAACCTTGAGTCTGGGGTGTCAGAAATGAACCAATGCTCATCTACTTCCAATAACAGCAGCACTGACAGTAGAGTGGCAGCAAATCACAGGTTTGTTGTATATTAATGTGCTTGTTATTGTTTCTATAGTAACAGCGCATGCACACAGGGACTTGTACAGGTGCCCGTAAGTTTCAGCTTATTTAAAGGTCCCATATTTTATTAACAAGTCAACACAGGTCTCAGAGATCTTGCAAAGTGTGTGTGTGTGTGTGTGTGCATGTGAGTGTGTGCGCGCGTGTGTGTGGAGATGCACCAGCTGAAATACCCCTCCCTCTTTATACCACAAACTCGATTTCTTAAACTCCTCTTCCGAATGAGTCATTTTGGTGTCTATGGAAATTAGCTATTGCTGAGCCACGCCCCTCAGAACTCAGAAGCAAAACTTAGGCTCGATTGAACTACAAACGAATAATCATTGTTTCATTAAAATTAAACTTTCCCTTTCACAGCTTGCATGATGCCATGGCACCGTAGCAAGTGGAATTAAAAAAAAAATAGCAAATATATCTCATCTTTTTCTTTCTTTCTTGTTATTTCAAGGTATTCCTCACTATTTAATGTAATATTTTTCTAATTCGGTTGCAGCATTAGAGACTGGGTCTGGGAATTTGATTGCTAAATGTCGCTGTTCATTCACAGTTGGCTTCAGCAGGAAATGTGTCATATTTCATGCAATATTTGGTCATATTGTTTGTCTTGTTACCTGGCGTGGTCTCGCTCTCTCTGATCAGGAAAGAACCCTGCGTGTTGCCGGGGGCCAGCAGTTGCCTATGGGCATCGTTTCTGGAGAGATTCTTAAAAAACCATCTGAAACAACATAACACAAAAGAACACAGTCATATATGGAGCTGGAGGATGCTCATGCTCTCTATATTTATTCTTAAGCTCAGCATTTTTTTCCTTCCACCTGCACACATGAAACTGAACTGGTGTGAGGTCTTTATCATCTTTAGGATTAATGAGGGAGGCCTTAGTGGAGTTGTCATGCTGACTCTGAGGGTGTATTTCAGAGGTGTTTCCTCACAGCACGCAATCACCTACACATTTTTGTCCTCATCTGGGTTTGGTTTTACACTGTAGGTTCATTGAAAAAAAATTCACACAGGTTACTGAACCTGAAGTCCTAATAGTACAATCTGGAGTCAAGCTGATTCTGTACATAGGTTCCCTCATCAGCCTGGATCCTCTCTCCATGTCTTGCTTATGCCCTTTTAATCATCTCTGCCTTGTTCATCAAGGATCTAAATCTACTTACAGTATGGCGCTCAAGTCAAACTGGGAAATTTGATTGTGCAGAATAACAGAACACAAAATTATGTGAGTAAAAACTCACTTTATTTCTATAATCCGCTGCTACACTAATGCACTTATCCTAGCATTTCACTAGTGCTTGGATACCATCAAAGTAGACATTTTTCTCATTACGCTGGAGCCATGATCAGACTGCCTGCTTCACATCAAAAACACTGGCCACCCAGGAACTCCTTTACTAGGCAAACGTGGAAGTTGCTTGGAGTGAGGTCAGGTTTGTACGGGGGATGTGGCAATAACTCCCAGCCAACGTTCTGTATTAGTTTGTTATGTTTCTTATTGTTAAATGTCATGGCTTGAATTTTCACACTAAGTAAAACTACTGAGCTGTGCCGGGTTGCCATGTTTTCCTTTCTGAATGCATTGAAATGGGGGTGGAGTGAGGGAAACTAGGGTAAATATAGAACATTTTGTTTCCAAGATGTTTTCTTAAAGGGGTTTCTCAGCCACATAATTCAATTGTGCTAATGTCATTTCTTAGACCATTTAAAAATCATATTCTACATGCTTACCTGGCTAGAAAATTCATTGTCTATTGCTCCTTTAAGGAGCTGGACTGGACAATTCTTTTTCCTGAATCATTTCCACACTTATCATGTTTGCTTCCATTGATGTCCATTCCCAGGACTGTATGGGGGATGTGGCAATAACTCCCAGTAGAGTCCCTGTAATGTTCAGGTGGTGTTGGTGAATGATTGTGTGTACAGTTCCCACAGATACAGTTCTCTTCCGCAAGTTGGTGAGAAGTTATCCGTCAATTTTCTTGGATCAGATGTTCCACTCACTGAATGTCCATGGAAAAGATAGTGGGCTCTGAGTCACCTCGGCCAGGATCGTCATTCATTGCCTTCTTTAAAATGTTTGCAACTTTCAAATGTTTTACTGTGGCTAAGAGTCTCATCACCGTACTGTGTTTGACATCTTCGGTAAATGTCAATCGCTTTTTTATGGTTTTACGCCTTCGTTCACCAGAAATTCCCAGTTTGACTTGAATGTTGCCCAATCATTGTAAATCTACTGAATGAAAATATGACCTTGTTTACTGAACAGGATATGACAAATTTACTAATTAATTTATCTATCTACTAACTAATTTAATTTATCTGTAAAATCCTTTGTAGGAGCTTTTAGACTTCATTTCCAAGCTAAATATTCTTGTCAGGTTCTCATTCTAAATATGTAGAGCTTTGCCATTATCAGAACTTTGCATGCCATTTTTATGCATTTGAATACAAAATGCATTTGGTTTCACAAGGAAAGACAAAATGATGTCAGTTGTAATGTCTGAATTCTAATATCCTCTTTTCTCCCCCAAAAAACATAGACAAACTAGTATTTTTAACTAGTGAGACAGTATCCATGAATGTGTTGGCACTGCGTTTGCACGTTTAATACTGATGAGGTTTGATTTTCAGTGTGTGATGTTTGGTGGTTTTTGTTCTTACTAAGCTCGAGCTCATGGCTTTTTGCACACAATAGCTGTTGGATGCATGTCTGAGAGCATGTGTTTTGCATGTTTGAGAGCGAGAGAGAGAGAGAGAGAGATACGTACGGTTCTGTCTCCATGCTGTTGAGTTGAGCCACAAAGTTGCGTGGCACGTAACCCCTCTGTCCCGTCGACAGAGACTCAGCCATGTACCATTCAGGATCATCACTGAGACAATAAATAAATAATGTTTAATGTTTAATAAGGAAACATTTGAATGGACTAGAGCAACATATATACAACAGTTGAATCATGTACGTGTTCATGATAAAATTAAATACATTGATGCACAGTTTCCAGTGAAACAGCACACCTCAGGAAAAAGTCTTTAATCATCAATTTAAGTTAAAAGTTTTTGAAAAATTATCTGTTACTATGGAAACTCCTATTTAATTTTAGTTAACAATATGCTTACAGCAGCATTTTTATGAACAATATCCACAGTTAAAAGTGCATAATGGTGGAAACACAGCCATATCACTACTGTTATTACAATTATTATTATTATTATTATTATTATTAGTAGTAGTAGTAGTAGTAGTAGTAGTAGTAGTAGTATTTTAAAATGTTTTAGGCATTGCTGCTCAAAAGTTACCCACAATAAGTAAATCAAATAAATAAATAAAATAAGATTTATGTTATTTTTCATATTCTACATTTACATACTCTACCTGTATATACTTTTGTCCCATGTAAAATGTATACATAAATGTATGTATTTATATGTATTTTTATTTATACATAAATAGTATAATAATAATAATAATAATAATAATAATAATAATAATAATAATAATAATAATTAAATGCCACTTATAAATATCATGTTCATATTGCCTTGTTAAATATTAAACTCAAATAACATTTAAAATAATTAAACTAATTAAATCAGGCAGAGGTGAGCTAAAACCATCTACAAATTATTTGTAAAATAATTTAAAAAGTCACTTTAGTACTTTTAACTAATCTTGTCCATTGTTTATTAATTTCAATATTTGTACTTGTAACATTATATTTTTAATATATATTACTAAAAATATAATATTACAAATATATGTAATATTGTGTGTGTGTGTGTGTGTGTGTGTGTGTGTGTGTGTGTGTGTGTGTGTGTGTTAATGCTCCAGCTGAAATACCTCTTAGGTAATGCATGTTCTTACACCTCAAACTCTCTTTATTCCACTTCTAAATGCCCCATGTCTATGTAAATGAGCTCCTGTTGAGCCACGCCCATCCAGAGAACAGCAGAGCTGAGTATCAAGCTTTAATTATATGAGGTCATAATAGTGCAGAAACGTAATTGTCTTGTTTAAGCCCCAGCCAAAACATAAAAATATAAATAGGATGAACAGTACCAATGTTTTTTCCCCTTTATTTACTGTACACACAATGGAGGCCCATAAGTGAATTTTAAGTAATAAAACCCCTTTAATGCAGATGAAGACAACATCAGGTCTCGTTCCTGTCACGCGGCTACAGTGGACACCCAAGTTTAAGCAGATCACTTGACAGTCGTGTAAAAAGTCCAACCGGCACCAACAACTATGCCATGTTTTTCACTTTTCAAAGTTTTTTTGTTTACAGAAGCTCTTAATTTCTATAATCACATACATTTCCATGGGTTTTTATTAAAGTGGCCAGGAGTGTACATCTTTTCTACATAAAGTATTTGAAATGACTGTCAATGTACTGGAAACGGTGAACTCATACATTTATCATATAAAGTGGTGAGGGAAAATGCTCCAGAGCACTAATCTACTAAAGATTCTATCTAGTGTTTTATTCACATGCACAGAAATAGCAAAGAATTTTAGAACCACAATGTACTTTCCATTTCCTCCAAAATCAAGTAAATCAATCTCTTACTCGCTAATGATCTTCATCTTCTCGCCTTTCTCGAAGCCCAGGTCATCAGCATGGCACGGTTTATAAGTGTACTTTGCCACCACCAAGTTATCTGGAATAAACATTGATTAGAAAATTGATTAGTTCATAATTTCATGAACAAGATCTCTTGACCAATTATGAGTCAAAACAGAAATTCGATCTATAACGAATAAAACACTGTATGGCTAACACTGTATGGCAGTAACACTATTGGAAAATCAACATGATGGCGTGATGGAGTTACTGTTATTCCTCAAAGCTGATACATTTCCTGCACCAGGAAAAAGTGTTTCAAACAGCATAATTTTGCCAACAATAAAGTTATTTATACTTGTGGAATAATTATAAGGCAAAATTTTATTAAATGAAAATGAAAAGAAATATGTAGCTTGCACAAAAATAGGAAAATCACAATGTGGAACATCTTCCATGCTAAAGATGTTGCTGTTACTATAGAAATTATAAGATATTAGAACAAGGAAATTTAAACGAATCAACAACTTTCATTAGCAACACTGTAAATGTTGTGTGAAAGGATTTTTCTTAATATCTATAGACTCTATTTTGTGCCTAAAATAGATCCTACAATAGTGTCTAAAATGTCCAATCCTCAGCACCTGATTCTGTAATGGTAAACCTTCTCACCTGGTAATGGTGAGGTTGGAGGAGGTGTGTAGTTGGAGTTGAATGGGAGTTTGGCGTCGTCATACGGAATCTGGGGGAAAAAAATGAAAGAAGGAATTAACACACCAACAGATTTCTAATCAGTCCAAGTAGTTTCCTCCTAGTTCATAAAAGTATATCATAAGAAATCCGGGGAATGTACAAGACCCCCGCCCCAGCTTTTATTGTTTTTTTTGAAAATTTGCTCTTCTCATCACATTTGAGGGTTACTGCATATAATGAATAAAACATACCAGGACATGATGACAAGCAAAAATCAAACAGCAAAATAATCAGTAAGGAGGTGGTATGATGAAAGCACAACATGTATTATTATCCCTATAATAAAATGCCTCATTCTGCTTTATTATAGCAAAATCCTAACCAATAAAAATATCTTTTAATTGAAGAACAACACAATATGTTTAATGCTTTTATAGTTAATCTTTTAATCCTGAAAACACATCTGCTCAAGTGATTGGGACAGAAAGTGTACATTCTTCTGTCCTGAAGAAACACTTTGACTTGTTACAAAAGCACTGACACTGGAGACTCCTTCCATACATGTTCATAGGTTTCATAATATCAGTCATTTCATAATATCAATGATTACATGTAGCTTTCTTTAACATGTTAGCACAGGTCAAGAGCTCCCCTAAAGTGTGTGTGTGTGTGTGTGTGTGTGTGTGTGTGTGTGTGTGTGTGTGTGTGTGTGTGTGTGTGTGTGTGTTCCAGCTAAAACACTCTCAGATATTGTATATTTTACATATCTCAAACTCCTATAGTTTCACTCCTCTTCCAAATACCTGAAGCTCTAAGAATTATAAAAATTAAATTTTTTAAATAAAATTTTGGTTGTCTGCCCTACAAGTCCCAATGAATGAGCTGTTACTATAGAAATGTCAACTAAAAAGCTGATGTAGCTAACGAGTGACAGAAGTTTATAGCTACCACTTTAGCATCATGCAACCTGCATGTCAGTTTCTTCAGTGTCTTCAACCATCAGATTTGCACTCTTGAAAGAGATGTAGCTTGTCTTGAAGCTTTATTCATTCATGTCTTGTGCGTGATGATTTAAACGCAGATTGCACAAGGCTAAATTTAACATATAGAAACATTTCTGACTTCTGTTACACTAAAACATGCCTCAGCTACATTTGGGGCAGGAAGAGGAGGAAATCATGGTGTTAATTTCACTTTTAGTTTTTGAGGATGAAAAAAAAAATCAGCTGTTAATTGACAGAAGCAACAAATCTTTTGAAACTGAAACGGGAGTATATATTGAATCTTTTATGTGTGTTACAGTAGCTTTTCATATCATAAACAGATAACTTGTTTTGTGTGTGTGTGTGTGTGTAAATTGTTCCAAAACCTATGAAACTGCCAGCTCAGCATGGGAAATATGTGATTTTTATAAAATGATACAATTATGAATTGGAATTTTTTTTTAAATATATATTTTTACACTCAGAAAAAAAAATCACTCCTGTGACTTTTCATTCAAAACTTAATGCATAGACACGCTGTAGTACTGTATGTGTACTCCTCTCAGCAAATCTTACCTGTTAATTTTCAAGACATGAATTTTCTTAAAAGTTCTTTGAATTTTTTTCTTTTTTAGAAATGCCACCAAATCAAATACGCTTCACTCCGTGTCTCCATCGCTCGAGTGTCTAGCTTCACCTCACCTCACTCAAGATTTCTTCGCCCCTCTTCCGCTTGTCTGTAACGCCACTTCTGCACTCTCCGCTTTCTTCGTTCTCTCCACGAAGAGACCACAGACCCGTGCAGAACGTCAGCATCCGCTCGATATGGCTACAAGTTCTTATCCTGAGGCCTCACATGAAACCGTGTTGATGATGATGAAGATGGGTCACAGATACTTTCTGTTACTATTGTGCAGCTATTGTCAGGTGGTTATAAGTAAGGAATAAAACGCTCCGTGTTTTATTTCTCAGTACTTTGCCAGCAAGTTCTTGACAACACGATGTTCATCCTAAATATCCTTTAAACAATATGTCAGAACACAAACAACTTTATCTCTGATTGTTGCTAATAAATGACTGGAGACTCCTTCCATATATGATCAACCAATTCCTAATTTGCAGAAATGCTGCCCTATATAACTACATTAACTGATTAACCTGATGTTTACAAAACCCTGTGAATGAGCTGTTACTGCATAGTGCTACTGTCAAAGCTGCTGTTACAGAAAATCTGAAATCTTAAATCTATCTTTAATCTTCATAAAATAACAAGCATACATTTGGGAAGTGAACACAAAATCATGCATTGTTAACCCGAGTTGATCGTGTGCCTTGGGGTTCTAAGATGTGGCGTTAGGAAACGCATCACAGACACACATTTATCGCACATGAACATCCATCACTCATAAATAACCATGTTTTACAACTACTGTACAACAATACAGTGAAGCCAACACAGTGCGAAGCACACTGACAGAATTACTGAAGTAGAAATGCCGGACATGACGCCAGGAAAAATTCAGTGAGAGGTATTTCAAAGGCACAGTGAATAATTTCTACTCTTCTAAGACATACCTGGTTCCCAGGAGGAATGGGGCAGTTACAGTGTTCGCAGATGTCATCATCAGGGTGGTAGGAGAAGCCATCATCCGAGTCGTAAGAGTTACAGTTTCCCATGGTGTCTGTTAGAGAGATGGTAACGTTAAACAACAAAACCAGAAAATTTGTCGTTCTTTTTCAGTTCAGTCTGAAGGAGATGTTTAAAGAAGGCGTCTCCTGTGTCAGTTCTTTGTAACGGACAGTGGTAAATTAGTACAATTTTAAAGGGGAGTTCATGTGTTGTGTTTTTCTCTGTGACACGACAAGCTGTTGTTTTTGCAGAGAGAGAGAGGCTTGTGAAGGAATATTACAAATGGATTGATATGAGCAACATAAATGATAAAATCGTATTTGGTATGATCTTCGTCATAAGGATACAGTGCTTTATCATTTCCTAGAAAATTTGGAAAAGCATAAGTACTTTTAGTTACAAACAAAGGACTGTATTATGAGCCCTTATGAGCATTCAGAGTCGGGTTCACAGCTGCTTAAGGTAAATGTTTTAGCTCTTTGCCAGATGTTCCTTAGGATCAAGTCTGAGACAGAGTTTTTAATAGCATCAGGACCACTGCCTTTAAACATAAACACCTACCTTTTAGTTAAAGAAGACATTAAGCTGATACTCTCATTTTTGGGCAAGTATCAGCTAAAAACTGTGAATCGGATATCAAAGAAAATAAATCATTCGTTCATCCATCCATTATCTATGCCCCTTATCCTATGTAGGTTATAGGGGGCCTGGCCTCCCATGGACTTTAGGGCACAAGGAGTGGTATAACCTGGATTGGATGCCAACTGATAACAGGGCAGAAATCAAATAATAATAATAATAATAATAATAATAATAATAATAATAATAAATTAATTACCATCATGAACATCCCTCACCCCACCCCACCCCTACCTTTCTACCCACATTAATTATTGCTGAACAAGGGCAAGATGCTTTTTTTAATGCTAACTTGGAAAGGTGTTTTTATTAGAAATTTATTCCAAAAAATATACTTATATTTAATTTTCCATGCAGGTGACGGTTTTTGTAACTCATCCCTATTTAACAAACTGCTTTTAATATTGTAAATTTTTAAAATACTGTTTTTAATGTTTATATTAATAATTTTTATTCTCATATATCTGAGAGACATCCGAATCTGTGAGAAACTTCTAGGGGCAGGTCAGGAAAAGCCTGACCTCCTCAAATTGGAGTGTATTCAGGGAGCAAGGGTGAGCGGGAGAAAATGGAAACTGAGATGGAGTCAGAAGTTTCCACACAACTTGAGTGAAAAGTATCCCTTATCGAGTTCAGTCCCAAAATAAAAAGGGTCCTGAGAGAGGCAAGGTTAAATATCCGGCCTGAAATATGTTAGTGTGTGTGTGTGTGTGTGTGTGTGTGTGTGTGTGTGTGTGTAAACTTTTTAACATGTTCTGCTACATCCTGTCACTTTCCAGAGTTGCTCTGTGAGCAATTAAGATCCAAAAGTATCATTATAGCTGTTACAAAACAAAAGAAAGGAAGTGAGGATTACAAAAACCAGAGACACATTCATTAAATCAGGTTCTGTTGGTCTGGAGCACTGTTATTACATTCCTCAAGTTTGTGTTTCCATAGCCTTTTCAAAATCTCTTACATCGCTTGTGATTCAGTTGTCGTAGTTTATTATTATAAAAAAAAAATTTACATCTGAAAAGGTGTTACTCCATCTGGAGACATGTTGAACTCACTGAGGTTCTTTTATCGATTTTACTGTCCTTGGGTTGTATGCTATTTTGCTGTTGAGGATTTTAACAGATAATTTCTAGCTTAATTTTTTTCTTGTTTTTTAAAAAATATATAATATATTTCTTATATAGCAAACGGATTTATATATGCATCATGTTGGAATAAAAAATTGTTAGCTTATCTTTAGTGTATATAGATTGCAAACCGGAATAGCTGTAAATGTTTTTTATAAGAAAGAAAGAAAGAAACTGTCATTTAAAATTACCCAGAGATATGGCCAGTTGTACTCTAATTGTCCCAAGGAACAGTGCTAGCTGGCTAGTTTGTTTGTCTACATTATGCTAATTAACTAGTTCTCTGGTTCTCAATGCTATGCTAGCTGGCTAGTTCATTGGTCTACATTACTATGTCAGCTGGCTAGTTCTTGGGGCTACATGGCTATTCTAGCTTGCTAATTCATTGGTCTACATTGCTATGCTAGCTTGCTAATTCATTGGTCTACATTGTTATATTTGGTACAGTAGATACAGTAGTTCCTCTATCACATTCTTCACTCACTGAAAATATCTAACAATAGAGAGTAAAGAGCAAATTGCTGC
This sequence comes from Channallabes apus, assembly GCA_030522415.1. NCBI lineage: Eukaryota > Metazoa > Chordata > Actinopteri > Siluriformes > Clariidae > Channallabes > Channallabes apus. The sequence goes on along the minus strand of CM060116.1, from coordinate 29,149,208 downwards.
TAAATATTTTCTTTCCCAACACCTCGCTAACTAGGTTGTTATAGGGTAATTACGATCACATTATAAACAATGCTATGGTTAATAACTTAACTTAACTGGAAATGACTTAATGGATTCCAGTAAAGATTACAATGATTTATTTAATAAATGTCACATTGTAATATTAATGACATCACTTTGTAGTTTAAGTCCCAGCTTTACGTGTACACTGTTACAAAGCACTGACACTGGAGACTCCTTTCATATATGTTATATACAAAAACACTTCACCGTATACTGTAAGTGCTTACATTTTTTAAATAGTTGATTTGGAGCATCTGAGCTGTTACTACTGTATGAATCAATAAGATTTACAACAAGTGCATTAGTATAAACCTGCAATTTGCGGCTAAACTAGTTTCACAGATGCTCTTATAGAAAACTAATCGATGCCTTCTGACTAATTAAATCTGTAATCCTTTCTGGGGTGATGTAAATTCTCATTGTCTGTTACAGTACTTAACTGATGAAACGTGATCTCAGCTACATAAAAGCCGAGTGCTCAGCGTCTAGAGCTTAACTTTTAGTTCTCTAAAGGAAACTACAAATCCTTCAGTCAGCCTTTCTGAATCAGACAGCTTTTACTGTAATATTTAAAATGGAAATAAACAGAGTCAGTACGTGGGTGTTGATTAGGTGGAACGGGATGTGATTATGAGAGCAAGGTGTTTCCCAAAAACACAATTATGGAAAGAAGCGTATACAAATTCCAAAACCCACCACGCAAGTTTCATTTCATAATAAACTGAAATCGATTATAGGTATTTCGCGATGCGTTTGAGAGGCTTTGCCTAATCAGTAAATGAAAATTGCTGGAATAAATTTAAATAAATTTGTCAATATATGTGAACAAAGCGATTAAGTTAAGCCTAATAACAATCACAATTATACATATTGGTGGAAGAAATAACATCCATTCTATAGACACACCTGAATTCATAAGTTTCATGATGTTAAGGAAGGACATAATAAAAAACAAATAAGTAAATGGCCTTGTTATAATTTTTTATCTGCGGATGTTCCATAATGTCTTAACCAATTTATTAGTCGGCGAATTACATGACAGTGCTATAATGTGCTTAAAATACAGTAAAGGATGTATATTTTTAATAAGAAATTTAGATCTGAGCTTAGATATAATAAATTACATTGTACTTATAGATGGTGTGCTAAAGAATTTCTGGTATTCACCAGATGTAAACCCCCCAGCATCACTAGCACAGGGCCATGACTTTTCAAAATAAACAGGGAAATGTGGTAAAATGGTTGAGCCGACATGTAAAGAATGACCTACATCTGATATCTGGGAAACCAGTAATGGGATGCCAGATGTTATTTTGATAGTCTGACATTTAAAAAATAGGCTCATGATGTAAAAAAAAAAAAAAGGGGGGAGGGGTGGATTTTTTTTTTTTAAAGATGCATTTAACTGCTTATTATTAAAACTTTAAACATAAAAAATTATCTTGCATTGATAATTGGATCCTGTATAAATGTATACAGAATTTCGATATCGATTTTTAGTTATGTCTGTAAGTCTTGAGAGGAAATTTAGAATTCTGCCAATTAGATGTTTTTATTGTTTTGAAATGTTTGTTTTGAAAATTTTTAAAGAAATGTATAATAATTGTAGCTAATGGTGTGATTATATTAATAATCTGATTTCATTTTAGTTAGTTGGTTCATGTGTAACTTTAAGCCTCAATTTTCAGCACTGACTTAGTAAGTATCAGAAACCATTTGCTTAGACATACTCTTAGACATACTCTACAGTACACGAGGGTGTACATCAGGATAACTAGATCATGTTCTTGTAATTCATGTTTAAAGACTATTAAATCTTCTACAATTCATCTTAAATTCACCTTCCTATGGTATTCCTATAGAAACCAGTACGGAATGAACATAGAAGAAGAATTTTAGGTGCATTATTAGGTATCAAGACGCAAGAGGATTTAGACCTGTAAAGTAAACTGATTACTACTAGGCATGTTTTACTGGCTCTTTACTATTTTCTACATTCATAGTAACATTAATGATGATATACAGCAGATTGAGTGAAATTTATATATATAAATTTAGACACGTGCTGCATCTTCCACAAGTAAAGGTGGGACGTTAGCAATAAAAATAACTCTTTACACTAACAAAAAAGTATTAAACTTGAGGTTTAATATACTAAAACATATTGCTAAAGTGTAAACACATTTTATACCCTTAGTTACAAGTTAAATATGTAAATAAATCTCGTTTTAACCATATGACTGTCTTTTATAGTTTTTTTTTTTATATTAGAATAATCTTCTTGTTTTTTATGTAGTTAAGAAACCTGAGGGTTCAGTCTTAGAACTTAGAGGTTAAAAAAGTTGTGTTATTCCTGCATTTCTCAACATTTATATATTCCTGCATTGTTCATTTTTATTTGGATTTGACTTTAAAGATCATAAGAAATAGTCACTCACAGTATACATACAGTAAGATGATAGGATGTAGACTATGACATATGCTGTTATAATACTACACAACACATATTGATTATAATATAGTGCTTTAGCATCTACATAGCATCTATTGATTCATTTAAGTAAAATGTTACTAAGTCTGCTGTTTTGTCTTTACTTTTTAATATTTTTTCCACAATGAAAGATTCAGGTAGTAAATGACCTTCAAAATTCTCATTCCAGTTTTCCTTATCTTTGTTCTTCATTCAGGTCTTACCTGTTACAGTGCAGTTTCCAATCAAAGGCCTCTGATTTCATTGAAGGCGCCCACAGCTTAACACGATCATATCCATCAAAATTCTTAGGATTAAAAATGCTAAAAAATGTGTTATACTGGCACTAGAGAAGGGTGTTCGGCGTTAGATACAACTCTTTGTGAGTGAGATCTCATCACATCCTCACAAAAACGCACGCATACACATACATGCACACACACACCACAGACAAAGTGTTGCTGTGTGAAGAGCTTCCTGTCGTTGTTCTGTATCTCACAGGTGCCATCCACAAGAACACACATACAGCTGTGCAGTGAAAAACGTTAGCTAGATTTTAGAAAAACCAGGTTAGGATTCCATTACTGTGGGTCAGGTGTGTGTGTAAAAACAAGCGAGTGTGTGTGTGAGAGAAAAAACTCTATTTAGCTTTCAAAAAGCCACAAGATGCCTGTTTTCTCTGTCAATGGAAATAAAAGTGCTTAATTTGGGGAGGCAGAAATGTTCCAGTTTGGAGATTATCCTGCTTTTACACATTTGTTACAGTGTATATTGTTCAAAGAATAATGTAAATTGAACTGAATTAAAAACAAACCAGATTACCTAAGGCATCCCATACACACATATGAATTCACACCTAAGGTTAATTTTGCATAGTAAAAATACCCACTGTACGCACATGCTTTTGGCAGGTGGGAGGAAACCAAAGAACCCAGAGGAAACCCTCACAGACACTGGGTAGGTACATGAAATTCTAAATAATTCAGAATGTATCTGTATTCAAATGAATTAAACTTTTGCAGGCGGCACGGTGGTGTAGTGGTTAGCACTGTCGCCTTGCACCTCCAGGGTCTGGGTTCGATTCCCCGGCCAGACTCGATTCCCGTCTCTGTGTGCATGGAGTTTGCATGTTCTCCCCGTGCTTGGTGGGTTTCCTCCGGGTACTCCGGTTTCCTCCCACAGTCCAAAGATATGCAGGTTAGGCTAATTGGCGTTCCCAAATTGCCCGTAGTGTGTGATTGGGTGTGTGAGTGTGTGTATGTGTGTGTGCCCTGCGATGGATTGGCACCCTGTCCAGGGTGTACCCCGCCTAGTGCCCGAAGTCTCCTGGGATAGGCTCCAGGTCCCCCGCGACCCTGAACACAGGATTAAGCGGTATAGAAAATGAATGAATGAATGAATGAATAAACTTTTGCATTGAGGTGGTAAATTGGTGAAGTTCCTCTATTAAACCTCCAGATGGCATATCCTAAACTATTCACACATCATAGGCGCTAATTATTTGCTAAGATTGTTAAGAATTGTAACAAAATCTAAAACAAATTGAATCTGTATCTAAGTATCGTGATAATATTGTATCTTGTGGTCCCGGATGATTCCCATCCCTAGATCTGATTGAATTTTTTTTTTTTACCTTCCTTGCATTTGGTATTTAAAAAATTAAAGAGTCCAAACAGTACAGTATGTCATGAAAAATGAGCAAAAATAAAAATAAATAAATGGCTATAAATAAATGTATGCCCCATTTGAAACTTTCTTTAAAAGAAAAAGAAATCCGTAAAAATATTCACATATATCCTTCCTGTCTGTCCCGCTATATGTTATTTCAGTACACCTGCGTTTGTCTCCACATAGACAACAGTATCTGGATTCTGATTGGTCGGAAAGTGTTGATTAATTCTCTACAGCTGCTAGAAAGAAAGTGCAAACAGGAACTTATGGTTTCTGGAACATTACACAATATTGAAAGCATCTGTAAACGAATCGAAAGTATTACCTGTTGTTTATTAATTAATACATCATAATCCTTTGTATATCTTGGTATACCTGTGGTATAAGTGGAATAAAACACTTCAGGATGTGCCGTTGTAGGAAAAACTTCAGGGTGTTAACAGGAAATCATCACACACTTAATTATATATCTCTCTAACATGTAGGTTGGGTTAGGGAGGATGTTACTTTACTGTAGCCATACTGTTAGATCTACATCTATCCTTAACCGTAAACTTCTCTGACGTCTCTCCCTCTCCCCCTCTCTCTTTCTTTCTCACCACACTCTGCAGATGTTGCGTGCATCTTGCAGGAAATCAGCTAACTCATTTGCAGGAAATTAGCGACATTCTACAGCATTTCACTGTCAAACCTGGTCCACTGCGTTTTCCTCTAGCACTGCACTGACTCTCCGAGATCGTGACTGTTGCTCTATGGTAAATAAACCTGTGTTTGTGGTGCTAACCAAACTGAAAGTGGGTGTGTGTTTAAATCTTATTCACGATCTCCTAACAATAAAGGTTGTATGGGTTATTGAGTTAAAGGGCAGGGTGATGTAGAGAGAGACGTCAGAATACACATACACGCACACACAAACACACTACCACCTCTGCATAACATAATAGGGATTTACTCATAGTCCACATTTACAGATCTTGAGATTACATCACGAGGCCAATTAGAATTGTATGCACAATGAGACATGCGCAGGTGGCAGGTCCTCCTTGCTGTACTGATGTCCTGAATGCTCATGTGTGACAGGTGTGGTTATATAACTGTAACTGTAAATTTAAAGGTTAACTGTAAATATTACCTTATCAGAAAAAAATCTTACATTTCACCACTGAGTGAAAATTCCAAAACTCAATTGTGTTAACTTTCTACGACCCAAACCAGATAGGTATAATCCAATTGTTGTATGACTTATGTTTGAGTAATTATTAGGTTGCAACAATTAGGTCAACTTTGATAAAGTGATACTGAGATAATGGGGTTCAATGATTGAGTCCAAAATAATGTTGACAATGCAACTTTAAATCAACATAAACTTAAGCTTTTTTTATAGCATTCATGTAACTTTTCATCTGCTTGCACAGCATGCAACTGCATAATGTCTGGTGTGACAGGTGCATTTTTGTCTTTCCCCTCCTTTTCACCATTTCCATACAGTTTAAAATAGAACCCTGAACCATTATTTTGCTGTATGGCCCTAGACTGGGACGTAACACCATATTTAAGTGACCACTTTGATTTTCAAGCACAAGAAAGACAACAGCTTTATTATGCAAAGGTGTTCCTTCAGTTAAAAACAACTAGTTTGAGATTTATATCTGCTCATCTTTTTTGAACTACGCTAGAATGCCTCATCCCACCCCCGCTGTTAAAAAAATAATAATAAAAAAGTAACTCGGTAACTTTTACTCTGAGTAAATATTTTAATGAGCTACTTTTTACTTTTACTTGAGTAGATTTTTATAATGGTAACTTTACTTGTACTTAAGTAAAATTTCACTGAAGTAACAGTACTTGTACTTGAGTACAAAATTTTATTACTCTTTCCACCTCTGACTATTAATGTATGCAATTGCTGCTAATATGAAATATCAATGCTATATGATAATTTGAATATATGATAATTATTAGCATGACATTTTTTAACATTAACAAGCTACAACAATAACATAAAACTCCTTACATTTAGGCATTTGGCATTCTTCATTTTCCCCATCTTGTAGATATACAGTATATTCTATATATTATTATTATATTCACTTTTTATTCTATAATTTATTAATACATTATCTTTCATATTTCCTGATTTTTATTTTATTGACTGGATAATTAAAAAAATCTCTTTGCAAATATGCAAAGCATTAATCTTTATTATACAACATTTTATTCCGACGCTGTAATCTGATTGGACGAGAGGTATTCCATGAGTGGGGATCGTAGACGCTAACTGGGATGTTAAACTATACAGTATGTACCTCTCCACCTCACAGGTGTACAGAAAAATAGATTTCAATGCAAGGCTCTAACGCCTGATCAAGGGCACTACTTGGTGTACTGAATAAGGGATTGTACACCCTACATAGTGCGCTTCCCTGCAAGTAAATGTCCTAAGTTTCTCTGTGGTTTAATCTCCTCAGATTTTAGCTAAATAGTACCAATTAAGAAGTTAAAACTACTTTCAACCCTGTTAATTACACTAACTGTCGCCAGCTCTGCCAGTCGCGGGTAGTTAGTTCTGCCAGTCGCTAAAGGATATGTATTGGCGGAGCAAAATAACTGGTTAAACAAACAAACAAATCATAATCTGCTGATAATAAACAGTGTTTGTGGAACCGTTATATAAAACCAATATCTCACATGAGGTCATGTTGTTGTACTGAATATCAGCAAGGCTATTATATCTTCAGTTCTGCCCTCTAGTGCCTACGACTGCATCACAGCCAAGCTGATACAACAGTAGAAAAGCACAAACAGGTGTGACATTACTTTTATACAACAGTTGCATAATATCAGGAACAAGTGGCAAGGCTAGTTATAGTTAGCATTGCTAACATGTTACCATGATAAAAATAGACATACGGAGTTGATTTGTCAATATAGCAATAAAAATATATTAATAATAGTAGTAATAAAAACATATTCATGTTTTTGTCAATGGCAACAGTCTTGTAATGTTCATAAGTTGTTTTTGTCCTGGTGGAGATACTGCAGATCAGGTCTATTTTACGTTGCATGCTTGAGTTTCCGTGTCCGCTACAACCACTACCGTATTTATCATCATGCTAACATCTTGTCCTGGGTGTTTTCGCACCTCCTGACCACAAAGTCAAAGCTTTATTCCGAAGGTAAAGGTAGTAAACTTAGCATAACATTTACTCAGATTAAACTCTAAGTACTAAAATGCATTTTTAAAATCCTCTAGAAAAATGGTAAAAATGCACTTGATTACTTTACTTTCACATCATGCTATTTGTACACAAGTACATATGGTTTTTTCATATAATTGTTAATACATATTTTCACATTTGTTCATTTTGACACGTGATCTTTGTGTCTCTCTACATGAGTGGGGATCGTAGACAATAACTGGGATGTTTAACTATACAGAATATATTTTATACACAGAATATATTTAATAACAGGGTTTTTACACATTTTATTTATCTTCCTGTGACTTCTGACTGTGATTTTTTTTTACTTCCAAACTTGATTTTATACAATAGTATATATTTAACTTCTTTTCAATTTCTTCTTTTTTTCCCCTTAAGTTGTGCTGATGGACTTGTCCAGTCTGAACTCTTCCACTTATCCACCTGATGAAGTCCCTTGTTGAATTGCAGTGTGCTTTGAGTCATCGTCATGCTCGGTGATGAAGTTCCTCCCAGTTAAATCGGATATGTTTCTCTGTAAATTGTCAGGTTGTGTAGACATCTGAATCCATCATGAGTTCTATCATCAGTAAAGATCAGTTAGAATGTTCCAGAAGCAGCCATGCAAGCCCAAGCCATGACATTACTTCCCTCGTGCTTCGCCCACCATGATGTTCTGGGTCAGTAATACTGTAGATCCTTTCTTTGTCACGACTTTAGCTTTTCCATCACTTTGCTCAATGTTTATGTCAGTTCCAAGTCTTTTGTGTCTTGTTTATAGATCTCCAACCTGACTCTCTGATTCATACTCCTGATGAGAGGTTTACATCTTATCATATGACCCCTACATTTCTGCTCATGTGTTCATTGAACAGTCTACTGTGAGAACTTCACCCCTTTCCTGTGGAGGGTGTGGGTGATGTCACGGTCTGTTGTGTTTGTGTTTCCTTTACAGCTCTCACAATGTTTCTGTCACCAGCTGATGTGGTTTTCTTTGGCCAGCCTGTTCTATGTCTGGGCGCTGGTACACCAGTGATTTCCTAGTTTTCGGGACATTCCAAATTGTTCTGTTGAAGCAAGAGCACAGCGGGGATTCACTGAGGAAAGCCACAAAGCTTGAGCTTGTTGTTTAGTCATTTGACCTAAGAAAAGTGAACTGCAATACCTAAATCTATGTAGAAGCATGTAATAAGCATGCAGCAAATATATCTTTTGACAGAATGTAGTGTTACACCCATTCAAATCTCATTACCTTTCTTGTCTCAGCTGCTTTCTTGAAGTTTTTTTTAACATCAACATTAGCTGTTGGTTAAATATAAAGTACATCTTAACAAATGTATTGATATCAAATTCAAATCAAATTCAAATTCAATATTCAATATTCAATAAATTCAATAAGCATAAGCCAATGTGATATTACCATCACATTGGCTTATGCTTCTCTCTCTTATGCTCTCTCTCTCTCTCTCTCTCTCTTGCTGTTTCATGCCCTTTTTCTATTCACACATTTTTTAAGCTTCACCATCAAATTCTAACACCTCCAGGTTTGTCGAAACACTTTCACCCGAACAGGATGAAAACACACCACTCAGCTTTTTAAGCATGAAAACAGAAGATACTACATCTGCACCACCAAAATCATTTTGTGATTATCCACATGTATATGTAGCAGCAACAGAAGAGTGGGAAAATTTTTTATTGTTTCAGGTGACCCTGTGCAATAAGCAAATGCCACAAGCAATAATGTTAAGGCTGCAGGTTTTCAGAGGAAAACTGATCGATTGTAATGAAAAATGAGGAGAAGCTAATGTAGCCAATCTTGGCTTCCGTTCTCCATCAGCACAGACACAGGCTTCTGCTTTGCATACATACTTTTTTTTCGGAAAGTAAATGTAAATATGCACGTGATAATGGAAGTTGTTCAGACACAGAGGTCATTTAAATATGAACATAAATATGCAAAAGCAAACACTGATAATAGAGGAAGCTGGCATGATGTACGGAAAGAATTCAAAGTAAATAAACCACTGATCAGATCCATCAAGCTTTGATGCAGTTTGAGTTGGAATAGTGTTATAGCTAGTCATCGTCTTGCTCAGTGATGAAGTTCCTCCCAGTTAGATCGGATATGTCAGGATTGAAGTAGGTAGGAGGGCATGATTTAATCCAGTACTGAGTAAAAGGCACAAGGACATCTGTGTAACTGTCTATAACCTTTGTGTTGATATTCAAAAGGATATACTGTTATTAGCTGGGAAGAAACCGAATCAAGATATGGTTAACAGGGTACACAAATCCAAATAATTCAATTCAATTCAATTTTATTTGTATAGCGCTTTTAACAATTGACATTGTCTCAAAACAGCTTTACAAAATCAAAAGAATAATTTAAGTTTGTATGGAATGTGAATGTGTATGAATCAAAATGGTCAGATAGTCCCTGGTGAGCAAGCCGAGGACGACAGTGGCAAGGAAAAACTCCCTGAGATGGTAATAGGAAGAAACCTTGAGAGGAACCAGACTCAACAGGGAACCCATCCTCATCTGGGTGAAACAGATAGTAGGAAATGATCTGCATTTATACAGTGTGTTAGGTGGCAGCCAGTTCAGCTATAATAGTTGATCTTAATTGATGTTAAAATGGAGTCCAGGTAGTTATTGGAGACTCGTAGAAAGTTCCAGTCCTGAACTATCGAATTGTCAAGTCCTCAGAGAAACAGCTGCTAACACCAGTCGAGGCCAGAACCGTCTTCTAAATACAGTCCTGTCCAAAAGTCATTTCCTCATATTAACAGAAATTAAAAGATCAAAGATTAAATGAAATAATTGGGAACAAATGTTTTATTACAACAGGCTCCAAAGTGCATAAAGATACAATTTAAACATTGGTTGTTTCTGTAACAACCTCAGCAGCAACCTCATTTCCCCTCTCTTCTATTCCAACTACTCAGTATTATCTGTCATCATCTGCACCTGTTTCTCATTGGTTCCTGCCTTAAGTCAAGTTTCTTTTATGTTTGAATGATTCATATGTCTCTGTATGGCTTTTTGAGAGATTGAACAGAAAGATGTCCCTCAGGAAGTGTGGAGAACTATTCCTCAATACTACATTAAAAATATACGAAGTCTGGCTCTTTGAAAGCAAAAAATGAAGAAATTGATGGGGGTGACTGAAGTCATGACCTCAACTTTATTTAACAACTCTGTTATCTTCAGAACTGTCTTGAGGACACATCTGGTAAAGGTCTCAGTCATGTTCTTCTTAAAAACTGTAAGTTCAAACATTTAAAATTGCGAAAAAATATGCTGAGACACAAGCAGGGGTTTAGGCATGAAATTCACTCTTGATTAAAAAAAGAATTATGTGTCCTGTGAAATCATTATCGACTACCACAGAAACACTGTCACACTTCCAAAGGGAACATCAAACCGTTGGGGAAAAAGTTGCAGAGAATCTGGAAACTAAGGTGACACTTTATGAGACAAGATGGTGTAAAACACATCGGTAGTTCTTGCTTGAAAGCAGAGAAGAAACAAGTTTCTGGGTGAATATGAATCTCAGATTCATATGCAGAACAAGGATATGTGCAAGTATCTGGAGAAAGAATTATATGCCGTTCATGCTGAAGATTTCTAGGTGACATCTGCTGTCCATTCATTTCTCAATCATACTTCTGACTCTCCAGGAGTCTGAGCATGTTCCAGAAGATGGTGTCTGTACTGTACGAATGGAACTCCTGACCCTTAAAAAACGCCGGATAACTTGTAGTAAAATTTGTCGCATCTGTCTGTGGGAACTGTACACACAATCATTTACCAACACCACTTGCATATTACAGGAACTTGACTGGGAGATGTCACATCCCCCTATACTCCTGGCCTCGCTCTTTTTCACATGTTTGGACCATTAAAGGAGTTCCTGGGAGGCCAGCATTCGAGACTTGAATAATAAAGTCCGATCAAGGAATACACTGATCCTATACAGGTGAGTACTTTAAATAACTGAATATTAAGGTGGGTACTGCAGCGAAATTGTAAATTAGGGAGCATTCATGGGATGTGAACAGGGTTCAGGTCATTGTATTATTTTATGTTAACTATAATCCTAGTAAAGATTACTAAAGATTAATTGGAAGTCTAACTTACCAAAAAAAATCACGTATTTATTCGACAACACAACAGCAAATTTGGATTCTTACAAATAAGACCCTGTTGATCCTATATTCCAATAATTTTGATCACTTGACAAATGTGTGGGTTGAAACAAAAGGTGCCTTTACAAAAAAGCAGTTTTTTAATTTTGTCATACAGATCTTTTGACCTCAAATTAAAATATCTTCAGTTTAAAACAAAAACAAAAGAACCGCTCCAATACGTTCAGAGTGTGATTGACGTAATTAAACATGAGATAATTTCTATCATTTAGGTAAACACCTTTGCTCATGGGGTTGAAATAGTTTGATGAGTTTGAGGAGATTCATTCACAGCTCAACTCCCAGCTACCATCTGACTGGATGATATGGTTTTGTTGGTTAATTTGTTGGTAATATTTTACATGAACTCCTTGACATTTACCTTTTGTCCACCTGAGACCAAAATAGCAACTTGATGATGTGTATTTTTGCATAAACGCCTGGAGGGTGCGTTGATACTGAAACGTATCCGAAACCTAACCTGAGAGAGAGAGAGATTAAGCTTTCAAAAAAGAAGGGCAGATCTCTATAAGTTAATTTATTCACTTATGCTCTCAGTTATTCACTACACACACTTCCCCACCCTCTTCTCTCTTTCTCTCTGATGTTATTGTTATTGCATTGTACTCTATTACATCCACCCTGCTGTTTTATACACTACTTCCACCTCATTCACACACATCATCTGTTTTTGTCTTATAGAAACATACATGTGACATCTATTGTACAAAAAAAATCTCTTTCTAAATCTGAATTTTCATTATGATAAAAATTTTATCACATTTCAACAAAACTCATTTAAAAATTTTTTAAGCATTTCCAGTATGCTTCCTCTGTATGATTTCTCTTTTTTTTTGTTCTCTTTGTAATTTGTAAAACATAATTATATATTAAAACTAGATTTCTAATCACTTGATTCATTAATTAGACAAAAAAAAGATTACATTTAAGTTAAAGCAACAAATACAAATTTTACATTAAATAAAAATCAATATTCAACATCAATATGTCGTATTTCACTACACTGCCCTACAGTTGACTTGCTGATTCATGGCCTTTCCATACAAATGCTTTGTGACAGTTTTACAGTTCTGGGCCTTTGGTCCAAATGAGTAATTCAGGTAGGTAAAGATGTCATTATCTAAATAATATAATTTTAAATGCCTATTGTCGATATGAATTCACTTTATAACAATCCACACCATTGTTTAATATCATGCAATAAAAATAGGTCTACTTCTAAACCTATAGACTATAATGGTACAAATGTGCTGTACATTAAATATCATGTATCGTATGAAAAGCACATATTGTTTATCCACTATTTTTAAAACTAGAATGTACAAAGAGGCTTTGTTAATGTTAATTATATGTCTCTGGCAGTTATTAATATGTCACATGTTAGAAGAATTTACTTCTCAAAAATGTAAACTGCATGGTGAGCGTTATAAACTTAACCAACTAATGAGTTTATGTTAATTGCCGTGAAGTAAATACTACTATACACATTTATTCATCTATTTAACCTCCTGAGGTCCAGAATCTCCTGTACAAAGTAATTTCTCCTCACTATTTTTATTTATTAGCATTAATCAGGAAATAATCTGGCCAAAGAATTTTACCTTTTCATATGAGGATGTGCAGGAGGATATACATTATAGATAATGTACAGTATAGGAAAAGCGTTCGCATGAAAGCAATTTTATTTGGAAAGTATAACCGAAGACAACTCCATTTAATTCTCTATAATCCCTGGCTACACTAATACACTTATCCCTTGTTTCACTAGAAAATACTAAAGTTTTCTGCTGTCTGAAACGGTGACCGCAGAGGAACCCTTTTCTTAAAAGAAAAAAAAAACTAAAAAACCTGGTTTTATCCCTAAAGGTGTTCTGTTTTTGCAGGACAATGCGCAAGCTCATATAGTCCACTGCACCACTTGCACATTACAGGAACTCAGCTGGGAGTTATTGCCACAACATGAAGCAGACAGTGCAATCATGCCTGCGGTATACTGAGAAAACTTTCTACCTTGATGGTATCCAAGCACTAGTGAAACACTGGGACAAGTGAATTAGGGTAGCAGTTTTTAACTCCCCTAACTTTGTTCGGTTATATAGCACAATCAAAAGTCCTGCTTGACTTGAAACCCCTTGTAATTGGGAGAAAATATCATAATAAGAGATTAAAGTAGCTGGGTGTTTTGCTGGTTTTTCTCTGTTGTGAAATAAATCACAGCTGAAGTTTCATATTATTGAGTTAGGAATATTTCCAGACTTTCCCCACAAGGCAAGAAAAGCAATACTAATCCATGCATTTATTTATAAATGGGATTATTTATATAAAGCCTATGTGTCTACTGAAGGACTACAAAAAAAACTTTATAAATTTATTTAAAGCATACAGTCGCTTTCACATTCAGCCCCCTTATTAACCTTAAAGTTTTTTTTTAGAACAATTGTGGTTTTCTTTACAATAAGATAAACAGTTCAGCTTGACCTCATCCAGCGTATGAGCTGTAATTAGTCTCTCCTTACATCTGTTATCTGTTAGTTATTTTGGGTATCGTGTAATGGAGTGTCCGGGATTCTAAGCAGGAATTTTGGGAAGCAGCCAGGTCAGGATGGGGAGGAAAGGGAGAGTGGAAACGAGCTCCATGCCTGAGGTTGGTTTTATCATTTCAGTGCAAATGATGCCCGGGTCTTCCATTTTGACTGGAGTAGGTCGAGTCTTCAGAAAACTTTAGGAGAAACATCACTGTGTCATCAGAGGTCTATTTTGCAAGGTATTATGTTGACAATAAAGTACATGAAGAATTAAAAAATATTTCCTTAGGGAGATGCAGTGATGTAAAAATAATCAATGACACAGCGAAGTGATGAAGCATAATCAAAATGGACTAATTTACTATTATAATACAACATATCCACGATGTCTTCCTTCTCCCATATAACAGTAATTTGCCAGTTATTAATTTTAAATTTCCTTAAACCAATTTATTAAATATTTTTATCCCTATTACAATTTATATTGCGGAATGTCAAGTAAACAGGTAGGTTCCTGTTATCACTTATACTACCGTTCAAAAGTTTTAGATCACTTGCAAATTTCTTTGTTTTTGTTTAGTGATTTATTTTCTACATTCTACAACAATACTGGGGATTTCAAAACTATAAAATAACACATATGGAATTAGGTAATTATGTAACAACAACAAAAACAACAGTTAGTTGTTATTTTAAGACACAGAGGTCGGCCTTTCTGTAATAGTTCTTGCAAGAACAGTATTGTCAAGTGCATTTGCAAAATCCGTCAAGCACCATAATGAAACTGTCTCTCATGAAGGCCATCCTAGGAGGACGAGACCGAAACCTACCTCTGCTGCAGACGAGAAGTTCATTTAGAGTTATCAGCCTGAAAAATTACCAATTAACAGCACCTCAGATTAGAGGCGTTATGAAGTCTTTACAGAGAAGAAGTAGCAGAAACATCTCAATATCAACTGTTCAAAGGAGATTCATGCAGTTTTTTGGACGCCTTCAGCATTCCTTTACAATGTAGAAAGAAATAAAAATCAGGAACGATCATGGAGTTAGAAAGTGATCTAAAACTTTTGAACGGTAGTGTACATTATAACAGATACTGTATAAATATGTGGACACTATCAGTGTTGGGGGACGTTACTTTTTTAAGTAACTAATTACATTACTTAAAAAAGTACTTCAAAAAGTAATCAGTTACATTACTTATAACTTATTAGTTATCCATATACATTATAGACAACCTTGCAAAGTTACACTGGAGAATCCTTCCATAAAGAAAACATTCCTTACAGAAAAGCACATCAGTGATAACACATCTCAGCTGTTACTACAGAAATAATATATTAGAACAACAACATTAATATAAACGTGATATGTAGCTGCATTACTGTCAGAGCTGCTTTTATAGAAAATAAATCAATACCTACAGGAATCCAACCAATTACAAGGCAGAATTTAAAGTCCTATTATCACTGACCTCACTATCAAAGTCAGATATTTCAGTCTTTAAACACCTGTAGTTAGGGAAATGTCAGCGATTGGGAAATTTTGCTCGTCCTTAGCAACATATGTACTTAGCAACAAACAGTATGTACTGTAAGACATACAGTACATCTACATTTTATATAAATATTTTTGGAACAAGTGGTTGGTGTCAGGTGATGCACTAATGAACTTCAAAGAGTCAAAATGGCCTCAACTTGTGTAATATAAAACAGTTTCAATAGTCAAAAATTGTTACATTTTAAGTAAAAGAATAAACAAATAGTGTGTTATTTTGACATACACACCTTAACTTGAATATATTTTCCACTTATCTTTTGCTATTCTTCATTTCTACTGACTTTCTTTCATGTCATAAGTGTTATTTACATACATATGTGACATCACCGTCATGACACTTGTTAAGGTCATGTGAAGGTCACTGGAGTCCCAAAAATCTTACTTGAAGATTGAAATTAAGCTGAAAATCATTACTATCTACAATCTGAGGCTTTGTTAGACACTATGGCTTTTTTCCTTGAGAAGAGTGTTCTCCAGCAACCATTTATCCTTTTTTAATATATTTATTATTACTCGTTCGCTTTTAGTCAGTATCAGTTAGTATGTGTTTTTTTTTTAAAGGGTGCCACTGTTTATCTTCAAGCTGAAAGGAACCTGGAAGTCAAAGGTCAGGGTCATCCAAACCAAACCCCAGCAGCGGCAAGCTGGCAGTGATTAAATTTGAACTCCAGTTTAGAAATGAAAAGAAATATCTCTGTTGTAAGGTCTTTAGGGTGTATTAAAGGCATCACATTTTCTACCATAAGGTTACAGTGAGCATCAACCCACTAACAAACTCCACAGATGTTAGCCAATATGTTTTCTCTGCCTGTTGTTTATGACAATTCTGTAGCCCTTGAGCTTTTTTTTAAGCTTGTCATCACCTACAGTATGAGCAGAGGAGCTTGAGAGATTGTTCACTCTCAGAAAAGCTGGAGATGTTCAGCAGAGGGAGAACCGGCGGGCGTTGAGGTTCATTTTAGTAAGGCCAAGGTGTTTAAGTGGTGTGGACAGGGTGAATGCGGCTTTGAGCGGTACGTCACAAAGCAGGTCACACTCCTCGCCCCACTCCTCCAGTTCCAGGGTAGCGTCATCCAGCATCTCCCGATGTCCATCACACACACGCTCCATCTTCAGGCGGTGCAGCTCGCCACGCAATCGGATCAGCTGACGTGCCAACTGCTGGTCCTGCAGCTGCATCTCCCTCTAAAACACACACACACAGAGGGAAGTAGTGTTACTAATTAGAAAGAAAGTTAATTTCCAACTGTATAAAAATATATAATTTACAGCTGAAACCAATAGTTTACATAAAACTAGTCTAGAGCTGAACTCTATTCATTTCATGTTACTGTACATGATAATCAGGGCATCTACTTTGCTCAAATCAAAGGTCAGTTTAGTTTAAGTAGGATTTATTTCAGGTTTAATTCACTATGTCATAATTCTAGCAGGTCAATATATCTGAGTTGACTCCGTCTAAATAGTCTGGAGGGTACCAGAAACTCATGTGATTGGCAACATGTTAAACGTATGAGTTAAGTACAGTAGAAACACACCTATGGCTGTAACAGGGCATCTCTTTATAAATAGTGCCTTTTTGCTCTTGATACCAAGGGACAGTACAAGAGCTAACAGCTCAGCCAAGACTCCAAGAGAAAATGTGAACAAGTAGAGTTTCTCTGTCAGAGCAAACAACTGAATATAGTCATTGTATCCGTCGGAAAGAAGTTGTAAATTAACTCCTAAAAATTCAACGGAAATCCAAGACACCTACAAAGGATATGGTGGAGGAGATCAAGGCACCAGAGTATATACATCCATTACTAAGAGAGTCCGATTTCACCAAAGCTTAAAAAGCTGTCTTGGAAGGAAGAAGACTGGCATCAAAAGGCCAGACTAAAGTTCTCAGATCATTAGACCTTTTGGAGGCCTGTTGAACTGTCTGGCTAGAATGATAAGCATTGTTTATTGAGGAAAAAGGGTGAAGCTTTTATTTCTAAAAAGAAATCTTAAATGTGAAGCATGGAGCATCATGTTGAGGAATGTTTCACTGCAAAACACTGGGACTGGGACACTTTACAAAATACTGTAAATAGTAATACAACAAGGAAGTTATATCAAGTTATAACAAGGACTGGGAAATTCAAACTTTGTCACAACTCAGTTTTCTTACAGGTCAATGATCCTAAGACCTGACTAAGACTAATCTAAATCCCTGACCTGAATCCCACAGAAAATGTGTGGACTGAAC
The DNA here is from genome assembly GCA_030522415.1 of Channallabes apus. Classification (NCBI taxonomy): domain Eukaryota; kingdom Metazoa; phylum Chordata; class Actinopteri; order Siluriformes; family Clariidae; genus Channallabes; species Channallabes apus. The sequence goes on along the minus strand of CM060116.1, from coordinate 29,131,272 downwards.
TGAAAAAGAATGTGTTAGAAAAGAGGCATGTGAAACTGATTGAATTACATCACGAATGTGAAGAAAAAAACTGACAAAATTCTGTGAAATGCTTATGGAAGTCTAGAACATGAGTTTGCTTCATGTATTTCAAAAGCATCTCAAACAAATCCAGTGCCATGCAAGTGCTGGTGTGTGTGTGTGTGTGTGTGTTTAAATGTTTGATGCACTGAAAATCTGATATAGTAAATAAAAATTGAAGTAAGTCTCTCTCAGTTATTAATTTTAAATAAGCTCTTATGGAAATTGTAGTTCTAAAATAGTGACCTTAATTAACCTAATAAAAAGAGTGTATGCTATCATGGAATGTGTGAGTGAGAATTGTGAAAAAATTAAGTTGCAATGTCTTTTACTACACATTGATCAGCCATAACATTAACACATCAAAACATTAATGCAGTATCATTGATTAAACTGTTGTCAGGATCATGTGCACCCAAGGATCATCCATGCCTTTAAAGACCTAAGGCCGTCCGGTCCGGTCCGATCCAACAGCACAAAGACCCCAGAAAAAAGATTGATTCTGACCATGAAAGAAATGCACCAGAAAACAATGCACAGGGGCCAGCATTCAAAGAACCCAAGGGCACTGACCTGGCCTCCAAACTCTCCAGATCCCAATCTGGACCAGACAAACAAGTCTGATCCAAGGAAGCTCCACCCCATAACTCCCAAACACTAACTGGAGGATCTGTTGCAAACATCCTAGTGCCAGACACCACAGCACACACCCAGAGGTCCTGCGGAGTCATGCCCTGAGGGGCCGGAGCTGGCTTGGCACACAAGGAGAACCTACAAAGTACTAGACTTAATGTTTTGTGTTGCAACATTATGGCTGATGTGTTAGTGTGTATCTGTGTGTGTTTGCAAATAAGTAACTTTGAACTTTTGTAAATTACATAAATGTAGCCCTTAAAGCTCAAATCATTTATTCATTATTTGTTTAACTGTTTTTTTTTTTAAATAAACATATATAGGATACAGGATTGTGCAGTATAGAGTGACATATCCTTTTTTCAGCACAAAATATGGTATTTAGACAATATGACTTACAGTTAGTCATTTGACAGATGCTCTTATTCAGAACGACTTACATTTTTATCTCATTATACATCTGAGCAGTTGAGGGTAAAGGGCCTTGCTCAAAGGCCCAACAGGGACAACTTGGTGGTCGTGGGATTTGAACCTGGGACCTTCTGAACCATAGTCCAATACCTTAACCACTGAGCTACCCCTGGTGAGGTCAATAGGATGAGCTCACTTCTTTACTCACTCATCTCTATACTCAGGGTTGTGGGGTCCTATTGTTATTGATGTTATTGTTAACCATCTATACAATCCTGACTGTGCAAAAAATGTAACTGAAATGTCAATGGTTGTTTCTGTGACCAAAAAAAAAAGAATATGCTCACTTTAAGATTTAAACATTTTTGCGATATCGTTCCCATATAGTGGAAGTGGTCGTATTTAACCGGGGTGAAGTTGGTTTTATATTGGACATTCGCTACATATTCAAGATTATCTCATCTGTTTATAAAGAAATAAATACCCCAAAACGACAAATCGCATATTTTCTTACTCTGGAGTAGACAGAGAAACTAGTACAAATAAAAATATTTTTAGATCTTCTCCTGTTACAGCCTGCTGGAGCTAAATCTTTCAGAAACGCTGCTTACCGCTGCTTTATAGCAATGGAGTCACTAAGGGACCGTCTAAAAAGTGCATGGCCAAGACCCAAACGTTTGTTTACTGAAAAAAATTATCCTTTATTAAAGTAATGATAACTTTTGTTCTACCTGACATTTCCACAATCCCAAATACACAGTTTGAAGTCTGAAGCCTCCTAGTTAACACACACTGGCATGGCTTATGAGCACATACATTTTTTTTTATCATCATTGACCTATGCTGTGTTGTCGGCACATGCTGTATCTGTGCCGCTTGAGTTTTTAGAATAATAATATACGGTACTATGTGGACTAACAGATCAAACAGAACCAAACCTAACATCACTCCACTTTTTTTCAATTTCTTTAGGTTCATCTAAGTCATTAGTCTAGGGTGACCAAGCGTCCTCTTTTGCCCGGACATGTCCACTTTTTGCGTCCTGTCCGGGGCGTCCTGGCGGGTTTCCATAAATTCACGAAAATGTCCGGTTTTTCATAGAACAATTATGCGTGTACGTAAATTGACTGGCGTTTTGCACACAATACTAGGGTACTACCTAGTGGACTACCTAGACCTTGTGGACAGGTCTGCGCCGTGCGCACAAACACACAGACACAGACCGGGAGCAGTGCAGACAGCAGAGAGCGGAGCAGTATAGCAGGGGAAATGCCGAAGCGTAAGTGTAGCTTCACCGATGAACTGCAAAGAAAATATCCCACATACCGTGTGGGAGGCGGAGTGCACCGTGTGCAAAGCCGGTACATATGTCTCGGGATCCAATAAAGGTGCTGGGGACCTGAAAGCCCACATGGACACTGAGAAACATAAAAAGCTGTGCGAGATGAGAGTTCATCTGCAAAGTTGACAGAGTTTTTTGTCAGACCAGAAAAAACAGAGGATGATGTAATTGCAGCAGAAGGTGCAATGGCTTTTCATACTGTGAAACATCACAACAGTTAAAGGTCCATGGATTGCACCAGTACTTTGCTTAAAAAGGCATTTCCTGATTCTGACATTGCAAAAAAAAGTTTAGTCTTGTCTTTGTGAGACTCTTATTTATTTTATTACATTTAAGAGATATATTGTTGAAGCTGGAACAGAATAGTTCATATTTAGAACAATATTTAATTATTTTAATTACTTTTAATAAAGAGCTATTACTTTAATAGCTTTTACAGATTTCATTTTATTACAGAGGTTAATTCTGCACCATTGAAGTACTGTATAATAATGTTCATCAACCACCAAGAAGCTTGTCTGAATTCGTCTGGAGGCCGTGCCGATCGTCATCTTTTTTGGAAATCAAAGTATGGTCACCCTACATTAGTCTATTAGAATTTTCCCTGAAAAATATTACTGCATGAGATGAGGAAGTCATCTCTGTGTAGAGCATCTTTAGTTCAGCTAAATTAAGAAATGTTCAGTGTGTTCTTGTAGAATTAGAGTTAGAGGCTGTCATTTTGAGAGTATTTTTTATTATTATTTTTATAGTGTATAGTAACGCTACAAATTATTATTATTATTATTATTATTGATGTTCTTCTTCTTGTAGTTGATTTTCTCACCAGTTCCTTTCGGAGCCACTGCAGCGCCTCGTCCATGGACCGGAAGCCGCATATGTCTCCCGGGCCGTTGCGGGGCTCGCGCTCTGCGTCCACGGTCGCTTCGCGCGCGCTTCGGCAGCTGTTCCACGATCCGCTGCGCACGCGCTCCTGCCACTCCAGGTAGGAGGGTCTGCGCGTCTGCAGCTTCAGCTTCTCGGTGAGCGCCTTCACGCTGTCCAGGTCCTCCTCCGAGCTCTCCTCCGGATCCTTACTCTCCATCTCACTCAAACGAGTCCGAGTCTCCCGGTGCACGCGCTTCCCGGAGGCGCGTCTGATGTCTCAGCGCGAGCGCGGAAAATATTTATAGCGCAAGAGCAGGCGCTGTGTGTATGTGTGTGACCGCCCACATGCCACGGGAGAGGACTAGGTGTGGGTGATCGAGATCACTTTTTCCCCCCCACGTGATATAAGGGAATACAGGGCTGCTGCGGTACACCTTTAGCGCTTTGATATCACGATTCCTTGGGTACTGTCCTTACACAGAAAATAATAGAGAGAGAGAGATCACAACGCTCAACGCTCAAATATTGCTAAAACATGAATTCAATTAAACCAAATTATTTAGGAAAGTCAGCCCAAAATACCAATAATTTACACCTTGCTATATTTTTCAATGACAACTGCATTGCATGTTCTCCCCACGCTTGGTGGGTTTCCTCCGGGTACTCCGTTTTCCGCCCACAGTCCAAAGACCTGCAGAGGCTACAGTAAGTGGCATTCCCGAATTGCCCATAGTGTGTAAATGAGGGTGTGAGTGAGTATATGTGTGTGTGATGGCCCTGCGATGGACTGGCACCCTGTGGGTGTAACCTAAGCCTCCTGGGATGGACTCCAGGCCCTCTAAAAAAAAAAAAAAAAAAAAGTAAATTTCTTAATTATTATATTTTTCAAACTGCAATGAGTCGTTCAAGGAAAATCCCAACATCTCTTATGGATTTCTTACTATTTTTTTATTCGTTCGTTTTGCGGTCAAATTCAGGAATGGGCAAAAGTCAATTCAACTTTTTCCTTCTTAACATGACAAGTTTGTAAGCTTATTTTGTCTTGTAAACTTCAATAAAGAAGAAAGAGAGACGGGTAAGAAAGCAACTGTGTAAAGCTTCTTTATCCCTTTTGAGAAGATGTACTAACTTGTTTTATTTAACCTTTCAAAAACTTGAATGTAGAAACATTTAAGATTTTACTTCTCAATGCCTCCCTCTGCTGATCACAATGTGGAACTACCTGACAGTAGACATGCCTGATTCTTCATTCATTCATTTTCTATACCGCTTAATCCTGTGTTCAGGGTCACGGGGGACCTGGAGCCCATCCCAGGAGACCTCGGGCACTAGGCGGGGTACACCCTGGACAGGGTGCCAATCCATCGCAGGGCACACACATACACACACTCACACACCCAATCACACACTACGGGCAATTTAGGAATGCCAATTAGCCTAACCTGCATATCTTTGGACTGTGGGAGGAAACCGGAGTACCCGGAGGAAACCCACCAAGCACGGGGAGAACATGCAAACTCCATGCACACAGAGACAGGAATCGAGCCTGGCCGGGGAATCGAACCCAGACCCTGGAGGTGCAAGGCGACAGTGCTAACCACTACACCACCGCGCCGCCTTGCCTGATTCTATTCAGGCTAATTTATCTAAATTGCATAGTGCTTTTTACAGCGGACATTTTGACAAAGCATAAGTAAAAATATTAATATAATTTAAAAAAATGTAATGTATACATAGAATGTAAAAATTTACAGGTTTATATGTTCATTCCTAATGAGCAAGTCAGAGGCAACAGTGGCAAGAACAAACTATCTAAGGTGACAAGAGGAAAGAACTTGGAGAGGAGTCAGACTCAAAATAGTAAGGCATTCTCATTTAGGATGATAGCAGACACTACGATCATAACTACATCCCTTCTATGTGCTATGAAGTCAAACGTGCAATTATATAACAGGAAATGTGTTTTAATTAACATGAAATCCACTTTGTTGAGGCTAACAACGTTTCAATAATAATAATAATAATAATAATAAACTGTGCTACGACAATGCAATGCTTAATAATATATTAACATATTATCCACAGTAATTTCTATAGAATGATGTTTATTAAATAATTAAGTTATGTTTTTGGAACCTACATATTTACCATAGCAAATTAGTCCGGGTGGAATATTATAAATCTACTTCACCACTGTCTCCCAAACATTGAGTGAGAGTAGAAAAAATATAAATACTGCCTATAAATTTGTTTATTTGGTATCATTGGTAAAGTCTTGTTTTATTATTAACTTTTAAAATGAACATGTTTTCAATAACAAATGCATATGAAGTTGTGATTTATCAGAAGTAGAACATCACGTCATGTCTGAAATGTCTGGTTTACCATTCAAAAAAGAAAAAATGTGTAAATGGCAATAAACATAATCAGTACCATTAATTTATGCACACCAAACTTCACTCATAGTTTCTAAATAATGCCTATGGTGAATTAAAAAAAAGTTTGACCCTATATTAAAAAGGTTGGGAAACTAGGCAGCTTGTTACGTAGCACTCTTTTTAAACCCACCCATTCACTATAGTGCTTATTCTGTTCAGTTCTGCAGGAAGCCCTTAATAATTTATTTTAAAATAATTGAGAAAAATATTGGGAAAAAGTATTTAAAATTAAAAAAGACAATAACAGATAAAATTTTATTATAAAAAAAAAATAACATGACTTTTTCCATAATTATTTGTCATGAACCTTGGGTGAGTGTCGGCGTGGTCGTGGCATGAATGCAGAGGCGAGCAGTGGTTCAATAATAGCGTTTATTTAAGTGACATGCACAGAAACAAAACATAAGCTCTTCTCTGAGAGCAACTGTAACCTTTAATCTCTAACTTAAATAAACACAACGAACAAAACACAATAACAACAAAAGCTAGACGCCTGACTGAATTTCAGCCAGGCTATTTAAACTAAATTAACTTAATTACTTTCCTCGGCTCAGGTGAGTGCTTCCCTCACCTGACCGAGGTGCAGTCTGGGACACGAAGTCCAACACAAATCAAACTACAAACAGAAATAAAACAAATCAAAACACTGGGCGTTTTGGCGCCCTCTAGGGGTTAACCCTTACATTATTCTTATTTGTTTTTATAGTAATGGTCAATTATGGTCAAAAATGTGTTTAATTATGTAGTAAATAATTAAATAAAAAACAGTTACATTTATATTTAAAGGGACAGTAACATTTGCTTAACTAATTTCTATAAAAGGTTTTCGTAAAAATTGAGTTTATTTATATCTGTTGAAAAAAATTAACTCTGCTTTATGTATTTTCAAAGCAATGATTTTCATTACCCTTTTAACACACCATTAAATAATCAATTTCAAAATATTAACATTCCAAACATAAAATATTTAATAAAAAAAAATTATTAACATTGGAAAGGACAACAACAACAATAATAATAATAATAGTTTAGGATAGGTCAAATGAGTGGATGGTTTTAGACTGTATTAGACAGCATTGTGTAAGATATCTGTATCTTCATATTTATAAATCAGTATGTGTTGTTGTTGTTGTTTTTACTGCAGTGTGACACAGCGTGATAAAATTCTGTACCTCTCACACGTTAAAAATCATTCAATCAACTCAAACAAGCTAACTCCCAAATATAACCAAGATTTCTGCAGTAATCATAACCCTTGTACACTCTCTGGTCAAGTTAGTAGTTGTGCAATTTGCCCCAATTTTGCAACATGTACAGTAAGTAAGTAAGAATTTTGTTACAGACTGTACAAAATTCTTGTTAAAATTAGACAAATTAGAAAATAGATATCCTGATATAGTCTTTTGATTAGATAATTATTATCCCTACAGTGGAGAATAAAATACAAAAAAGGACTCAGAAAAGGCTTATAACATATTAGGTCTTATAGCATATAGGAAATGTTTAAAGTATGTAAGGGGATTAAACTAAAGTAACTATTACAACAAAATGTAGCACTTAAATATTAAAGATTACAGTGAGTATTGAGTACTGAATTAACAATTCAAGTGGAATAATTCAGGTTAATATATTAAATGCTATTACAAGATGTCTCCATTATCTTGTGTTTTTTTGCCATATTTCTTCATCAGTGTTGCTTGCAGATGCATCTCCATCAATAACATTGAATTCCTTTAAGATTTAAAAAACAATTAGTTCTTCATTTCATTTCAATATAATCATTTAAATAATATATCTGAGCAGGTATTAGGATTCGAGTCACTTACCAAAGATTTGTAGTAGCAAATGAAGTTCATTTTCTCCTCGCAGTCTCTGTTCTCCCAGACACCATCATTAACGTTTCGTGCTCCACACCAGTAAGGTCTTGCAGGGCATGAAGGCATTGAAATCAGTTTCTTGACAGGATTCTGGTTCACATAGAACCACGAGCCACCCATAAATCGTAGACTGGTCCAGAAAGTGGGCGTCAGAATGTCAGCACTGTTCTTGTTGAGCAGAAAGAAATCGATGTCCGTAGTGAGGCTTACCAGGTCAGTGTAGTGAGTTCTGCAGTACATCAGAGCCTCTTCCCAGGTCATCATCTCCTGAACCACAATCATCTCAGGTGCCCAGTCATAGCAAAAGAAGTTCATAGTTGTTGTGCAATTTTTCACTACCCACTGATTATTCTTAGTAAATACACACTGGTCAGTGTTACTAAGGGCAGGTTGTCCTTCTTTCCACATTGAGAAATTCAGTACACTTCCATCAGACCACCGTGTAAAACCTTTCTCATTTGATTTTTTTCTAAGACCGATCCAGCAACTGTCAGATTGGAAGGGAATTGTTTGCTCGTTGAAATTTTGAAATTCTAATTTTGTGTCAATAGCTGGCAGATCTACATAGTTATTTCTGCAAAATGTCTGAGCATCAGTCCAGGAAGAATTTGCTATGTAATAAATATAGCTCTTAAAGAACAGACCTGTGATTGCATCTGTTAGAGTCATCAAGACGAGGACTGAGAGAACAGCCATCATACAGCTCTGTGGTGTGACGGAGCTCAGCTAAACATTCGACAGGAATACAATTTGCCACAGCAACAGCACACAAAATAAAATGCAAAACTAAGTTGCCAAACCAAGGGGAGGGACAATGCAAACTTTGTGCAACTACACAGAGTATAGAAATTTAGCATTTTTTCTTGCTGAAGTGCCATTTTTTATTATTAAAATGAATTTATAAAAAAAAAAAAAGGTATCTAGTGTGTGTGTGTATGTGTGTGTGTGTGTGTGCAGTGTCAGAAAAAAAATACACACTTCTGGAAAGGAAAAATAGCATGTTGTATATTATATTAATACAATATTAATAATATGTATGTTGTTTATTATAATTATTAAATATTATTATATTGTATATTATGTATATGTACATAAAAAAATTATAGGCTTTATATACAGGTCCTTCTAAAAAAATTAGCATATTGTGATAAAGTTCATTATTTTCTGTAATGTACTGATAAACATTAGACTTTCATATATTTTAGATTCATTACACACAACTGAAGTAGTTCAAGCCTTTTATTGTTTTAATATTGATGATTGTGGCATACAGCTCATGAAAACCCCAAATCCCTATCTCAAAAAATTAGCATATCACGAAAAGGTTCTTTAAACGAGCTATTAACCTAATTATCTGAATCAACTAATTAACTCTAAACACCTGCAAAAGATTCCTGAGGCTTTTAAAAACTCCCAGCCTGGTTCATTACTCAAAACCGCAATCATGGGTAAGACTGCCGACCTGACTGCTGTCCAGAAGACCATCATTGACAACCTACAAAATATATATAAAGCAGTATATTACTGAACCAAAGTCAATAATTGGTGTGACAACCCATTGCTTACAATATAGTCTTGGGTACAATTTTTACAGTGTACAGTTTTATAAGGAAATTTGCTGCTTAGTTTTATTTAACAGGTGACATGGTGGTGTAGTGGTTAGCACTGTCGCCTTGCACCTACAGGGTTCAGATTCTTCTGGGTACTCCAGTTTCCTCCCACAGTGCATGAGTGTGTGTACTGTATGTGTGTCCGCCTTGCAATGCGGTGTACCCCGTCTAGTGGTACAGGATAAAGCAGTAAAGACGATAAGTGAGTAAGTTTTACTTAACATCCTGCAGAACCAGACACAGTCCTTTTGAGGATGTGTGTATATGTATGTGTTCATGTGTCATCACTATGATGGATGTGTGAGTGTTAACATTTGTGATGTGTACATGTACAATGATGTTACTCAATGTGATGTCACTGAACGTGTCACTGAATATAATGTCCCTCAGTATAATGAATGAGAGTAGGATGAGAATAAATTCTCCAGAGTCCAGAGCTCTCTAATTTCTCTGCCTAAGATAAAAAGTGTGAAACTTAAAAGGAGGCTAATTGTTGACAGTTACTGACATTTGTAGTTTTCAATAAGCAAGAAGTCAGAGATTGAAGACAACAAACGTTTTCTTGGTGACAGCCTGTTTCATGCACTAGTGGATTGTAATTCTTTGAGTCAATGCAAAAGAGCCCCTGCAGTAAAATTCTAAACAAATAACTGCTGTGTTAACGTGCATAATTTTGATATTGAATAGAATAAAATGAGTTTGTTTGTTGTCTTTTTTAGGTGTTATATGCAGGTACAGTACATCAGACTAGTAGTGTGACTAGTGATGCCCTATTAATGAATATCAATGAACAACTACAAACCCACACACTTTAACAGTTATCTATGGCTTTTTTAAAACTTATATTAAATTTTATATATTCATTCATTCATTCATTCATTTTCTATACCGCTTAATCCTGTGTTCAGGGTCGCGGGGGACCTGGAGCCTATCCCAGGAGACTTCGGGCACTAGGCGGGGTACACCCTGGACAGGGTGCCAATCCATCGCAGGGCACACACACATACATACACACACTCACACACCCAATCACACACTACGGGCAATTTAGGAACGCCAATTAGCCTAACCTGCATATCTTTGGACTGTGGGAGGAAACCGGAGTACCCGGAGGAAACCCACCAAGCACGGGGAGAACATGAAAACTCCATGCACACAGAGACGGGAATCGAACCCAGACCCAGGAGGTGCAAGGCTAAATTATATATATATATATATATATATATACTGTATACACACATATTCATATGTACAGTCTTATACCGTATATACTGTACCTCTTTAATCACCTGTTTTGTGTACATGGAGAATGTAATACATGGAATATATAGTCCTAACACTTTTGTGAAGAAAAAACAAACATAGCCTTAATGAAAATAGCAAACTTTCTGAAACTAGCATCCACAGGTATTGACGTCAGTGAACAGTACACACACTTTGTACACTAGAAGTTTATTTCTAATCACACCAATTAGTTTTGTTCTGTTCATCAATAGAGGGAAAACTGCGGAAGTTGACATAATAGTGATTTGTTTAGAATTTTACTGCAGGTGCTCTTGTGCGTCGAGTCGTGACCTGTAAAAGAACTAAAAACACGCTAGTGAGTAAAACTCCATGTCGTCAGTGAAACGTATTTGTTTCCTCTGACCTGTGATTTATCGTCACAAATGTTCCCTCATTTTGAAAAGCTACATAAGCAGAAACATTATTTCTGATATGACCCAGAGTAGATTTGTCTGCTTAATCGATTTCATCTATCTAATTTTTTTAAATATCCTATTTTTTTTTTTAGATATTTGTAGTGTTCATCCTTAAAAGCCAAGGATGTTGAGTGGGTGTTGATTTGTTTGGAATTTTACTGCATGCACTCGTTTGCATTGACCCATGAGCTTAAAAAAACACCAAAATATTCTAGTGCACAAATATGCCTGTTGACAGCAAACATCTGAAAAAATCAGTGAGTCTAATCAAGTCCAACCATTGAAGATAAAAAGTACACAATACATTAAAGAGTTTATATGATTAAAAGCAAACAATGTTCTTATATGCAGGTCAGATACCTACAGTACTTTCCTGTAATGGGTTGTGATGTACTGTATTGTGTCAAATTACTTTTGTTCTGTCAAGTAAGAAATTTTGTTATAAAGGCAACCTGTACAAGCACTGCAACTAGGTATGTGGCAGAAACACTTTGCAAATGCTACGGCATTTCAATATTTAATGTATTGAAATGCCATAACATTAATTTTGAAAAAATACTCCCTGCCTCATTGAGGTGGTTCAGTGCGCATAAGAACTCTACAAACTTGTTATAAAGTTTAATGATGTCAAATAAAAAAATAAAAACAAGATAAAGTATATTTTTCACCTTTTATATATAAACCGAATTATAAACATGGACTTCATGGACACTGCTGATAACACACACATCAATTTCACCTTTACCAAGTTAAATACAATTTAAAACACACACACACACTAAAATGTATCTGCTTAGATTTAATCGAACAATGAACGTTATTTCTGATTGCTGTTTCTAATTTGATGCTATTCATAACCATCATTTATTCCGCTTAATCCTGGCTACAGAGTCGCGGGAATCTGGGGCCTATCATAGGAGACTTGTGGCACGAGGCGGGGTACACCCTGGACAGGGTGCCAAACCATCGCAAGGCACATACATGTGTCTGAACAATGCAAGGTGGCCCTGCTCACGGCCAAGGAATTAACATCAGCAACTTAAAATACTCAGACACACACAATGACTGCGTGACAAATTCAGATTTGTGTTTAAGTAAACTATCAGTCAAAATTTTGGACACACCTCCTAATTTCATGGTCTTTCCTCATTAAAATTTTTTATACATTGTAAATCTAAAATATGCAACAATCTCCTGAACAGTTGAGAACTTATGCTCTGTAAATCCTTCATAACGGCTCTAATCTGAGGTGCTGTTTGTTAATTGGTGATTTCTGAGGCTGGTAACTCTAAATTAATTTCTCCTCTGGAGCAATGGTAAGTTTTGGTCTTGCTTTCCTGGGAAGGTCTTCATGAGAGCCAGTTTCAGCATGGTGCTGGGTTTTGTAAATGCACTTGACAATACTGTTCTTGTAAGAACTGTTCCAGAACAGCTGATCTCCCTGTCTTAAAATAACAACTGACTATCATTGTTGTTGTTGTTGTTACTTAATTACCTTGTGTTATATGTGTTATTTCACAGTATTGTTCTATAATGTAAAACAGAACCATGTGACTTTATCGGAACTAAACTGTAAAAAATGTTCGTAATTCTAAAAGCAAAATACCATATAAATGCTACAGAATATAACCGTATTTCACAAAACTTGGGATAACCGTAGAATTTACTGTGAAAAACTGTAATTAGTTTTACAGAGTTAGACCTTAAATTCAACAGTTAAAAACATATGAAAATATGGTTTATTGTAGTAAAATTTATGATATACTGTATTTATAAAAAATAAACTCTCAGAGAAGGTATTTGTTACTAATATCATGAAGCATCAGTTTATATTTTACTAAACCTTTGTTGATAGAGTTTAAAAATCAGAAAAACATCTGCTCTGTAAAAAATAAACCGTGAAAAACGGGCAGCTGTGGTTGCCAGAAATTTACCATTAAAAAAATACGGTAGCAACACTATTGTTTGTACGGGACTGCACTTTTTTCTACGGTTTATAGCCGTCTAATTAACATTAACCAAGGACTTCAAATTCGTGAATGGTATTCCGCACTATGAGCAAGGACAGTCGCTAGCACGCGCCACTTTGCCCGCCCCCACCGCTCACCAGCCTGTGCCCGCATGCCAGCAGGACACTGCTCACCAGAACTGTGTGATAAAATAATTTTTTGTGTAAGGTTGTAATAAAAGTCCTTCTATAAAATTATATACTTAGATTGTCTGCCCAAAAAAAAAGTCGACCCTGACATTTGTATATTTGATTTTGAGAATTTAAATATTGTTTTGCTGTCTTTATTAAAAAAATACATGGGGCCATGCTGTCATTTTCCTTACGGGTGATTGTGCGTGGCATAGTTGCAGAGACGAGCTGGTGGTTCTTCAAAGACTTTTTATTTAACATCAAACGTAAAACAAAAGCATCTCAAAACTCAAAAGTATTAAGCTAGACGCCTGACAGATGCTCAGTCAGGGTATTTATACTGAATTAAATTAACTTCTGCGGCACGGAGGTGTAGTGGTTAGCACTGCCGCCTTGCACCTCCAGGGTCCGGGTTCGATTCCCGGCCAGGCTCGAGTCCCGTCTCTGTGTGCATGGAGTTTGCATGTTCTCCCCGTGCTTGGTGGGTTTCCTCTGGGTACTCCGGTTTCCTCCCACAGTCCAAAGACATGCAGATTAGGCTCATTGGCGTTCCCAAAATTGACCATAGTGTGTGAATGTGTGTGTGTGTGTGAGCGTGTGCTCTGCGATGGATTGGCACGCTGTCCAGGGTGTACCCTGCCTCGTGCCCTGAGTCTCCTGGGATAGGCTCCAGGTCCCCGCGACCCTAAATACAGGATAAAGCGGTATAGAAGATGAATGAATGAATGAATGAATAAATTAACTTCCTCGGTTCAGGTGAACGCCTACGTCACCTGACTGAGGTGTACCCTGGGAACTGAAGTTTGGACATACCAACTGAACCAGAAAACAAACTACAACCTAAAGGTTGTAGAGGTTAACCCTTACACATGCTGATGTTTGAGTTTTTTTTAATTTTGATGGGTTTTGATGATTTGATTTAGGTTTGTATTCATCAATTAGTATAAAAGTACTCTTAATAGTTTCTTAACAGTAAAATCCGAATGCTTAGCAATGTAACTTCTATTTCTTTTAGCTCCCAGCTAGTGTGATAAAATGATGCTTTCACAGAATTGCTGAATGAATTCACTGTGGTTATTCATAATAAAACAAATAGTCCAACAACGACAGCAATTGTGTAGCAAGCATGGTAGTGTCATGGTAGCAAGCATGGTACGTAGCACTGTCAGCCTTCCACCACCAGGGTCTGGGTTCGATTCCCGGCCAGGCTCGATTCCCCCGTCTCTGTGTGTATGTTCTCCCGGTGCTTCGTGGATTTCCTCCAGGTACTAGTCACACCCCCCTGCACTTGCGTTCTCTAAGTACTAACAGACTTTATGTGGCGAAACTGGCCACCATTAAGCATCAGTAGACATTCCATACTACATACAGGTACTTTACTGATGCATGGCCAATAAAGTTGGTCTATTCAAATAAAAAGTTTTATTAATTTTACTTTATTATTTATTTTTAATGTTTATTCTTATGGGAAAAATTTGGAAATTGACTCAGTGGTGACTGTTAAGTTGTGACAGAAACTCACTAGTGAGTAAAACTCCACGCCCTCCATTAGGGGTGGGCGATATACCGGTATACACGGTTAACCGGTAGAAATTTGTCAACCGATAGAGATTTTGGTCTATCGTCTTAATCACGGTTAAGTTGCACGTTATGTAACCACGCAATACACATTCACACATTCACTTCTATGGGAAGCCAAACACATCTAAAGTGGGACGAAACCGTGGCACCCGATTGAGCCGGCGTGGGCAGACCAAATATCCAGACCCGGTGGATCGCACAGCGCGGACCAACTTGAGCAGCGCCGCTCGAATCACAAATCTGCGCGACGCTGATAGAAATAGACCACGCCGACCATTAAAATACATTTTGCCATGCTGGGATGCGCATGTACAAACCAGGCATGGCAAGGCGGAAACAATATTAAACAGTCCTGACATTTTAAATAAATCGTTTTGAAATAAAAAACAGTGGGTCGCGCAGGTTTGTGATTCGAGCGGTGCTGATTATGTTAATCCGCGCTGCGCGATCCACCGGGCTGCGTGAATAAACCAGATCGTCTCTGCGCTATCCAGATTGTCGCGCTGCGCTGTCTACTGGGCCGCACAGATATTTGGTTCAATCTGGTGCCACGGATTCGTCCCACTTTTGATGTGTTTGGCTTCACATACACTTCGACAATGGAAGAAGATGGTGCAGCAGCAGTGAGTTTTTTGTGACAAAACCAACAACGAGGAGATTGTAAAGAAAAAAAGGTGCATCGTCTGTGGTGTGGAATTGGTTTGGGTATAAGAAAAGTGATACGAATGAGACGAACGTGGTGGAAACACGTCAAACCTTTTCTATCATCTGAAATCCAAGCATCCAAACGAATATGGCCAAAGTAAAAAAATGCGGAAAATCTCAGCAATTAACAGTTTAAATAAAATTACATTATGTAAAACAGTTTCTTTGTGTTTGAATTTTTATTCATGCATTTTCAGATACAAATTGCTATATTGTGATATATATCGTTATTGAGGTAGAAAATTGCTTCTACAGTGATAGAAGATTTTGGTTATATCGCCCACCCCTATCCTCCATGTTGTCAGTAATACATTAGCTTTCTCAGGTCTATGATTTCTTGTGGCAATGGTCATTTTAAAGCAACTATGTTAATAAATAATTAACTATTCCCATAGACCCTTTCCAGTCGAGTGACAGTTACACAGAGGTGGAAAGAGTAAAAAAATAAATTTGTACTCATGTAAAAGTACTGTTACTTCAGTGAACTTTTACTGAAGTACAAGTAAAGTTACCCTTATAAAAAATCTACTCAAGTAAATGTAAAAATAAGCTCATTAAAAATTTACTCAGCGGGAGGAAATTTTTTTAAAAGTTACAAAATTTTAACAGCGGGAGTGGGATGGGGGATGGAACACATTTGCATAATAAATCTGTTGCCTTTGTTGTGCTTGAAAACAAAGTGGTCGCTTAAATATGGCCAGGGGTTTGCTTCATAAGAATTTGATGGCATTTCACTTTCAGCTGGGTCTGCAATTATGCTCTAAAGCACTCCTGCTCAAAGCTGTTGAATGCCACTGCTTTATGTCACATCTGGTCTTCTGGTTAGGTTATTAAGTCGTTTCATTGGCTTTGCACTTTTACGTTAAAGATAACGATTAATCTAATCTAAACAAACAAATAACATACATACACCACAAGTACACCTCATTACTACTTCCACAATCAATAAGGGATAAATTAGCAGCCAGGTGCTACTGATGAGTAGCTACCATCAGTCCTGTGTCGATTCTGCCTGGCAGGTGCAGGTCATCCATATTAATCAGGGTGGAGAATTCTGTGCAGCTGAGTTCTCCCAAAACAGCCGCTCTAACTGTGCCCCGCTGCCGCCCTCTGCTGGCTGAGACCAGTGTAGCACAGTCTCTTACAAAAATGTAATGAACCGCATATAATAATACAGGATGCATTGTCTGCAAAATAGTATTCAACTTCAAATCTCAGTATATCTAAATGCACAATTTAAAGTGACTGTCTATGAAAAAACACATGATACACAGTAACCTTCTTTCTGGATGCATTGTATAAAAATATAAATACATATTTGTACAAATGTACAAACCGGATTCCAAAAAAGTTGGGACACTAAACAAATTGTGAATAAAAACTGAATGCAATGATGTGGAGATGGCAAATGTCAATATTTTATTCAAAATAGAACAAAGATGACAAATCAAAAGTTTAATCCGAGAAAATGTATCATCTTAAAGGAAAAATATGTTGATTCCAAATTTCACGGTGTCAACAAATCCCAAAAAAGTTGGGACAAGTAGCAATAAGAGGCTGGAAAAATTAAATTTGAGCATAACGAAGAGCTGGAAGACCAATTAACAGTAATTAGGTTAATTGGCAACATGATTGGGTATAAAAAGAGCTTCTCAGAGTGGCAGTGTCTCTCAGAAGCCAAGATGGGTAGAGGATCACCAATTCCCACAATGTTGCGCAGAAAGATAGTGGAGCAATATCAGAAAGGTGTTACCCAGCGAAAAATTGCAAAAAACAATCTCTGTGCGTAAGGGTCAAGGGCGTAAAACCATACTGGATGCCCGTGATCTCCGGGCCCTTAAACGACACTGCACCACAAACAGGAATGCTACTGTAAAGGAAATCACAGAATGGGCTCAGGAATACTTCCAGAAACCATCGTCAGTGAACACTACCGTGCCATCCGCCGTTGCCAGCTGAAACTCTACAGTACAAAGAAGAAGCCCATTCTAAGCAAGATCCACAAGCACAGGCGTTTTCATTGGGCCAGGGATCATTTAAAATGGAGTGTGGCAAAATGGAAGACTGTTCTGTGGTCAGACGAGTCACGATTCGAAGTTCTTGTTGGAAATGTGGGACGCCATGTCATCCGGACCAAAGAGGACAAGGACAACCCAAGTTGTTATCAAGGCTCAATTCAGAAGCCTGCATCTCTGATGGTATGGGGTTGCATGAGTGCGTGTGGCATGGGCAGCTTGCATGTCTGGAAAGACACCATCAATGCAGAAAAATATATTCAGGTTCTAGAACAACATCCAGACGTCATCTCTTTCAGGGAAGACCCTGCAGTTTTCAACAAGATAATGCCAGACCACATTCTGCATCAATCACAACATCATGGCTGCGTAGGAGAAGGATCCGGGTACTGAAATGGCCAGTCTGCAGTCCAGATCTTTCCCCTATAGAGAACATTAGGCGCATCATAAAGATGAAGGTGCGACAAAGAAGGCCCAAGACGATTGAACAGTTAGAGGCCTGTATTAGACAAGAATGGGAGAGCATTCCTATTTCTAAACTTGAGAAACTGGTCTCCTCGGTCCCCAGACGTCTGTTGAGTGTTGTAAGAAGAAGGGGAGATGCCACACAGTGGTGAAAATGGCCTTGTCCCAACTTTTTTGGGATTTGTTGACACCGTGAAATTTGGAATCAACATATTTTTCATTTAAGACGATACATTTTCTTGGATTAAACTTTTGATCTGTCATCTATGTTCTATTCTGAATAAAATATTGACATTTGCCATCTCCGCATCATTGCATTCAGTTTTTATTCACAATTTGTTTAGTGTCCCAACTTTTTTGGAATCCGGTTTGTACTTGTTTGATAATGTATAATTTACAGTAATCTTATAAAGTATTCGCTTGATTACAATGACAGCTCTTTTCTTCTTCTATATGTGGGGCCAATGAACCCAAATCCCAAATCCCCCCCCTCCACACACACACACACGCACGCACGCACGCACGCACGCACACACACACACACACACACGCACACACACAAATACAGTACATAAATGCTCAATTCTCTCTTCTAAGTTGCTCACACTCATGTACACAGGTCCAGCACCAGGAATAGTTTATTTTGAAAAAAGAATAAGACTCTTCAACAATCGCATGTATGTATGACAGCTGTCACAAGATGCTAATTTTGCAGTCATTGTGACTTAAGGACTTATTTGGTGGCATTTTCACCATTGTTTCCAAGAACACTTGACCCACAAAGTCTGGTTTATTTTGATCAGTGAGAACACAATCATTCCACGCTCGGAATGTCGTCTGTCTCCGCTGTAATCTCTGTGTGAGAGCAGCACGCTCCAGTGTCATCCTCTGACCTGCATGGAGTAGCACATTTGTACTGTATAGAGAAAGAGTTACTTTACAAATATGTGCAATTTGAAAAGCCTATGTCAGTTAATAAAATATTATATCTATTTTGCATTGCATTCTGTACAGCCCTCATGTTTTTTTACTCCAGGTATCTGGTCTAGCACCACTCAAGTATATAATTGTGCAATTTTGCAGTTATGATCATAATGTACTGTGTAATATAATGAGTGTTTGTATATTTTTGTATACATTACAGTTTATGCTTGTGAAACTGATAAAAAAATTCTTCAAAGGTTACAATGACAATTTTATTTCATATTTATTATCACTACTGTGTAGAATAAAACATTATTATCCGTAAAACAAATTATCCATTTATATACTCAAAAAATGGCTGAAAATACATGATAGTGTATAGCAAATGACACCAATGGAAAACAGTTACAATATGCCTTACAATGGATTAAGCAAGTACACACTAAATAAAGCTATTCACTACAACATGGCTGAGAATTGAAAGGTAGTATTGAGTACTGGAGTAACAATTCTAGTGAAACAATTTAGTTTACTTTGAATGTTACAGTACATCCTGTTTTAAGTGACATGAAGTTGCTCAGGAATCTGTGTTCTTTGTTTCTTCATTGTCTTCGCCTGGTATTGATTGTAGTGAACCTGTTCTTCTTTTGAGAAGTGAAATTTAAGTTTTGATTATTGCTATTCAATTTACATTTGTTTTTGTTAAAAAGCATCATGGAGCTGATATCACTTACCAAGTCTTATCAAACATAGCAAATGAAGTTCATTTCCTCCTTGCAGTCTCTGTTCTCCCAGACACCATTTTTAATGTCTAGTGCTCCACACCGGTAAGGTCTGGCAGGGCATGATGGCATCGTAGGCAGATTTCCATCCTGGTTCATCCAGAACCATGAGCCGTCCATGAAGCGGAGGCCAGTCCAGAAAGTGAGTGTCAGAATATCAGGACTCAGGTTGTTGACCCGAAGGAAATCTATGTTTGTAGAAACGCTTACCAGGTCTATGTAGTGTGTTCTGCAGTACATCAGAGCATCTTCCCAAGTCATCATCTTCTGCACTACTATCAGTTCAGGTACCCAATAGTAGCAGAAGAAGTTAAGAGATGTTGAACAACTTTCCACGTCCCACTGATCCTGTGTAAACACACAGTCTTCAGTTTCAAGATAGCTAGGACTTGCGTTTCTCCAATTTACAAAATCCACTATACTTCCATCAGACCACTGTGTAAACTGTTTCTCGCTTGCTGTTTTTGAAAGTCCAATCCAGGATTTGTTAGACTTATAACTGCTGCTTTGCAATTTGAAATCCTCAGATTCCAAAAATGTGTTAATAGCAAACAGGTCCACGTAATAATCTCTGCAGAAAGTCTGAGCATCAGTCCAGGACATCTCCGAAATTACATGAACGCTTTGTTTCATGGAAAGACCCATGGCTGCATCTATTAGAGCCAACAGGACAAGCATGGAAAGAGCAGCCATCATCCCTCACTGTGCTGTGTCTGAGCCAGCTCTGAAGATTCTACAGGAATTGAATTACTGGTGACAGCATCGCGCAGATGAAAATGCAAAACCAAGTTGCGATTCTAAGGAAAAGCACAATGCAAACTTCATGCAAGTGCAGAAATGTACATGATTTGGATTTCCTTACCTTAAAAACCCTTCAGAATGTTTCTTTCAGGAATCTTTTATTAGAATATGAACAAAAGAAATAAACTTGATATTAAAAATATAATAAATCTGATGAGAACAAAATATATTATAGATATAAAAAGTAAGTAAATGAAAAAAAAATTACAGGAAAAGCACACCCCTGTACCACCATACATCACACATCTTACAGCTAAAAACAGGCTGAATGACCCCTACGTAAAGACAATTAGTCAAAATTGAATAAAATTTAGTTATAGCATATAGGCTATGTCCCGATTATTAAATGTGAGTAGAAAAAAGAAAAAATTGGAATGAGGTTAAGAACCATTCAACACATTATTAAACCTGAAATGTTATTGCTGTACCATCATCTTCATAGAAATATGGTCAGAAAAAAAATGTGTGACTGTGATTAGAGATAAAATGCCAGGTGAAGTTGCACTATAGAAAATGTTCAGTAGAAATCAGAGCTAAGTTTAATAATGAAAGTACACACACAATGTAATAAGAACTCACAGGATTGAAGTGATGCATTTCTCAAGCACAGTGTCCACTGTATAAGCGTTTGGAGGCAGTGTTATGACCTGAGGGTGCTTCAGGTGCTCAGGTGTAGGCTCTGCATCATTATGAGGCAATACAATTACAGTACATCAGCTGATTACTTGAATGTACTGAATGACCAGGTTATCACATCTATTGAGCTTTTCCAGATAGTGTATATTTGAGTGAGTGAGTGAGTGCCTGCTGGTTTGATTGCTTCCTTGTTGGGACTGTATAAGGGATCTAATGTAGGCCCGAGTCGCTTGGCTGCCATTTGTTTTGGGTGTGTTTTTTGTTTTGTTTTGTGTGCGCGCGTGTGTGTGTGTGTGTGCTTTGTTAGTCAGGAAATTAAGAAAGCACTTGCCTTTTGTTTGTCTTTATGCTAATTGGCAGGTAAGGTATTTATATTGTTTTTACAGTTAGGGTTGGGTTTTTGCTTGTTATTTTGCCCAGCCTCTTGTTTTTCTTGAAAAAATTCATATTGCTCGATATATATTTCCTAAACCACAGAATTCCTACCAATGCCTTTTTGTCATCCACCTTTCTTACTAATCCATACCAATTCCAACCATACTGCCAACCACAGACTCTTCAAGCACCTCGTGATTGAGATGTTTTTGGAAAATGGTTTTATCTACTTTGTATACTTTGTTTTTATATACAGCACTCGACAAACCAATAGCAAGTCCTGGAGTACTTTGAAGTGAGCTAAAACACACTTAAAAGTACTTACAGTAATGTCAGGCAGATACAAACATTTGGGGTCAATTTGTCCAGGCCAGAAGTTTATGCAATTTTAGAGGATTATAGTTACAACCTGTTCTTACAATCTTAACAAAGCAAGAAAGTACTTCTTAAAGCAAAATTTTAACTTCTTACAATGTTTTTTACTCCAATACCTGTTGAGAATGCTCGTGCAAGTGGAGTTACATGACCCGTTAAAAGATCGCAAGAATGTAAACAAATTTATCTGGACAGACAGATGGACTAATTTCATCTATCTCTATGATCCAAAAACAAAAAAAACAGGCTGTGATTATGTGTGTGCTTGTGTGATCATTAATACAATTAATTCAGTAATATGAAAGCAAGACTCTGCAAGCAGAGGAGTATATGGACAGCAAACACGTTTATTAAAATTAATGAACATTAAAATCTAAAGTAAATACAATTCTGCAGACAGGAACCTGCATGTAAGGGTATTCTTGAACCAAAATGCACTCAACCGAAGACAATTAAGAAATATGGCTTGTTATGGGTAATTTAATACTAATTTAAGTTGAATAGTTTACAAAAAAAGATTTCTAATAAACATTGCATTCGCAATTAGTCAGGGATTTATGTTAAATTGTGGTTAAAATTAAATCGACCTTGAATTAGGTAGTTTATGCAGCAGGTGAAGATTAGACCCACTCTGAGATGAGTTGTGTTGGTCCACACATCTGCAAAAACATCAGGATTCAGATACATTGGGACTCCATTACCACCTCATCAGTCTCAGTTTTCTTAAAACTGTGCATAGCTGAATAGACCTTGTCTCCCATCTCATTACCTCCAGCAAAAATATTTATATATGCAAATGGCCTCACACATATGTAAATTTGGAACTTCACATTCATGATTAATTGAGGTAGACTTGAAAATGATGGAGAGAAAAGTATGAAACAGGGATGTTGTGTGTTCTGTGTATGACATCGCGACAAAGTTATAATTCCATCATGTTAAAAATTCAAAAAGAACTTAAAGAAATACAAAGGGTTGTTTTTATGTCCTGGTATACCCCCTTACACACCCAGTGGTTAAGATTTATGGACTATAATTGCACATTGGTTTTTTTTGCCTGGGACAAACTACTAATTCCCAAAGAAAGCCCCATGGAGATTAAAATCAGCTCATTTGCCAGTCATCATAGCAAGGAAATGTTTGGGTGTCTAAAAAAACATGTTCTTTCTTTGTTGGTTGTCTAACAATGCAGAAAAGGTTCCAAGCCTATTTAAATGTGGATTAATGGAGTATTTATGCAAATCAACTTAGTCTACTGTGCTCCTACAATATTGGAAAATCATTTTCTTTGTCACCTTCTGGTGGTTTCTGTGGTGTGTGGTCATTCGCAGCAGATTCTTTTTCTATGGGCTGGACGGGCTGGCCTTTAGCCCTCGCAAGCATGGTTGAGCTTTGGGTGCTGGTCCTGTCACCAGTTTACTCGTACTGTATATACTACACTTTTTTTTACACTGATTTGTTTGTGTCGCATTATGTTGTCTTTAAATTATGACAGTGTTTTCATGAACACGTTTGGGATTTCGAAGTTGCATCCTGTGTCAGGGATTTTGTTTTGGTATTAGCAAGAATGTAATAATAGTATTAAATATGTTTAGAATGTAACTTTTATAAATAGACATGGTGACAAAGAACAACAAAATCTCTGAAACTACATAAATGGTTAGATAATTAAATGGCAAACTCTGCATGATACTTCTTTTGTCTGGTATAAGCAAGTGCATGTGCATGTCACAATTTGAGTATGCGTGTGCACAACAGATTTAGATTTTATTATTAATTACTCATTCAATTCAATTCAATTTTCTTTGTATAACAATTTACATTGTCGCAAAGCAGCTTTACACAATAAAAAGAATAATTTAAGTTTATATGGAATGTGAGTGTGCATGTATCAAAATGGTCAGATAGTTCCTGGTGAGCAAGACGAGAGGGACAGTGGTAAGGAAAAACTCCCTGAGATTGCAATAGGAAGAAACCTTGAGAGGAACCAGACGCAACAGGGAACCCATCCTCATCTGGGTGAAACAGAAAGGAACTGGCAGGCAGTTCAGTATTCTTCTTCTTTGTCTTTCGGCTGTTCCCTTTCAGGGGTCGCCACAGGGAATCATCTGCCTCCATCTAACCCTATCCTTTGCATCCTCTTCTCTCACACCAACTAACTTCATGTCCTCTCTCACTGCATCCATAAATCTCCTCTTTGGTCTTCCTCTAGACCTCCTGCCTGGTAGTTCCAACCTCAGCATCCTTCTACCAATATATTCACAATCTCGCCTCTGAACATGTCCAAACCACCTCAATCAGGCCTCTCTGACTTTATCTCCAAAACATCTCACATGGGATGTCCCTCTGATGAACTGATTCTTGATCCTATCCATCCTTGTCACTCCCAAAGAGAACCTCAACATCTTCAGCTATGCTACCTCTAGCTCTGCCTCCTGTCTTTTCTTCAGTGCCACTGTCTCTAAGCCGTAGAGCATTGCTGGTCTCACCACTGTCCTGTACACCTTTCCTTTCATTCTCGCTGATACTCTTTTATCGCACAACACACCTGACACTTTTCTCCACCCATTCCAACCTGCCTGTACTCGTCTCTTCACCTCCTTTGAACACTCTCCGTTGCTCTCGACCATTGACCCTAAGTACTGTACTTAAAATCCTGCAGCCTCACTGTTCCTCTTGGGTCCCTCTCATTCACAGACATGTATTCCGTCTTGCTGCAGCTAACCTTCATTCCTCTGCTTTCCAGAGCGTACCTCCACCTCTCCAAATTTTCTTCCACCTGTTCCCTGCTCTCGCTACAAAGTACAATGTCATCTGCAAACATCATAGACCATGGAGACTCCTGTCTAACCTCATCTGTCATCCTGTCCATCACTAGAGCAAACAAAAAGGGGCTTAGAGCCGATCCTTGATGCAGACCCACCTCCACCTTGAACTCTTCTGTCACACCTACAGCACATCTCACCCCTGTCTTACAACTCTCATACATGTCCTGCACCACTCTAACATACTTCTCTGCCACTCCAGACTTCCTCATACAACACCACAGCTCCTCTCTCGGCACCCAGTCGTACGCTTTCTCTAAATCTACAAAGACACAATGCAACTCTTTATTACCTTCTCTGTACTTCTCCATCAGCATCCTCAAAGCAAATACTGCATCTGATGTACTCTTTCTAGGCATAAAACCATATTGCTGCTCACAAATTCTCACCTCTGCCCTTAACCTAGCTTCCACTACTCTTTCCCACAGCTTCATTGTATGGCTCATTAGCTTTATGCCTCTGTAATTGCCACAGCTCTGCACATCTCCCTTGTTCTTAAAAATCGGCACCAATACACTTCTCCTCCATTCCTCTGGAATCCTCTCACTCTCCAAGATCTCGTTAAACAAACTAGTCAGAAACTCTACTGCCACCTCTCCTAAGCACTTCCATACCTCCACAGGTATTTCATCAGGACCAACAGCCTTTCCACTCTTCATCCTCTTCAACGCCCTTCTCACCTCACTTTTACTAATATTTGCTACTTCCTGCTCCACAACAGTCACCTCTTCTACTCTTTGTTCTCCTTCGTTTTCCTCATTCATCAACTCCTCAAAGTACTCCTTCCATCTTCCCATCACCCTCCTGGCATCTGTCAGTACATTTCCATCTCTATCTTTAATCACTCTAACCTGCTGCACATCCTTCCCATCTCTATCTCTCTGCCTCGCCAACCTGTACAGATCCACCTCTCCCTCCTTACTGTCCAACCTAGCATACAAGTCCTCATATGCTCTTTGTTTGGCCTTTGCCACTTCTACCTTCACCTTACGGTGCATCTCCCTGTACTCCTGTCTACTCTCTTCAGTCCTCTCAGAGTCCCACTTCTTCCTAGCTAGCCTCTTTCCCTGTATACACTCCTGGACTTCCTCATTTCACCACCAAGTCTCCTTGTCTCCTTTTCCCTTACCTGATGATACACCAAGTACCCTCCTACCTGTCTCCCTGATCACATTGGCTGTAGTTGTCCAGTCAACTGAAAGCACCTCCTGACCACCCATAGCTTGTCTCAACTCCTCCCTAAAGACTACACAACATTCTTCCTTTCTCAGCTTCCACCACTTTGTCCTCTGCTCTGCCTTTGTCCTCTTCACCTTCCTCACCACCAGGGTTATTTTACACACCACCATTCTGTGTTGTCTGGGTACACTCTCCCCTACCAACACTTTGCAGTCACTAATCTCTTTCAGATTACAACGTCGACACAAGATGTAGTCTACCTGAGTGCTTCTGCCTCCGCTCTTATATGTCACCCTATGTTCCTGCCTCTTCTGGAAGAAAGTATTTACTACTGCCATTTCCATCCTCGTTGCAAAGTCCACCACCATCTGTCCTTCTACATTCCTGTCCTGAAGACCAAACCTGCCCATCACATTTTCATCCCCTCTGTTCCCTTCCCCAACATGTCCATTGAAGTCTGCACCAATCACAACTCTCTCACCTCTGGGGATGCTCTGCATCACTTCATCTAACTCACTCCAGAATTTCTCCTTCTCTTCTAACACACATCCTACCTGTGGAGCATAACCACTAACAACATTGAACATCACACCATCAATTTCCAGCTTCAGACGCATCACCCTATCTGATACTCTCTTCACCTCTAGGACATTCCTTACAAACTCCTCTTTCAGGATAACTCCTACTCCATTTCTTTTCCTATCCACACCATGGTAAAACAACTTGAACCCTGATCCTAAGCTTCTAGCTTTGCTACCTTTCCACCTGGTCTCTTGGACACACAGGATATCCACCTTCCTTCTCTGCATCATATCAACCAACTCTCTTGCCTTTTTTCAATTCAATTAAATTTTATTTATATAGCGCTTTTAACAATGGTCATTGTCTCAAAGCAGCTTCACAAAAATTTAAGAAATTTAACAAAAAAAAATTATATATATAGAATAATTATATATAAAATAATAAATAAATAAATAAAATTATAATAGAAAATAAATAAATAAAAACAAATAATAATAATAATTATAGAAAAGAAAATAATTGGAAGTGTGGATGTGTGAGAAAAATGTGCAGATAATAATGAGACGAATGAATGAAATTTCTCTGATGAGCAAGCCAAGGGTGACGGCGACGGTGGCAAGGAAAAACTCCCTGAGATGGCATTAGGAAGAAACCTTGAGAGGAACCAGACTCAACAGGGAACCCATCCTCATTTGGGCGATAACAGATAGAAATGATATAACATCTTGTGTGTTGTGCAGGTGAAAATTCAATATGACAGAAATTATTTAAATTTGTCATGAAGACCAGTTCAGCATAGGGACGAGTCAGTAGGTGCAGAGGGCAGATGAGGTCTGGATCACTGGAAGCACAGGAGCAGCATGTGTAGCTCCAACCATCATAAAGCTGAATCCAGTTGGAGCTGGTCCTTCTCTGGATGCCTCAGGAACCTCGCAGGGTCGGCCTTTGTCTACTGAAGCTGGCAAAATCTCCCGAAATACAGAACAGATGGGGAGAATTAGCGTAGTTGCCATTCGGTATAGGTGTACTGGAGTATGAGTACTGGGATGAGTTATGTGTATGCCAGATTAAAAAGATGCGTCATGAGTCTACTTTTGAACTGAGAAACCGTGTCTGCTCCCCGAACACTGTCTGAAAGGTTATTCCAAAGCTTTGGAGCTAAATATGAAAAAGCCCTACCCCCTTTTGTAGATTTTGAAATTCTGGGAACTACCAGAAGTCCGGAGTTTTGTGATCTTAAGGCGCGTGGTGGATTGTAGCGTATCAGAAAACTGGTTAGGTATGTGGGAGCTAAACCATTTAAGGCCTTGTATGTAAGTAATACTATTTTGTAATTTATTCTAAACTGAACAGGTAGCCAGTGCAGGGTTATATGATCATATTTTCTGGATCTAGTGAGAACCCTGGCAGCTGCATTTTGGATTAACTGAAGCTTGTTTATTGAGGATGCAGGACAACCACCTAGTAATGCATTACAATAGTCCAGTCTGGAGGTCATGAATGCATGAACTAGTTTTTCTGCATCAGATACGGATAAGATGTTCCTAAGTTTAGCAATATTTCGAAGATGGAAAAAGGCTGTTTTTGTGATATTTGAAATGTGATTTTCAAAAGACAAGTTACTGTCTAATATTACTCCCAGATCTTTTACTGCTGAGCTGGTAATAACAGTACATCCTTCTAAGCGCAAGCTGAATTGTGAAAGCTGTTGTGTGCTGGTTTTTGGGCCAATAAGTAATATCTCTGTCTTATCTGAATTTAATAAAAGAAAGTTATTGGTCATCCAATCTTTTATGTCCTGGACACACTCAGTTAATCTAGACAACTTAGGTATTTCGTCTGGTTTAGTTGAGATATATAATTGGGTATCATCAGCATAACAATGGAAACTAATCCCATGTCTTCTAATGATGTTACCCAAGGGAAGCATGTATATTGAGAACAACAGAGGTCCTAAAACTGACCCTTGTGGGACCCCATATTTCACTGGCATTATACCAGACGGTTCTCCATTTAGATCTACAAAATGGTAGCGATCAGACAGGTAAGATCTAAACCATTTTAGTGCCTGTCCCTGAATACCTATATAATTTTGTAAGCGATCTATGAGAATATTATGATCTATAGTGTCGAATGCAGCACTAAGATCGAGCAGGACTAGCAATGAGATGCAGCCTTGGTCTGAAGCTAAAAACAAGTCATTTGTAATCTTAACTAGTGCAGTTTCTGTGCTATGATGGGGCCTGAAACCTGACTGAAATTCTTCAAGGATGTTGTTATCCTGCAAGAATGTGCAAATTTGAGCTGATACTACTTTTTCTAGTATTTTTGATATGAACGGGAGGTTTGAGATCGGTCTGTAATTTTTTATTTCATTCGCGTCCAAATTAGATTTTTTAAGAAGCGGCTTAATAACTGCTAACTTGAAAGGTTTAGGGACGTGACCTAGATGTAATGAAGAATTAATAATGTTTAGGAGTGGCTCTCCAACCGTAAGCATCACTTCTTTTAAAAATCTGGTTGGGATTGGGTCTAACAGGCACGTTGTTGATTTAGCCGAGGTGATAAGTTTATACAGCTCTTCCTGTCCTATACCTGTAAAGCAGTGAAAATCTAAATGTGAAGCTATAGGCTGAACTGGATCGCCTTCCCTGTCATGGTCCCAACATTCAAGGTCCCTACTATCACTCCTAAACTCTTTCCTTTCCTCTTCTCTCTCTGCTTTCGAACACGCCTTCCTTCTCTCCTTCTTCGACCAACAGTAGCCCAATTTCCACCGGCACCCTGTAAGTCAACAGCACCGGTGGCGGTCGTTGTTAACCCGGGCCGCGACCGATCCGGTATGGAAATGATATTTCTGATTCGCATCATTGATTTGGCAAATGTTTTACGTCGGATGCCCTTCCTGACACAACCCTCTGCATTTATCCAGACTTGGGACTGACACAAGAAGACACTGGATTGCGCCCCCCCCATGGTTGCATTAGGCAGTTCAGTATAACAGTTGATATTAATTGATGTTAATATCGAGTCCAGGTAGTTTATTGGAGACTCAGGTAGACTTGTAGGAAATTCCAGTTTTGAACTATCGATTAACTGTAGCCAAGTCAAGTCCTCAGAGAAACAGCTGTCAACACCAGTCGAGTCCAGAACCGACTTCATGGTAGAGTGAAACCATCCCCAGACACCAGACGCATCGCGAAGAGACACACGGGGCATCCATGTGACGAGATCTCCAACCAGAAGCGGGGCACCAGGACAAGTCAGACAGGTCCGGAGGGCAGAGGGAGTCTGGATCACTGGCAGCTCAGGAACGACATGTGTAGCTCGACAGAGAGTGAGAAAGAGAGAGAGGGAGAGAGAGAACTGAAACGGGGAGAGCAGAAGAGGAGAGAATAGTTATGTATGGTCACAGTCACATAACGTATAATGTGAATGTATATTTACTGTAGAGTGCAAGCAGAGACTCCAGCAGGACTAACCATAACAGCATAACTAAGAGGGAGAGCCAGAAGGAAACACAAACATGAGAGCTCCCTGAGATGTAAAGCAAACAATCACTTCACCATCAACAAACCTGAGTGATCAATGAGAGTGAGGAAGACAGCATCTAAACATACCAGTTCACCATAATACTCTACGTCGATGAGTCCCGCAGATCTGCTCCTTTACCTAAGGCAAAATCTATTTATAACAATGCTTGATTAAATAAATAGGTTTTTATCCTAGATTTAAACACTGAGACTGTGTCTGAGTCCTGAACACTATTTGGAAGACTATTCCATAATTTTGGGGCTTTGTAAGAAAAAGCTCTGCCCCCAGCTCTAGTTTTCATAATATGCGGTACTGACAAGCAGCCTGCATCCCTTGATCGAAGTAGGCGTGGCGGATCGTAAGACACTAGCAGTTTACTCAGGGAATTCATAGAAAATAATTCCTAGACACAATGTTCTTAGTTACAATATATTTTCAATTCACTAAACGTTTACTAAACTTACTAAAGGTTACCCATGCCTCTACGGAGGTTCAGAAGGTCCCAGGTTCAAATCCCATGACTGCCAAGCTGTCCCTGTTGGGCCATTGAGCCATAACTGCTCACATGTACAGTACTGTGCAAAAGTCTTATGCACCATATTACTGTATATGCTGTACCAATTTTGTTATACAGTATATGCATAAGTAAAATAGTTGTTAGGTTTTACTGAGCATGCTGGAAAATATGAGTTCTTCTGGTATAAATATTTTTTATATATTTTATTAACTTTTAAGTTATATATGAAAATACTGAATGATTTTTGTACATACTTATGCAGACATGATAAACATATACAGTATAATAAAATTGGTACAGCATATAATATATTGTCTAACACTTTTGCATAGATAAGGGCGTCTGCCAAAAGCCTAAATGTAAATGTAATGTAAATGTACCTACATCCAGATCCTGCCGCCTGGTGTGCTACCATTACCTGCGAATGGAGAGTGCGGTTAACTTCCTGTCGCTCCTCATGCTGCTCCAATTTTTCAATAGTCCTTACTTCTGCCTGATGTACTGTACAGTATGCACTGTCGCTGTAGATGCTCCGTATCTGATCCAGGGTTTCAGCCTGACATTCGCCGTAGACGTTTCTGCCCACTGTTACATTCAGCGGGAACTCTGCTTACTGTTACAGTCAATTTGGAACATGTGTGACACGCTTACATTATGGCATAAAAGTTGACGATGCCTACTGGTGTCTCAGCAAGGAATGCCTGTGGCACACCTGTCATGGAATTACTGAACGACCAAACAGAGTTTCTGGTTTATGCCTCCGAGTGGCGCAGTGAGAGAAGTTCTCGTCCTATCATCCGGAGATCGTTGGTTCAATTCCCAGGTGCTGCTGTAACCTCTCGCGGCCAGAGGTCTGGAGAGACCTGATTGAGCTCTCTCAGAAGTGGGAGATGAGAGGTACTTAGTAATAGTAGTATTAATACTTAGAGCCACATTAATCACGGCTCTACAGCCAATCAGTAGCCTTAACGATCGAGAGCATCCTGAGCGGCTGCATCACTGTCTGGTTTGGGAATTGTGCCATATTTGACCGCAAGACCCTACAGCGGATAGTGAGGACAGCAGAGAAGATCATCGGGGTCTCTCTCCCCTCTATCGAAGACATCTACACCACATGCTGCATCCGAAAAGCCACCAGCATTGTGGCTGATCGTACACACCCCTCTCACACACACTTCACACTCCTGCCATCTGGAAAAAGGTACAGAAGCATTCGCGCACACACATCCACACTGTGCAACAGCTTTTTTTCCACAAGCCATCCATCTCCTCAACAAAAAGGGACTGGACTGATAAACACACACACACACACACAAACTATCACTCAGCTTAATTCAACTACCTCAATATATTGGGATTGAACTGACTAATCAACACAAGCGTAGACACACTGACCTACACTACCGAACTATCATACACACCAACCTATAAATGCTTCACTGTTTATCTCTTTTGCACAATAATCATTACTGGACTACTTTTTACTTAATTCTTACTGCTGTGTTAAGGAATGTTTACAGTTTCTCACTACCTCAACACCATATTATCCTGTTATATTATTCTGTTATGTTATGTTGTTTTCATTGCACTGTCACTTTGTTGTTGCTCTTGTTTGGACATTTGCACGTGCACTTTATGTTGTCTGTAAAACGTGTAGTCTTACTTAGCTAGTTAGTTTTTTTAAATTTATGTGGTAATTTATGGTAGTCTATCTTACTTGTCTCTGCTAGCCAGCTAACTAGGCCTCTTACTGTAGTTAGCTAGTTTAGTGTTTCTGTTAATTTATGTTGTACAGTAAATTTATGTTGCATGTAGCACCTTCGTCCTGGAGGAACGTTGTTTCGTTTCACTGTGTACTAACTGTATATGGTTGAAATGACAATAAAGCCTACTTGAACTTGAACTAATGTGGGAGCCCCTAGTGACAGGGAGGAATTGGACACGACTAAAATTAGGGAGAAAATCAGGAAAAAAATCCCCCAAAAAATAAATAAAATAAAATAGAATTTCTGGCTATTTTATATATAGATAATCATGGGATGAATTAAAAATAGGATCAATTACAGTATACCCTGTTTTACTTCTGTTTGAATTTATCAGATGCAAAATAACAAATCTGTGGTTTTCATCAACTTCTATACTTTCCCATGACTGCAGATCATTTTAATAATTGATACTCTTGTCATGTTCTACTGGTGGAAGGAGTGGACACAGATGCAGTTCACTTTTCTTTATTTAATGGGTTTTCTTTTCTTCTTTGATTAAACGTAAAATATCGAGTATTACTGGCAACAATCAACAACAAAAGAAATTAGTCTCCGAAATACAAACAAACCACACAAAATAAAACGGATACTCGACTCGATTTCCTCAGTTCTACTCAGCAGGCAGGTGCTTGTGAATGCAGCACGGATTCCATGTACTTCCTGAAAAGGTCCCCTCCTTGCCTCCCGCTCGTGAGGGGGGCGTGTCACCTTGAACTTTAACGAGATTGCACTCCGTCTGCTTCCCAGTCTTACCTCCTGCCCTGCGGTTTATGTCTGAGGATGAGACGTAACTCTTTAGCCAGCACACACTGAGACACACACACTCACAAACAAAACCCATGAAAAGAATGATAGTGAACGGACGAGACGCTACGGGTTCGGCCGGCTTAAATAGAGACACACAAGGGCGTGACACAGGTGTACTACATTTGTGATTTCGTGGACATACCAACACAGACACACTAGGTGGGGACAAAGCAGCGGCTTAGTAGTCCGGAGACCCAGATCTTATTTCCCCGGACCGTGGTGGTACAGATGTTATAACTGTCATAAAGCACCTTTACAGAAATGCAGATATAGGGTAATTTAAATTTTGAGTGGATGTTTTAAATTGTTATATTGATTAAAATTAATGAGCAAACAGAAGACAGCGAAGGGAAGGAAATCAAAGGAGACTTAAAATTTAAAACACTAATGGTGATCATACAGAATAATTCAAGTTTTAAATTTTAACTAATTCAACTATTATTTATGACCAGATTTTCCTCTAAACAAAAATGCCTGGAAACAGGCAAAGTAACTATTATTTTACATGATCTTCTTTCTACTATTCTACTATTTCTTCTTTTTATCATACAGATAGCATTACATAATGGACAGACAAAAGAAATAAAGTGCAAATAAAATTTAAGTCTATTAACATATAAAGATATATCTTTCTCTCTCCAGTTCACGTATTAGCCTTTTTTTAAACTTTATATAATTTATACTTTGTTTAAAAACACTTCAGCTAGTTTGACCACCAGATGTCAAATGTGTACAATATAGTGTAAAATTCAATTTAGACACTGGGGTAAGTGTTTAAAACAATAGATATAACATTCTTTGCAAGGTGATTCTTGTAGAAATATTAGCAAATAATTTTTTTTTTGTATTGGCATTTTAACCCTGGAGAACCCATGGGGTCATATTTGACCCAGACTTTTATTTCATCGTCATATTCAACCCACACACCAAAGTAAAGATTTCTTTTTGCATTACAACCCCAGTGTGCCCTATGTGAACCCATAACACTGACATTTAGTGGTAATTGACTTAACTAACCTGATTTTTTTCACATCAAACATGGCAGCTACTGTGCTTTTTATTTGGTGATATAAAAGCTGATGCCAGTGTTTTTAGTTCCTGCCTTAGAACAAAATTTTATGTGCATAGTCATTGATGAAAAGTTAAAATCAATAAATATATTTTGAAATGAGAATCTGGTCTTTCCTTACTAAGAATGAACTCCTGCCTTTATGTCATGAGTGAATTTTACCAGTTGGTGAAACATACTGGATATCCCAACAGGTCATATATGACCCATGTCATTACATGTAGTAGGAAAGGGTTAATTAAAAAAAAAAACACCTGTTTTAGGGTTCACTGGGTCTGTATCATCATTTCAGCCAAAGGAGATAAATTTCCTATTAGGATAAGGTGGTCTGGGTTTTCCAGGGATAAATGCACACACCCTAAAAAATGCTGGGTTAAAAACAACCCAATCTGGGTTGTTTTTAACCCAGCTGCTGGGTAAATATAGGACTAACTAAATGCTGGGTTAATTTAACCCAGCAAGATGGGTTATTTGTTTAACCCAACAAGATGGGTTAAATATTCAATCCAAATGCTAGGTCATATTTAACTATAATGCTGGGTTAATTCTACCACATAAATTGGTCTTTTTGTGAGGTAGAATTGGGTTAATTCTACCTCACAAATAGGTTATTATTATTTTCATGTTTTACAGTGAATCTGTAAAAAAAAAAAAAAAAAACACCCATGTCTATTAAACAGTTAAATTACTTTGATATACTGGTCTATTACAAAAAACATACATGTATGCAATAAACAACATCCTATTAAATGTTCTTAGAAAAAACATTTATTTTTCAAAAGCACAAGAACAGATAATCAACAGTGACATCATTACTATACTATTACTGACAAGGGCAGAATGGAGAAATTGAACAAATAGGCTGAAGCAACTTCTACAGAGCAGGATCAAAACTATCCAGCCCTGGTCTCATTTTAACATACAAACACTGTCTATGACTCTTCAGGTAGGCCTCGCTATTTCATAGCAACATTACAACATTACTGAGAGCAGCGCTGGTCATTATCTCCCAACGTCAGGATGTAGGGGTACGGCCTCGACACTTCAGCCTGCTGAAGGTATTCCACCATGTTGGTGCCAACCTTAGAAAGAAAGAAATGAAAAAGTTAAAATTTTGTTGAATAGCAAAGATTAAACTGAATAAGACTATCAATTTCGTGTGAAATTCGATTGATACTAAAAAAAATTACAAAGCTGCCCATTAAGATAGGGTATAGGTAACCAGAAACAAAAACATGGAGACAGCTACTGCCAAAAATAAAACAGCAAAATAAGCATGGCTTTTACGATACAGCTCTTTATGTCAGACTAGTTGATATTGTAGTCTGCATTGATTTTAAGCTAATTACCGAAAAAATGTCATAGTTGGTGTCATACTGGTATATTACAATCACCAAAATATTAATACTTCCATCTAGCAGTTACCTGTACCGCTGTGGTACTTTTCCCTGTAGTTGGCGCGCTGACTGATAGTTAATTTAACTTTGGTTAAAGAGAGCTACCTGGTTAGCTTACATGCTATTACTGGTGATACATTTGCATACTTGCCAAAGGGGGAAAGGTGTAAAATATTGTTATAACTCGGGAGAAACGCAGGAGAAATTTGACCGCAGAGTAAATTACTAGCTAGTGAAAAACGGGAGGGTTAGCAGGTCTGTATATTTGTGAGAGGGTCAGTGTTTTGTAAAACACCAGCATTTTATTGTCTCAAGCAGTGAGATTAATAAAGTTCTAAAGTGGTTGCTAATGCTAGCAAACTAACTAAATGCCGCCGTCATGCTAACAATACAGTTAACAGTTTAGCGTTCATTCATCACTTCACCATCTTCGTAACCCTGCAAACATTCTACAGAGAAAGATAAAAAGCTCAGACATCTTAGCCGTTTCTTTCATACACAGGTGGGGTTGTTTGGCTAACTAGCAGCTATTCTCAGCTAAATTACCATCCAGTACCTCAGACCAGCCGGAAAGTTTGTGTGTAACCTTAACACGGGAGCAGTAATAAATGTTACATATAGTAATAATTTTTCAGTCATATGTGAATTAGGTGAGTGAACATGTGTATACAGACCTTGTATTTAACGCCATTTCCCCTTAAATGTCCGAGGAGGATGAACCGTCATCAGCGGTGTGGGAGCTCAAGAGACACGAAGCTGAGTGACAGCCGCTGAATCCACCGGTGAACTTTGGGGGAGGGGCCAAGCAAACTTCAACCGAGCAGCTGGGTTACACAAAAACTACCCAACTCTCTGTAAATAACCCAGAAAAATTACCCAACAGCGGCAACCCAGCGTTTGGGTAGAAAAAACAACCCAGCATTTTTTAGAGTGCATTCATTTATGCATGCAAGACTTTATCTAATACATTTTTGCAAACATATTTGTAAAAATTAGCAAAACGTTTATTCTTTTATTTTGTTCAAATCAATTATTCACTTAAAATTTCACTGTAAAGATTCTAGTTACAGAATGTCACTGTGAAGATGCTCAAGAATTGTTTTGAGGAGAGACCCAGTCAGACCCAGCTGAGGTGATGCAGCAGGATGAATCTGGTAAAGGAGAGAGCCTGCTGGAATTGACATAATTTTTAGTTTTTTACTGATTGAATACAGTATATTTAAAGTGCCCCTATTATGCTTTTTCAAATATGATCTTTCATGCAATGTGTCATGTAGCTGTATGTGAACATTAACTATCTGCACTATCTGTGATGCTGACAGTGCATGATAAATAACGTTTTTGTCTCTTAAAAAAAGAGTCGGCTCACATCCGCCTAAACGAGTTGTTAGCAATTCTAATATTTCTCTGTTAAGGATCCACATCACTCCGTTACATATTTGCATAATGTCCGCCTTGCCCGCCATCTTACAATTAATGTTACCACACTCTGGTTAATGTGACGGAGCATTCATCCCGAGTTTGTAAAAACGAGAGCACAGGAAATCCTTTTTAACTATTTATTCTCCACCATTCACCAAAATGTAACTCTAACACTCGCGACACTCCAGAACAGGAAGTGTGCATGCCCCTTGCCCTTCTACGGCAAGCCCCGAGGGGATAAATGCATCACACACACATACAGTGTGCACATATGCACATCACGCACTGTATGCACATATGCACATCATGAGCGTAAAATTAGCACAATATAACAAATTAGGTCTGTTACATTAACATATGACACTTACCACTGAGAAACGTCCTGCTCCAGTCGTGCTAGCAAAACAGTTTCTTGTCGATGTGCCACTTCAACCCGTTTCATCGTCAGACTCTGGCTCGAATTGATACGGTAAAACCGACGCCATCTTTTCTATGTATTGATGGGTCTCCAGAGCTGTCGTTAAGTTTTAGTAATCGGCGTTTCGTTTTCCGACAAGCTGTAGCGATAGACCAATCATAAAGAACCGCGCCATCTGACCAATCACAGCAGTGAGGGCTCACAGAAAGGAGGGGTTTAGACAGACTGAATCTTCAAACTGCTTCACACGAGTCGTTTACGAATCATTTAAAAATGCCCCCCTAGTGACGGGAAGGAATTGGATATGACAAAATTAGGGAGAAAAATCTGGGGGGAAAAGTAATAATAATATACTGTATACAAATGTGTAAAGCCTGGTCAAAATAGTCCTGTTTTTTAAATGATGTTTATGAAACAAAATATATCATGATTATATACAGTAACTCATGGGAAGATGATTCTTTTTCTTTCTCTTTCTACTGTTGCCTTTCAGGGGTCACCAGAGCTAATCACCTGCCTCCATCCCATCCTATCCTCCGCATCCTCTTCTCTCACACCAACTAACTTCATGTCCTCTCTCACTGCTTCCATCCTCCTCTCCTTCTTCGACCAACAGTAGCCCAATTTCCACCAGCACCGTGTAGGTCAACAGCACCAATGGCAGTCATTATTAACCTGGGTCATGACCAATCCAGTATGGAAGTCCTATCAATGATTGATTGATTTGGCAAATGTTTTAGGTCAGATACCCTTCCTGCCACAACCCTCTGCATTTATCCAGACTTGGGATTGGCACAAGAAGACACTAGATTGTGCCCCCCTGTGGTTGCATTTGATGGAAAGATGATGGTATTCATGCAAAAAAAAATCCTGGCTGGTGTAATTAGTGTGGACTTTACATGATGGACAAATCTGATTTTGGTATTTACATCTATTTGAAAATGCAAATTTTCTCCAACTCTGCCCAGAGTTAGATGTTGGTGGGAAGCATTGCAGGTTATTTTCACCTGGTTTTAAGGATTTGTACCAGCATTTATATTTTTATATCAACTCAAGCTTTCATTTTCATTGCAGGTCATTTCTTTGTAGTTTTGTTGCCTTGTGTTTTACCTCATTGTCATGAATGAACATATATTTTCGCCCCAGATGTCTAGCTGATACAGTTGAGTGATTTGTCCTAATGTCTCTGCAATTATGTAGTTGATGAATGTTTTGTTGTGATGTTGCAAGAAGATGAAGAAGATGCAAGTACACACTTGACAAAAACTGGAAACTTGACAATTGTATTTAACATTTATTATAAACATATTTGTGAATATAATCACAAAGTTTATTTCATGTGTTAATAACCACATACAGTATTTTATCGTATAAGGCATATCATACCTACAGGCAATAAATACAGTATGCTTTATAGTGGGCAAATAAACATCTAACAAAGAAAATTATTTACTACTAGCACTGGAGTAAGTATTGGGAACTGAAGGAACAATTCTTGTGAAGTAATTCAGTTTACAATATTACATGCTGTTTCATTGATAGGAATCTGCTCACAATCTCTGTTCTTCTTTTCTTCAACGTCTCGTACCGGTCTTGATTGCAGTGAAAGTCTTCATCATTTAACGACACAATTCTATGTAGATTATTTTTTATTAGGTTTACATTTGATTTTGATGTCATTAAAGACAAATTATTGATCAGATTTGATTCAAAGCACTTACCAAGTTTTGAGGTAGCAAATGAAGTTCAATTCCTCCTTGCAGTCTCTGTTCTCCCAAACGCCCAGTCTGATGTTTCCTGCTCCACAACGGAGAGGATGTGCAGGACATGAAGGCATTGAAATCAGGTTTCCCAGAGACATGTTGTTAGACCAAAACCATGAGCCATCCATGAAACGTAGACCAGTCCAAAAATTATTAGTCAGAGTATCATTACTTGTGCTGTTGATCGCAAAGCGATCTGTCTCCACATTGATGCTTACCAGGTCAGTGTAATTTGTTCTGCAGTGCATGAGAGCATCTTCCCAGTTCATCATCTTCTGAACCACAATCATCTGAGGTTCCCAAGTGTAGCAGAAGAAGTTTAAAGTCTTTACACAAGCATTCACATTCCACTTATTCTTGTTAGCAAACACACACTGTTCGGTGGTAGTAGGGGCAGGCACCCCATTTGCCCATGCCAAGAAATTCAGTGCACTTCCATCAGACCACTGTACAAACGTTGTCTCATCTGCTCTTTTTCTAAGACCTATCCAGCAATCTGTAGATGAATGAGCTGTTGTTTGAAATGTAAAACTAATGGATTCTTGAAGTGTCTCAATAACTGATAGATCTACATAATTATTTCTGCAGAATGTCTGAGCATCACTCCACGACAAATGTGTAATGCCATAAATGTATTTTTTCCAAAAAAGACCTGTGGCTGTATTTGTTAGAGCCAACAGGAGCAGGATGGAGAGAAAAGCCATTAGCCAACTGTGGTATGAAGGCATTCAGCTCTTCTGAAGATTATACAGGAATTAAAATACTGATGACAGCAGCAGCATACAAATGAAATTGCAAAACCAAGTTCACAGTCAGATGGAAGGACAATGCAAACTTTATGCAAGTTCAGAATACATATGATGCTGTTTTGTTTACATTAAACTCCTTCCCTGCTTTTACTCTTTTTCTCTTGATTTTACCTGTATTATAAAATGTTTTAAAATGTGAAATCAGTTATTTTGATTGGAAGGAAAAACAGAAGAAATTAAATCAGATTAGAGGGCTTAAATAAACTCTCAATACGTAAAGTCTTTATTTTCATGCCCACTAAACATTGGACATCGGATAGACGTGCAGATCATCTCTATATTGTGTCCGTCGGTCCATGACCAATTCTGGACGTCTATTCGACGCCCAACCATGACCCAACTTGGACATCATTTTGACTACCTAATCTGGCTTATTTTTTTTGGACGTCATTTTGACGCCCAAACTAGGTCCCCTATTTGGACGTCCAACCATGACCCAACTTGGACGTCATTCCGATGTTCAACATTTGACCTAATCTGATTTAGACCAAAAATTAAAATAAAATAAAAACATAAATAACTTGATTATAGGTTTCAAATTAAATAAAAACTGTTAAAGGGAAACAGGAAAATGTTCATTCATTCATCCATTCATTTTCTATACCGCTTAATCCTGTGTTCAGGGTCACGGGGGACCTGGAGCCTATCCCAGGAGACTTCGGGCACTAGGCAGGGTACACCCTGGACAGGGTGCCAATCCATCGCAGGGCACACACACCACAGGCAATTTAGGAACGCCAATTAGCCTAACCTGCATGTCTTTGGACTGTGGGAGGAAACCAGAGTACCCGGAGGAAACCCACCAAGCACGGGGAGAACATGCAAACTCCATGCACACAGAGACGGGAATCGAGCCTGGCCAGGGAATTGAACCCAGACCCTGGAGGTGCAAGGCGACAGTGCTAACCACTACACCACCGCGGCACCTACAGGAAAATGTAAAAAAGAAAAACATATTGTGGCGTGGGCGGGGCAGCGGCTGACGACCGTCATGCTTTGCGGCAGGTTGCTGTGGTCACCGTGATGAGGAAATGTGTTTGGGTTAATGGCTTCGGCCAAGTTTAGGTGTGTTGAGTATGTGTGTGTGAGAGACCTGTTGAATGTGTTCCGGTTCATGCTAAGGCTGAATTAGGTTTCGTTCTCAAGTGAATGGTTTTTCCGTGCGTGCTGTGGTGAATAAAGTTCTTCCAGCCATTTACATTGGGAAGCAATCAATCCAACTCATATCTCCACGATAGCGAGCGACGCAGCGCGATCAAAGCGGAGTGGCTAGTTGAGGATCCCGGCACTGGGTCATGGGGCAGAGCCCAATGGTGATGCTGTGCAAGTGCTGGGGCAAGCTACAGCGCCGTCAGCCGGCGAAGCAATTTGGTGAAGTCAACATTAGACGTGCGGTAGATGTCGAAAAAAAGACGTCGCCTGGCGTTACAAAACAACCCCATCAATGGACGGAAATTTTGACGTCCAAAATGACATGGAAAAGACGTCGCTACGACGTCACATTGCGCTGTGGGTGGGTGCCAGTAAAATAATAAACAAATCACAGAGTCACCGTCCATGAGATTTCCATTGGTGATGAACAGAATAAAATGAATTTGTGTGATTAGAAACAACAAAATTGAAGTTATCACACGCAGTTAAAGTGCCTGTGTATAATGTCATACTGTTTTACTGATGCTGATTAATTGTAAATTGACACTAATTTCATAAAACTCACATGGACTTGTGTTAGGAACTCACATGGACAGTTTTCTAATCCAAACTGTTTTTCTCTTTTAAAAAGATGGTTTCCAAAGCAACCTGTACAAGCAAA
Source organism: Channallabes apus (assembly GCA_030522415.1). NCBI lineage: Eukaryota > Metazoa > Chordata > Actinopteri > Siluriformes > Clariidae > Channallabes > Channallabes apus. The sequence continues at coordinate 29,089,694 of CM060116.1, read as the reverse complement.
AACAAGTAAAAAAAAAGTCTGAAGTCTTATGATATAGATGAAATAAAGTAGGATTTATTACAATAATTCCATACATAAGTTAGCCCTTGATTTCTAAGACAAACCGACAAATTGTCCCCTAGGAAGTGCAAAAGCCAGCTACAGGCTGAGGGGGTTCAGCATGTGATCCTTCACGCCAGGGGTAGCTCAGTGATTAAGGCATAAAAATGTCATTAAAAAGTTGCTCTGGAAAAGAGCTTCTGCCAAATGCCTAAATGTAAACTCTCCACCAGAGATGGACTAATATCCTGTCCCCTTTCTCAGCTTTTTTTAAACATCTCTGTAGATTTTCAATTCAATTCAATTTTATTTGTATAGCACTTTTAGCAGTTGTCATTGTCGCAAAGCAGCTTTACACAATCAAAATAATGATCTAAGTTTGTATGGAATGTGAATGTGTATGAATTAAAATGGTCAGATTGTCCCTGGTGAGCAAGCCGTGGGCGACAGTGGCAAGTAAAAACTGCCTGAGATGGTAATAGGAAAAAACCTTGAGAGGAACCAGACTCAACAGGGAACCCATCCACATTTGGGTGAAAAACAAAGCAGGAATTTTGATTTCCATTCATACTGTGTGTAAGGTGGCAGGCAGTTCAGTATAACACTCACTCACTCATCTTCTATACCTGTATATACCTTTATCCTGCATTCAGGGTCACGGGGACCTGGAGCCTATCCCAGGAGGCTTAGGGCATGACCTGGACAGGGTGCCAATCCATTGCAGGACACACACACGCACACCCATTCACACACTACAGGGAATTTGGGAACACCAACTACTGTAGCCCAATCTGCATATCTTTGGACTGTGGGACGAAAAAGGAGTACCCAGAGGAAACCCACCAAGCACAGGGAAACTCCATACACACAGAGACAGGACCTGGCCGAGAATCGAACACGGACCCTGGAGGTGCAAGGCGACAGTGCTAACCACTTGGTGTAGCCACCAGTCTACAGTGCCACCAGTGCCACCAGTCAGTATAACAAAAGACTGGACATGGAGACTGGATTACTGGCAGCTCAGGAACGACATGTGTAGCTCGACAGAGAGAGGGAAAGAGAGAGATGGGGAGAGAGAACAGGAGAGGGGAGAGCAGAAGAGGAAAGATAAGAGTTAGGTATGGTCACAGTCACATAATGTATAATGTATAAATATGTATAAAATGTATAATGTATAAATATATTTACTGTAGAGTGCAAACAGAGACTCCGGCAGGACTAACTATGACAGCATAACTAAAAGGAAGAGCCAGAAGGAAACACAAACATGAGGGCTTCCTGAGATGTAAAGCAATCAATCACATCACCATCAACAAACCTGAGTGATCAAATGAGAGTGAGGAAGACAGCATCTAAACATATCAGTTCACCATAATACTGTACGTCCATGAGTCCCCCAGATCTGCTTCTTTACCTAAGGCAAATTTATTTACAAAATGCTTGGCTAAATAAATACTGTACTGTAGGTCTTTAGCCTAGACTTAAACACTGAGACTGTGTCTGAGTCCCGAACACTATTTGGAAGACTATTCCATAACTTTGGGGCTTTGTAAGAAAGTGTTCTGCCCCTTGCTGGAGTTAGGCTGGACAGTAAGGAGGGAGAGGTGGATCTGTACAGGTTGGCGAGGCAAAGAGATAGAGATGGGAAGGATGTGCAGCAGGTTAGCGTGATTAAAGATAGAGATGGAAAAGTACTGACAGATGCCAGGAGGGTGATGGGAAGATGGAAGGAGTACTTTGAGGAGTTGATGAATGAGGAAAACGAAAGAGAACAAAGAGTAGAAGAGGTGACTGTTGTGGAGCAGGAAGTAGCAAATATTAGTAAAAGTGAGATGAGAAGGGCGTTGAAGAGGATGAAGAGTGGAAAGGCTGTTGGTCCTGATGACATACCTGTGGAGGTATGGAAGTGCTTAGGAGAGGTGGCAGTAGAGTTTCTGACTAGTTTGTTTAATGAGATCTTGGAGAGTGAGAGGATTCCAGAGGAATGGAGGAGAAGTGTATTGGTGCCGATTTTTAAAGGGCACCTACGGTGCTACATGGACTTTTTCAAGCTGTTTGGACTGCATTGTGTGTTAGGAGAGTGTGTACACAACCACTCTACATTGATAAAGAGCCGCCCAGCGATTTTCTTTTAAGTTAATAATATAAGATGCCCCTTCTGAAATCAGCCTGTTTTCAAAAGCCTGTCGGTGTGAAGTCACACCGACAGAGGCCGCTCTACTACAGTTGATTGACACTGGTGTTTTAGCAAAGACCCGCCCCGAGTGAAAAAAAAGAGCCGTCGGCCATTGTTTTTCTACACTGGAGCAAAATGGCGCCTACATGAGTGTGGTGTGCTGTTTGTTGCAGTATTGTGGTGGTCTAGTGGTTAGGATTCGGCGCTTTAACGTGGGCGACCCGGGTTCGATTCCTGCTTAAGGCATGTGCTTTTTGCACTACATATTTATAAAGTTTTTCTAATAGTTCGTTTAGTAACGAGGCGAGTGCGCTATGCTTCGGTAAGCTTTTCTGACATAAGGAGAGACTCTCTCTCACACACACACACACACACAATGCTTCGCATGTATGATGTCCTATTCCCGGCATCTATATGACAGTCAGACACACACACACACACACACACACGTTGTCTGTCAGAAAGGTCTCTGTTTATTAACAGCAAAAGATCGGTATAAATATGTTTGACTAAACGGCTGTGCTATAGACATATGTTACTACAAATTAACCATTGTAAATGTCCTGGTGAGATCCCGAAAAAACAATGCTTCGCGTGTATAAGGTCGCGGGTTGAATAGCCGGCATTTCCAAGTGGCAGCCATTAATCCTCCGTGGTCTAGTGGTTAGGATACGGCACTCTCAGCGCAGCAACTCGAGTTCAATTCCCGGTCTGGGAAGTCAAAGAAGTTTTACAACCAGATTCACATGTAAAATTTTATATACATATATAACTATATATATATATATATATATATAAATATGAGGGCATAATAAAAATCTTACAAAATATAGGAGAAATATATATATATATATATATATATATATATATATTTATAATAAAAATAATAATATATATATATATATCCCCTATATTTTGTAAGATTTTTATTATGCCCTCATTTGTACATTGTATGTTTGTACAACTATTTTACTAGTTAAATTTATTTTCTTTAGTATTTCTTTTTATTGATATTTATTCCTTACGTATAAGCTTTTATTTTATTTTTAAGGTCACTGGCTGTCATATAAGCATTTCACTGCATATCATACTGTGTATGACTGTGTATGTGACAAATAAAATTTGAATTTGAATCAAAGGAGAGGAAGATAAGTGGAAGGAGAGAGAGAGAGGGAGAGAGAGAGACAGAGTATGGGAAGGTGAGCATGAATGAACAGATGCAAGAGGAGACAGGAAGATAGCAGCAGGGAAGATTTAACACGTTAATATCAGATCTATGAGGAAGAGAGCAAGAGAGTAGAAATAACTCCTTTATATATAAAATAATTCTAACATCATGTAAAATTATTTTTAACTGTTTTTTAAAATATTTTTAACTGTTGTCAAAGCTATACCCCACTTGAGCCATACAATGAAGCTGTGGGAAAGAGTAGTGGAAGCTAGGTTAAGGGCAGAGGTGAGAATTTGTGATCAGCAATATGGTTTTATGCCTAGAAAGAGTACATCAGATGCAGTATTTGCTTTGAGGATGCTGATGGAGAAGTACAGAGAAGGTAATAAAGAGTTGCATTGTGTCTTTGTAGATTTAGAGAAAGCGTACGACAAGGTGCCGAGAGAGGAGCTGTGGTGTTGTATGAGGTATGTTGTCTGGAGTGGCAGAGAAGTATGTTAGAGTGGTTCGGGACATGTATGAGAGTTGTAAGACAGTGGTGAGATGTGCTGTAGGTGTGACAGAAGAGTTCAAGGTGGAGGTGGGTCTGCATCAAGGATCGGCTCTAAGCCCCTTTTTGTTTGCTCTAGTGATGGACAGGATGACAGATGAAGTTAGACTGGAGTCTCCATGGTCTATGACAACCCTTGTACGAGGACGCTGAGACGCTGCTTTTTTCCGAGCTCCGCCATACTGACCAATTTTTTAACTTTTTCGTCCCCTTACGAAGAGTGTACATGTAAGGTTTTTCTAAAGTTTTGTAGTAGAAGAGGCGAGTTGCTCGGTCTGTCCGCTGTGCTTCGGTAAGCTTTTCTGGCGCCAGGAGAGACTCAGTCAAACACACACACACATGTTGTCTGTCAGAAAGGTCTCTGTTTATTAACAGCAAAAGATGGGGTTTATATATATTTGACCAAACGCCTGGGCTATAGACATATGTTACTACAAAGAACATGAACCATTGTAAATGTCCTGGTGAGATCCTGAAGAATCAAAGGAGAGGAAGATGGAGGTGTCCATGCAGAGACAGATCACAAGATATTGGCTCGAGTTAGGGGGAGAGGGGGAAGGAGACAGAGGGAGATAGAGAGAGAGGGGAAGAGAGAGAGACATAAAGAGAGTATGGGAAGGTGAGCGTGGGAGCGTTCACACCTTTAAGAACAGATGCAAGAGGAGACAGGAAGATAACAGCAGGAAAGATTTAACACGTTAATATCAAATCTATGAGGAAGAGAACAAGAGAGTAGAATCAACTCCTTTATATATAAAATAATTCTAACAGTACATAAAACGGATAAGTATCTTATAATATATTTACTCGAAACGCGTGTTATATCGTTAAGTTTTAATTGTTTTGCAGCACACCGCTTTTAGCCGGCATTAGCATCGCTAGCTCGTTAGCCCGGCTATCACGTTTGTTTGTAAAGTTTGTTTACGCTTCTTCACACCGATTATTTTCCGTGTTTAGACACCATGTCGGTTGTGATTCTGCCTCTGAGTGCAGGTGAGGAGACATTGGAGCTGCACTCGGTGGATTTGGAGCTGGAGGCCGTGGAGAAGCTGATCCGTGAGCTACAGGTGAAGCTGGCCCGGCTACAGCAGCGGAAAGCCACGCTGGAATCGTCACGGACCGACGCTCACCTGTCCCATGTAAATTCTAGGCGTGACACAATCTCTCCGACAACCTCAACCCCGCGTGTTTCTCTGCCCAGGTCCAACACACCAAGGACGCAGCCCGCCCAGTTTTCCTACACCCCGGCGCCGGGATACCACAGACCCTGAATACAGCAGTAGCGGAAGAAGCACGCCAAGCCCCGGGCGAGGACCTCTCCCCCTCCGCCACCACCCGTCTTCGACATCTCGACCCGAAACCGCTTCGCTCCTCTCCGTGAGACGGCACACGACACGCTGGTCATCGGAGACTCCATCGTTCATCACGTGCGTGCTACCACGGCTAAAGGTAAGGTGCACACACCCTACACCCTAGCAGAGCTGGAGCAGGGGTCCTCTCTGACAACATCTCCAGGACACTACGAACCATCTGACTGGCGGTAAGTCATACTGTAGATTCCAAACATATTAGCCACATCACAACTCACCATAGTGATAGACGCACACACATAGCTTGTCCTATAGAAACTGTGTCTGTTCCCCGAATAGTGAGAAAAAAGAATAAATTTGTTAAATTTGCCGGAAACAATCTGATAACCATAAAACCAGAAAAAGGCAAAATAAGTAGTCAAAATCCACCTCTAAAGTTTGGACTACTCAACATTAGATCCTTTGCGCCTAAAGCACTTATTGTTAATGAAATTATCTCAGATTATCGACTCTGTCTCACCGAAACCTGGCTTAAACCAAATGAATATTTTGGTCTGAATGAGTCTACTCCGTCAGGATATTTCTATAAGCACGAGCCCCGTCTAGTTGGTCGCGGTGGTGGTGTCGCCACTATCTACAATGATGTACTCACTGTTACTCAGAAAATAAGGCCCAGGTTTAATTCATTTGAAGTGCTTATCATTAATGTTGCACTAAATGAAATACGTAATAAACCCTTGCTATATTTTACCCTGGCCACCGTGTACAGACCCCCGGGGCCATATGGCGATTTTCTTAAAGAATTTGGACATCTGCTATCAGACCTTTTGGTTAACTCTAACAAAGTGTTGATAGTAGGAGACTTTAACATTCATGTAGATGATGCTAACGACGCTTTAGCGCTCGCATTTATGGACTTACTAAATTCCTTTGGGGTGAAACAAAATATAATTGGAGCAACTCACCGCTTTAATCATACGCTAGATTTAATTATATCCCATGGTATAGATGTCTCTAATATAGAGATCATACCTCAAAGTGATATCACAGATCATCACCTCCTGACATATACTCTACCCGTAGAACAGATTAGCTGTGTCTCCCCACGTTATCAATCTGTTAGAAATATGAAAAAAGTAATCTGCCGGATCTGTCCCAATTTCTTATTAGACCTCTAAATGCAGTTGATCTAGATGAAGTGACTAGCTGCATGGGCACTATTTTTATCAGTACATTAGACATTGTTGCTCCCATCAGATTAAAAAAGTCAGAGATAAAACACTTGCACCGTGGTACAACAGTCATACTCGCGCCCTAAAGAGAGCAACCCGTAACCTCGAGCGAAAATGGAGGAAAACTAAATTAGAAGTTTTTCGAATTGCATATAAAGACAGTATGTGCAGCTATAGACAGGCTCTAAAAACTGCTAGGACTGAGCATCTTAGCCAACTGATAGCAAGAAACCAAAACAATCCCAGATTCTTATTTAGTACAGTGGCTCGCCTAACAAAACCTAAGATGCCCGCAGAGAGTATCCCATCACAGTTTAGAAGTGAAGACTTTATGGACTTCTTTAATGAAAAAATCAATAATATCAGGAAGAAAATAATGGAGGTTCAACCTCTAATAGTATCTCACGATCCAGTTCAGCCTATAGCTTCACATTTAGATTTTCACTGCTTTACAGGTATAGGACAGGAAGAGCTGTATAAACTTATCACCTCGGCTAAATCAACAACGTGCCTGTTAGACCCAATCCCAAACAGATTTTTAAAAGAAGTGATGCTTACGGTTGGAGAGCCACTTCTAAACATTATTAATTCTTCATTACATCTAGGTCACATCCCTAAACCTTTCAAGTTAGCAGTTAAGCCGCTTCTTAAATCTAATTTGGACGCGAATTAAATAAATTACAGACCGATTTCAAACCTTCCGTTCATATCAACACTGTAAAAAATAAATCCTGAAAATAGTTGTTGGAAAAAAGAAATATGTTGGGCTAATATAATGCTGGTGTCAAAAAAGAAAAATATGTTTTCTCAATGATTGTATAAATTTCATTACTCAACTACGAACGTTTAATCAAGGCAACGAGTATAACTGTTCATGAAACATTTAACTGCACACAAACAATTTTATGTTGGACGAACAAGAGGGACCTCTGCGCATGCGCAAAAGCGTTCTTCCAGAATTTTCGAACTTCCCGCTATTTCCTCCCGAAATGGTGAGTACTTCATGGAAACTAACTGTCCTGCAAAGTAATCAGCAATTTTAGCTTTATAACATATATATTATCCAGCAGCAAGCTTTAGAACATTATATTTTCGAGTGTTTATTTATATAATTTGGAGTGTTACAGTAGTTATCTGGCAATTGTCATGTTCTGCTATGGTGTTGGACTGTGGGCTGGGTGTTGAGGCATAGATGCAGAGGGGATGCAGTGAAACGCAAAGAGTCTTTAATAATAAAATGAAAACATGAACAAAACATGAAATAAGGAAGTTGGCTTAAACTTGGGAGCATAATGTAACAGAACTCAAACACTTAGACATAAGACTAGGGATTACATACATTGATACACAATACAGACATGGGATACAAACTGGACGGGACAAGACACACGAAACAGCCTAACGGACTAAACATTAGGGACTATGCATGCAAGGGATAAACAAACAAGACAGGCTTGGCTAGGCCTGCTGGCTGAGCTGCACATTAGCTGCTAAGCTAGTTCATAGCTAATCAGACTAATGGCTACACAGGCCAGTAGCCTGAGACCCAAGGGAATGAACAGACAAGGTACACAGCAGACTAGGTATGAAACAGACTAAGAACTCTAAAGGTTAGTGGCTAAATATGTTAGTACCTAAACAGACTAAGAGCTAAGCAGACAAGGAGACTAGACAGACACGAAGACTAGACAGACTAAGATCTAAACATGTTAGTATCACCCTCATTAGTATTTAAACAGACTACTAGCTAAACATGCAATGGGGGTTACTTACACAAAAGGGTAAACACAAAGGGCTAATTCTCCTAGAGGCTAATCCTGCTAGGAGACACAAAGACAAGGACATCTTAATATAAACAAACTTAACTTAAAGTGCTCCTGAAACCAAAAGGCCAACCATATTGTTAAACTAAACCAGAACAGAACAAAACAAAACCCACAGAAATTGGGTTAATTGAGCATTAACAGAAATTAATGCTCGACCCAGTTTCCCAGAACAAACAGGTATTTATAAAAGTGCTAATGAGCCTCCTCAGTTCAGGTGAGCATCCATGTCACCTGACCGAGGAGGCTTCTGGGAAACTGAGTCTAGGAACCAAAACTACAAAGTAAAAACACTGCCCTCTAGTGGGCAACCCTCACAGCAATGCACTCGTTTCAGCTCCTAACGCATTTTTTTTTCAGATGGTATGTACATTGACATTAATGTTAATCTATGAAACCGCTAAAGTTTACTTACGTTACATGTATTTTAATCATCTTAATGACTGATAATTTCAAAGGCTATTTGAAAAAGACGGCGCGTTAGTGCGGCACTGAGGGAGCTTAATGTTCTCACTCCTTCATCATTCATTAACCTTATAGTGTCTGAAAACGGTTATAATGGCTAAACGGACATTTTTTGTCTAGGATTTTTAATGCTTGTGAACTACAAACGGTTACTTAATTAGTTATTCATATATTTTTCTTTTTGTATTTCAGGTATTAGGGAGCATATCTGGGAAACAGTGCTTACTGCATCTGCAAACAATCTTGGATCTTGGCAAAATTATTTCACAACATTTACTTATTTTTTTATCTTAAACCAATTCTGAGTTAAAGCAAATATTTTATTATTTTCAAATAAGCCACTGCACGTTTTTACTGAGAAATATCAGTATGTTTTGTTCTACAAGGCAGAAGTCTATTTATCCAGTATACTGTTTTGACTGAGTGTGATATTAGTAAGCTTTGTAACATGAATGTTAAGGGCACTGTTTCATTCTTGCATTTTGGAATGTTATTTGCATATTTTGTTATAACAATGCAGCAGTTGTTTATTTGTTGAAATAGAGTAGCTGGATTGCACTTAATCAATGTTGATAGTCTTTAACAGGTGTTTAAAGTTTACATTAAAAAAATATTCAAATTTAGAGGAATGTGTCATGTTATTTGAAATGTGGCTACAGTGAATAACCTACTCAAGTAAACTTTAAGATGTTAATTTTATAATTATGCAAGCATAATTTCCAATTCAAAATGTACCTTTCAGTCAACTTGGAACATTTAATTGACATAACATTATATTTCAATTTGAGACTGCTTGTTGGCCTAACTAGGCATGTTTATTCAGCATAGAACATTTAGTTGACAGAATGTTTTATTTCAATTTGTGTGTACATTTAGAGGTAATCAGCACAGCAAAAACAAAATAGTTTACACAACTTAAATTGAGCCAACTAAAAATTTTAGATGCAACAGGTCACTAGAAATTTTTTAGTTGGAGTAGCAAGAATTTTTTTACAGTGAAAAATACTAGAAAAAGTAGTATCAGCTCAAATTTGCACATTCTTGCAGGATAACAACATCCTTGAAGAAATTCAGTCAGGTTTCAGGCCCCATCATAGCACAGAAACTGCACTAGTTAAGATTACAAACGACTTGTTTTTAGCTTCAGACAAAGGCTGCATCTCATTGCTAGTCCTGCTCGATCTTAGTGCTGCATTCGACACTATAGATCATAATATTCTCATAGATCGCTTACAAAATTATATAGGTATTCAGGGACAGGCATTAAAATGGTTTAGATCTTACCTGTCTGATCGCTACCATTTTGTAGATCTAAATGGAGAACCGTCTGGTGTAATGCCAGTGAAATATGGGGTCCCACAAGGGTCAGTTTTAGGACCTCTGTTGTTCTCAATATACATGCTTCCCTTGGGTAACATCATTAGAAGACATGGGATTAGTTTCCATTGTTATGCTGATGATGCCCAATTATATATCTCAACTAAACCAGACGAAATACCTAAGTTGTCTAGATTAACTGAGTGTGTCCAGGACATAAAAGATTGGATGACCAATAACTTTCTTTTATTAAATTCAGATAAGACAGAGATATTACTTATTGGCCCAAAAACCAGCACACAACAGCTTTCACAATTCAGCCTGCGCTTAGAAGGATGTACTGTTACTACCAGCTCAGCAGTAAAAGACCTGGGCGTAATATTAGACAGTAACTTGTCTTTTGAAAATCACATTTCAAATATCACAAAAACAGCCTTTTTCCATCTTCGAAATATTGCTAAACTTAGGAACATCTTATCCGTATCTGATGCAGAAAAACTAGTTCATGCATTCATGACCTCCAGACTGGACTATTGTAATGCATTACTAGGTGGTTGTCCTGCATCCTCAATAAACAAGCTTCAGTTAATCCAAAATGCAGCTGCCAGGGTTCTCACTAGATCCAGAAAATATGATCATATAACCCCAATATTATCATCCCTGCACTGGCTACCTGTTCAGTTTAGAATAAATTACAAAATAGTATTACTTACATACAAGGCCTTAAATGGTTTAGCTCCCACATACCTAACCAGTCTTCTGATGCGCTACAATCCACGACGCGCCTTAAGATCACAAAGCTCCGGACTTCTGGTAGTTCCCAGAATTTCAAAATCTACAAAAGGGGGTAGGGCATTTTCATATTTAGCTCCAAAGCTTTGGAATAGCCTTCCAGACAGTGTTCGGGGAGCAGACACGGTTTCTCAGTTCAAAAGTAGACTCAAGACGCATCTTTTTAATCTGGCATACACATAACTCATCCCATAACCTCATACTCCAGTACACCTATACCGAATGGCAACTACGCTAATTCTCCCCATCTGTTCTGTATTTCTCTACCCATCCCGAGGCATCGGGAGATTTTGCCAGCTTCAGTAGACAAAGGCCGACCCTGCGAGGTTCCTGAGGCATCCAGAGAAGGATCAGCTCCAGCTGGATTCAGCTTTATGATGGTTGGAGCTACACATGCTGCTCCTGTGCTTCCAGTGATCCAGACCTCATCTGCCCTCTGCACCTACTGACTCGTCCCTATGTTGAACTGGTCTTCATGTCAATTTAAATAATTTCTGTCATATTGAATTTTCACATGCACAACACACAAGATGTTATATCATTTCTATCTGTTATCGCCCAAATGAGGATGGGTTCCCTGTTGAGTCTGGTTCCTCTCAAGGTTTCTTCCTAATGCCATCTCAGGGAGTTTTTCCTTGCCACCGTCGCCGTCACCCTTGGCTTGCTCATCAGAGAAATTTCATTCATTCGTCTCATTATTATTATCTGCACATCTTTCTCACACATCTACACTTCCAATTATCTTCTTTTCTATAATTATTATTATTATTATTATCATTATTATAATTTTTTTTATTTATTTATTTTTTAAATTTATTTATTTATTTATTATTATTATTATTTATTTATTTTTTGTTAAATTTCTTTAATTTTTGTGAAGCTGCTTTGAGACAATGACCATTGTTAAAAGCGCTATATAAAAAAAAAAAAAATAAAAATAAATTGAATTGAATTGAATTGAATATGATGTTTGCAGATGACATTGTGCTTTGTAGCGAGAGCAGGGAACAGGTAGAGGAAAATTTGGAGAGGTGGAGGTACGCTCTGGAAAGCAGAGGAATGAAACCCAAGAGGAACAGAGCTGAAGATGTTGAGGTTCTCTTTGGGAGTGACAAGGATGGATAGGATCAAGAATCAGTTCATCAGAGGGACAACCCATGTTAGATGTTTTGGAGATAAAGTCAGAGAGGCCAGATTGAGATGGTTTGGACATGTTCAGAGGAGAGATTGTGAATATATTGGTAGAAGGATGCTGAGGTTGGAACTGCCAGGCAGGAGGTCTAGAGGAAGACCAAAGAGGAGATTCATGGATGCAGTGAGAGAGGACATGAAGTTAGTTGGTGTGAGAGAAGAGGATGCAGAGGATAGGATTAGATTGAGGCAGATGATTTGCTGTGGCGACCCCTGAAAGGGAACAGCCGAAAGACAAAGAAGAAGAAGAAGAAGAAGTGGTACTGACAAGCAGCCTGCATCCTTTGATCGGAGTATGCGTTGCGGATCATAAGACACTAGCAGTTCACTCAGATACTGCGACGTGAAACCATTTAATGCTTTATACAGTATGTCAAGAGTAGAATTTCAAAATCGATGCGGAATTTCACAGGGAGCCAATGCAGTGAAGATAAAATAGGGGTGATGTGCTCATATCTTCTGGTTCTAGTGAGGACTCTCGCTGCTGCATTCTGGACTAGCTGAAGCTTGTTTATGCACCTAGCTGAACAACCAGACAGTAAGGCATTACAATAGTCCAACCTAGAGGTGATAAAAGCATGAACTAGTTTTTCTGGTTTTATATCACAATGGCATAAAACACTAAGCAAATTACTTCAGAGCTGACAGTTAGCATAATTAACAGGGTGAAAGTGGTTTAAAATTTTCACCACTACTGTATGTAGCCAAAAGATGAGAAGAATAAACCATGGAGGTGGTGGACAGTACTGTAAATCTCTTTATATTCCCACTTATTCCACTTTAGAATATCAGCTCTTTAATTTTCAGGTTCTTTGGTTGAATCCCAAATAGTGTTAAATATTGTAGTGTGCTGTGTGTAGGGTATACACACACGAAGGTTGTTCCACACACCAAGCAGCGCCCTTGATCAGTGGTTATAGAAGTATTTGGGATTCGGCCTTGTGTTTGAAGATAGGGACTATACAGAGATGATTCTAAATAACTTAGAAGAACTTACCAAGCAGACAAAGTGTCGTTTAAGATTTTATAACATTATCAGATATGTTTTCTTGCTGAAAGTGTTTATGAGCTTGAGTTTGAATGTTGGTTTTGGCAGGCAGCTGTCCTCCATCTTAATATGATCTACTTTCAGTCATGCTAATTAACAACACCGAGTGATACATGGTTAAATGTCCCAGTAATGTTATGCCCTATATTACCACTCATGGAATGTCTCTCGTGCGATCAGACTACTTGGTCAGAACTAACCACTATAAAATATAACATAGGCAAAATTGTTCATGGCTTTGGCTTTTTCATGGCTTTTGCATGGTTGATGAAACTATCTTTATCCCCAGAATTAACACATGGAAAACCTGTGCTTTTGCTGTGCACGTGTTAACACAATGTTGATCACTGCTACAACAGAAACACAGCTGTTCATAATGATGGCAAAACTTTCTTGTTTGCTGATCTTCTGCAAAAGTGTTAAAGGAGACATACAGTCTCAATTTTGCATAGGTTAATATGATTCTTTAGGGTCCTAATGAAAAGTTTGTAATATATTTTAATAAAAAATTCTCAATTGTTGTGTAAAAAAAACATTACTTTTACCTGGTAAAAAGTAGCTCTGTTCTCAGCAACCTGTTTCAGTACATGCTCCTTTAAATGTTAATGACCTCTACTGAACCCGCCCCCCCCCAGTTCTGTGGGGCGTGTCTTCACAATACAAGTGGGGTATAGCTTTGACAACAGTTAAAAATATTTTAAAAAACAGTTAAAAATAATTTTACATGATGTTAGAATTATTTTATATATAAAGGAGTTATTTCTACTCTCTTGCTCTCTTCCTCATAGATCTGATATTAACGTGTTAAATCTTCCCTGCTGCTATCTTCCTGTCTCCTCTTGCATCTGTTCATTCACGCTCACCTTCCCATACTCTGTCTCTCTCTCTCTCCCTCTCTCTCTCCCCCTCTGTCTCCTTCCACCTATCTTGCTCTCCTTTGATTCAAATTTTATTTGTCACATACACAGTCATACACTGTATGATATGCAGTGAAATGCTTATACGACAGCCAGTGACCTTAAAAAGAAAATAAAAGCTTATACGTAAGGAATAAGTATCAATAAAAAGAAATACTAAAGAAAACAAATTTAACTAGTAAAATAGTTGCACAAATATACAATGTACAAATGAGGGCATAATAAAAATCTTACAAAATATAGGGGAATATATATATATATATATTATATAATAAAAAAAAAAATATATATATATATATATATATATTTCCCCTATATTTTGTAATATTTTATTATGCACTCCATATTTATATATATATATATATATATATATATATATAGTTATATATGTATATAAAATTTTAAATGTGAATCTGGTTGTAAAATTTTTTTTACTTCCCAGACCGGGAATCGAACTCGTGTTGCTGCGCTGAGAGCGCTGTATCCTAACCACTAGACCACAAGAGATTAATGGCTACCAGCTTGGAAATGCCGGCTATTCAACCTGCGACCTTATACACGCGAAGCATTGTTTTTTTCGGGATCTCACCAGGACATTTACAATGGTTAATTTGTAGTAACATATGTCTATAGCACAGGCGTTTAGTCAAACATATTTATACCGATCTTTTGCTGTTAATAAACAGAGACCTTTCTGACAGACAATGTGTGTGTGTGTGTGTGTGTGTGACTGAGTCATATAGATGCCGGAATAAGACATCATACACGCGAAGCATTGTGTGTGTGTGTGTGTGTGTGTGTGTTTGACTGAGTCTCTCCTGGTTTCAGAAAAGTTTAACGAAGCATAGCGCACTCGCCTCGTTTCTAAACGAACTTTTAGAAAAACTTTATAAATATGTAGTGCAAAAAAAGCATGTACCTTGAGCAGGAATCGAACCCAGGTCTCCCACATGAAAGCGCCAAATCCTAACCGCTAGACCACCGCACTACAGCAAAAAAAAACAGCACACCACAATCATGTAGGTGCCATTTTGCTCCAGTGTAGTAAAACAATGGCCGACGGCTCTTTTTTCACTCGGGGCGGGTCTTTGCTAAAACACCAGTGTCAATCAACTGTAGTAGGAGCGGCCTCTGTCGGTGTGATTTAACACCGACAGGCTTTTGAAAACGGCCTGATTTCAGAAGGGGCATCTTATATTATTAAATTAAAAGAAAATCGCTGGGCGGCTCTTTATCATTGTAGAGTGGTTGTGTACACACTCTCCTAACACACAGTGCAGTCCAAACAGCTTGAAAAAGTCCATGTAGCACCGTAGGTGCCCTTTAAGACAAATAGTTTTTTTTACCCTTGAAGCCCAAGCAGCATAGATACGTGCCGGCAACTCGGTATAGGTCACTGACAATTAAAAATATGTGCTTGTATAGCCTTGACAGGGTGTGTGAACGGGGAGGCTTCAGACTTTTAATTGTGTACAGTGAAACCTTGGATTGCAGGTAATTTGGTCTGCGAGCATTTTGCAAGATGAGCAAAATTTTTAAATACATTTTAACTTGCTAAATGAGCGAGGTCTTGATATACTAGTACGTATACACTTTGTTTGGCGAGTGTCACATGATCACAACCTGAGCCAATGGTTCTTCTCTCTCTCACGCTGTGTTATTGTGGGTAACTTCACGCAGTCTCAGTGCATATGCTTTACTCATATAGTCAACATCTGTGTATAAATAAAATGTATGTTTGTTTCTTTTATTTTCTTTCAAGAAAAGATACAAGTAAGAATTGCATTGCAAGCCTCCGAGTGGCGCAGTGGTAAAGCGCTCGCCCTATCATCCGGAGATCGCTGGTTCGAACCCTGGGTGATGCTGTTTTCCTCTCACAGCCGGAGACACAGAGAGAGCTGATTGGCTGTGCTCTCTCTGGGGGGAGGGATGAGAGGTACTTGTGCTCCCACATTAATCACGGCTCTACAGCCAATCAAGAGTGTCTGTGAGCTCGCGCACGTGGAAGGAGCGGCTAGCGCTTTCCTCCGAGTGTGTTACTCCGCCCCTAATGGTGCGTGAGCAAGCAGTTCGAAAAGATGCGGTCGGCATTTATTTATTTATTTTTATTAATTAATGTCACTACAGGATAAAATACAAAAGTCATTTTATATATTTTAAAAAAGCTTGTAACGTCAACTTACAGCACATCATTACTATGGTTTCAGTATGCTTTACAGTTAATTAAGCAAATATCTACAAAACAAAACTATTTTCAAAATCTTTATCATTTAAATATTGTATCAGAGTAAATATTGGACATTAGAGTAAAGATTGTAATACTTTCATAATATTTCATGCTGTTTAATTGATAGTAACTTGCACAAAATCTCTGTTCTTCAATTATTCATCGTCATGAGTTGGTTTTTATTGCAGTGAACCTTTTCATCTTTTAAAAATGAAATTCAGGGAACATGCTTTTTATTATTTTTACAGAAAATTAATTTTAACTATTTAAAAAGCTTAATTGAGCAGATATCAGGATTTGAGTAATGTCACTTATCAAATGTTACCAAACATAGCAAATGAAGTTAATTTCCTCCTCGCAATCTCTGTTCTCCGAGACACCAGCCCCAATGTCTAGTGCTCCACACTGGAAAGGGCTTGCAGGGCATGAAAGCATTGAAGTCAGGCTCCCTACAGAATCTTGATTCACCCAGAACCATGATCCATCCATGAACCGTAGGCCGGTCCAGAAAGTGGGCGTCAGAATATAAGTACTCATTTTGTAGAGCAGAAAGAAATCTGTCTCTGTATTGAGGCTTACCAGGTCAGTGTAGTGTGTCCTGCAATACATCAGAGCCTTTTCCCAGGTCATCATCTCCTGAACCACAATCATCTGAGGTGACTAGTTGTAGCAAGCAAAGGGCATGATTTTTGCACAGTTATCATCTTCCCACACATAATTTCTAATAAATGCACAATTTTCAGTGGATGCCCATTTCAGGATGCCCATTTTTCCACATTGAAAATTCCAGTACACTTCCAACAGACCAATGTGTAAACGATGTCTCATTTGGGTTTTTTTAAGGCCGATCCAGCAACTGTCAGATTCAAGACTCATTGTTTGATTTATGAAACTATTGACTTCAAATTCCGCGTCAAAAGCTGACAGATCTTCATAATTATAACTGCAGTATGTTTGAGCATCAGTCCAAGACAAATTCATACTGTAGTGAATGTATGTTCTTAAGAACAAACCTGAGGCTACATCTGTTAGAGCCAGTAGGACAAGGACTAAAAGAACAGCCTTCATTCCTCAGTGTTCCGCGACAGAGTTTGGGTCTGAAGATTCTGCAGGAATTCAATTACTGGTGATCGCATTAATGCCGAAAATGCCAAGCAAAGTTGTCAGTCTGAGGGAAAGGACAATGCAAACGTTATGCAAATGCAGAATGGACATGATTTGAATTTCTTTACCTTAAATAAACAGTGCAGACCTTTTTCATCTGAAATCCCTTTCCTCTTGTATTAATAAATAAAAAAACAGCTATTTAAAATAAATTTGGTAATACATTTTCTGTTTATGATCGATAGAATTAAATAGGTTTGAGTGATTATGATGTACAAAATGTAAGATATCATATACATTTAAAGTGCTGATGCACTTGATGCTGATCAACTGTATATTAATCCCTGTATCAAGTCACTGTTATCCACAAATGTTTGGTTACAAAGGCAACCTGTACAAGCATTGCCGTAAGATTATTTTCAAGAATTTAAAGATCATTAATATAAAAAATAATGTATGTGTTATTGAGATTGAAAAAATTTATCAAATGTGACAGTTAACAACTTTTGCTTTCAAACTGATTGAAAAGTATATGTTTTGACAAATGACAATGGATGGAGGGATTACAGTATCTTAGGGAGTTGACAGAGGCGCTATCAGAATGTCTAAATTTGTCTGCTGTGGCAGGCATCAGAATAATAAATAAATTCATGTAAATTTGTAGATAAAACCCAAAGCTTTTATTAAAATGATGAAAACTACATGAAAACAAAACAAAGGCAGGAGTCAGCATGAAAAAGAACCAGGATCTATGGCTTCGAGTTAGCATGTGTAACAAGCCAAGGCGCCAGCTGCGTTCCACAAGGACCTCGCAGGACCGCCACTTTTTCGTTTGGGATTAATCTCCTGTGTTTATGCATATTTGCCTGCAGATCCAGTCGGAGGGAGTTTGGAGTAGGGTTTGGTTTTTTCGTTTTGTGCAAAAATTTTATGTTGTGATTTCCCTGCTGAAAGACAAACAAAAAGAAAAGAAAGAATAATAAAATAACGTGTGCTCACGAACTACCTGCATTTTGTGTCCGCTGAAGTTATTCTGCAACATGACAGATGGACGGACCCCTCAGGACGCAGCAGGAGTTCCCCTGCCGGATGAGAATGCCTGGCTCCACAGCTACCTGCGAGATCAGCAGCAGGAGATCGGCAGCTTGGCAAGAGCCGTACACGACCTGGCGTGCAGCGTGAGCCAACCCGCCACCTCGAGGTTACCTCCGGCCGCTCCACACGCACCTGTCGCGCCGACACTTCCACGTCCCGCCCCTCCAGAAAGATATGGAGGTGATCCTGAGGGATGCCGGTGATTCCTGCTCGCCTGCGAGTTGTTCCTCGCGGACTTCCCCAACATGACAGAGCCACAAAAGGTGAGCCCAACATCTCACTGGGCGCGCGCTGGACTGGGCTACGGCCATGTGGAGCACCGGAGGTGCCACGACGAACACGTACCATCGCTTCATCGAGGCCCTTCGCGCCGTATTCGACCACCCGGACCAAGGGAAAACGGGAGAGCAACAGCTGCTGAGGATCAAACAGGGTAACACTCCAGTGTCTGAGTATGCTGTGAAGTTCCAAGTTCTAGCAGCAGAGAGCGGGTGGTGCGAGAAGAGCTTGCTAGCTAGATTCCGGGATGGACTAAGCCCTGAGATCCAGATGGAGCTGGCTTGCAGAGATGCTGAGGTCTCCCTAGAGGAATGCATCTCTTTAGCTATCAAGCTCGACCAGCACCTGCGCAGTCAACAACGGCGCCCCTCGCTACGACCAGCCAAGCAACCCGACTCACAGCGTAGACCAAGTCCTCATCAGCTGTCGCCCCCCGAGCGCAAAGGGTCCTCGACAGAGCCCACCTCGCACACACTCACCTTTTTGTTTACCCGCACACCTCTCTTTTGAAAATAACACCTTGTCTGTTTTTCCCCTAATAGATTCCGTGTCGGCTGGAAACCTCATCTCCTCGTCTGTCCTTTCCGCGCTGCAAGCTCACGTGTCGAAGCTTCCGTCCCCAATGTCTATTAACGCTCTGGATGGCCATCCCCTAAAACAATCGCCACTTGAAACCATCTCTGCGCCCCTTCGATTAACGTTTCCCGGCCACTCTGAGGAAATAAAATTTTTTGTGCTCCCTCAGGAGGGCCATTCCATCGTGCTGGGTCTACCATGGCTCCATTGGTTTTCACAATCCAAATTTTGATGGGGCAAAATCTCGCATCCGATCATGGTCCCCACGGTGCGCTAAATCATGTAAACCGTTACCATTGACGGTCCAAACCACCACTATTGAAAGCCAGAGTGACAAAGTGTCTGTCAGTGTGCCACCAGAGTATGCGATCTTTAAGGATATGTTTAGTGTTAGGGCAGCCGCGAGACTTCCTCCTCATCGTCCGTGGGACTGCGCGATCGAGCTCCTGCCGGAGAAAACACAGCCCTGCTCGCGTGTTTATCCGTTGTCCCTGGAGGAGACCAGGGCGATGGAGGAATACGTGAGTGAGGCTCTCCGACAGGGGCTCATCAGCAGGTCCAATTCTTTCTTTTTATTTCTTTTTCATAAAAAAAGGCAGGGGCTTACGGCCCTGTATAGATTATAGAGGGCTTAATGCAATTACAGTAAAATATAAGCACCCACTACCACTGGTTCCGGCCGCTATCGACCAACTCCGAGAAGAATCCATATTCACTAAACTCGACCTCCGTAGCGCTTACAACCTCGTTCGTGTGCGTAAAGGTGATGAATGGAAGACTGCGTTTAGCACCTCATCGGGCCATTATCAATATAACGTGATGTCATATGGGCTGGTAAACGCACCTGTGGTGTTTCAGGGGTTTATGAATGACGTGTTTCGGGATATGTTTAACTGTTGTGTGATAGTATACTTGGACGATATTCTAATATACACACGATCGTATCCCGAGCATGTTAAGCATGTAACCGCCGTCCTTCGTCGGCTGCGTGCACACGGGCTCTATGCGAAGGCAGAGAAATGTGAGTTCCATAAACGAGAGATCGCATTTCTGAGCTATCGCATAGGGCCACGGGGGGTCGAGATGGAGAAATCAAAGGTGGAGGCGGTAAAACAATGGCCGGAACCCAGGTCAGTAAAGGCGCTACAAAGTTTTCTTGGGTTTGCCAATTTCTACCGGCGATTCATACGGAACTTTAGTTCGGTAGCAGCACCCCTTACCTCACTACTAAAAGGAAAAACTAACACACTGAAAGCGTTTTCGGCTGAAGCCGAAACAGCATTCACATCTGCACCAATCTTATGGCTTCCCGATCCCGAGAGGCCGTTTATAGTGGAAGTAGACGCTTCCGAGGTGGGGATAGGGGCGGTGCTTTCACAGCGCCAGGGGCAACCTGAGAAACTTCATCCTAGCGCGTTTTTTTCTCGTAAACTGACACCTGCCGGGCGCAATTATGATATCGGTAACAGGGAACTGCTGGCTAGGCGTTAGAGGAGTGGAGACACTGGCTAGAGGGAGCCAAACACCCATTCATAGTCCTGACTGATCATAAAAATTTGGCATACATCCAACAGGCAAAAAGATTAAACACTCGACAAGCCCGGTGGGCGCTGTTCTTTACACGTTTCCACTTTCACATCACCTATCGGCCGGGATCAAAGAATAAAAAAGCGGACGCGTTATCACGCTACTATTCAGCCCCCATTCCAGAAAAAAATCAAGAGCCCATTCTGCCCACGGCTCTATTGGTCGCACCGGTGACGTGGGACTTGGATGCCGAGATCGCCCGGTGGGCACGGACAAATTCCGTGCCTCCCGGGTGTCCTCGGGGTCGGACCCACGTCCCCGAGGCACTTCGTAACACATGACACGCACGTTTAAGATTCTAGGGCAAAAATATTGGTGGCCGAGAATGAGGGAAACCGTAAAGACAGTCGTTTTGTCCTGTGCTATTTGTGCTACCACAAAAAGCCCGCGTAGCTTACCGGTTGGTAAATTAATGCCCCTACCAACACCAAACCGACCGTGGTCACACATCGCTGTGGATTTCGTCACGGATCTGCCGGTGTCTAAAGGGTACACTACTATTCTGGTCATAGTAGATCGGTTTTCGAAGGAAGGTCGTTTCGTCCCGTTTGGCTCTCTCCCCTCTGCCCTCCAAGTAGCAGAAGCTCTCTTTGACTCAGTGTTTTGTTACTATGGCATACCCAAAGATGTTGTTTCTGATCGTGGTCCCCAATTTATCGCCAAAGTCTGGAAAGCGTTCTTCCAGAAATTGGGGGCCACTGTTAGCCTAACATCGGGCTATCACCCCGAGGCGAATGGGCAGGCAGAGCGGACTGTCCAGGAACTCGGGAGAACTCGGGCCAGGGGTAGCTCAGTGGTTAGGGCATTGGACTATGGTTCAGAAGATCCCAGGTTCAAACCCTACAACCACCAAGTTGCCACTGTTGGGCCCTTGAGCAAGGCCCTTAACCCTCAACTGCTCAGATGTGTAACGAGATGAAAATGTAAGTCGCTCTGGATAAGAGCGTCTGCCAAATGCCTAAATGTAAATGTATCTTCGAGCATACTGTAATAGCAGACAACACGAATGGGCTAACTGACTACTTTGGGCGGAGTACGCCCAAAATTCGTTAGTACACTCCGCAACCGGCCTAACGCCGTTCCAATGCACACTTGGGTATCAACCTCCGCTTTGCCCTTGGATGCCACTCCCACCGAGGTGCCCTCGGTGGACCAGTGGTTCAAAACAGCAGAAAAAGTGTGGGAGGATGCGCACACGCAAATCTCCCGGGCAGTTTTCCGATAGACGAAGGAAAGAAAGTCCTCAAGGGGGGGGTACTGTAACACCGGTACCACCACGGTCCGGGGAAATAAGATCTGGATCTCTGGACTACTGAGCCGTCGCTTTGTCTCCCCCTAGTGTGTCTACGTTGGTATGTATCCCAATCACTAATCACTAAACTCTCCCCTGTGTGTCTATTTAAGCGGTGTCTCAAAGAATCTCCGACGTGTGGGAACATATTCCCTAAAGATCGTTCCGTCAGTTTAATTTCCGCTCTCTCTGCTGTCACTAATCATGTCATGTCGTAAAAAATTATTAAGCCTATAAAAATCATGTCTCAGCATTTGAATTATCCCCAAAATAATTTAAATAAAATTGTAAGCATATTAAAAAAGGTCAAACATGAAATGCAATGACAGAAAACAGAAAATCAGAAATTAATAAATTCATATGAACAGTTACACAAAAAAGCCTTATTACATTTACCAAAATAATAATAATAATAATAATAATTAAAAAAACGAGATGTCAGCTTAATTGCCTAATGAAGGTCAGGCCTATTGTCAACAGAGAAGGCCCAGTATGTAATTATGGCCTGTCCATTTATTGAAGAACCTGTGGATGAGGGTGCACGGATATTAGAAAGAGCTTTTAGACCACCAGCCCCAAGGGTCTTTAGGGACAGAGTAAACCCTCTTGCCTTCCCAGATGACTATCTGTGGAAGAGAAACCGGTTCAGCAGACCCAGCATAGTCTACCTACTCTATGAGCTGTTGGAACCACACATCAGCAAACCCACCTTCACCTTGAACTCTTCTGTCACACCTACAGCACATCTCACCACTGTCTTAGCGCTCTCAGACATGTCCTGCACCACTGTAACATAATTCTCTGCCACTCCAGCATAGTCCACCTATATGAGCTGTTGGAACCAGCTCCTCGGGTTTTCCCAATGTCTTGGGTGCTGTGGACGGCACCCACATCAAAATACAGGCCCCAGCTGGACCAACTGAGGCGGACTATGTGAACAGGAAGTCTTTCCATAGCCTCAATGTACAGGTATGTAGATTGGCAATAACTCCGTACATTGCCAGTGATTTAGCTCTGAATTTGACATTGTTCATCAATTCATATATTGAGCAATCTTAAATTAATGCTCTGCCAGACAAAATATGCTATATCACTAAATCCACTCTCTGTGTTCAGATGATCTGTGACAGCAACTGCCTAATTACTAATGTTGAGGCAAAATGGACAGGCTCTGTCCATGACTCCAGGATCTTTCGAGCATCCTCACTGGCAGAGGTTTGCAGAAGGCAAGAGAACATTTCAAGCAAGGGTTTTTACTTCACAAGCATTTTTCATGGAAACTAGTGATCATTATTTTAAAAGATAAATAGTTGGAACAGTCAGTAGGCACACATAACTTTATAAGTCTTCATATATACAGTCTTGAACTGGAGTGTCACAGCATATGTAATTGATACCTTCTTTTGCAGGGGAGTTTAATGGAGTCCTGCTTGGGGACAGGGGTTATGCCTGCATGCTCAAAATGGACACTATTTCCTTTATTCACATTGTCCAGAACAGATGGCATTTCAGAACTAGAGATGGTCTAATTAGTAACTTTTTTTAAACATTAACATAACATCTTTTCATGTAAAATACACGTTCCCAATAAATAAAAATAACAAAACAATAATTTGAACAAGTTGGAAGACTTTATTCAAGGTGCAAAAATATGTCCGTGTATTAAATCACCATGCGCAGCGTTTGCTCAGCAGCTGAGAAAAAAACTGCCCGTGTTTTACCTGTCTGGCTCATTTCGGATCTATGTTTCGTTCATCCATTCATATGGGCTTTTTAAATATCGCGGGCGCGCGCACAAAGTGAGACTATGCAAGCCTGCCTTGAATAAGCCTCGATTAATTACAGCTGAGCTCCGTTTGTGGAACCACATGAGGCTTAATTTGGAGATGCCGCTAACTTGAGTCTCACTTTTGCGCGGAAGTCTGGCTTTATTTAGCTACTTTCATGGAACAGCCCCCAGGACACCATTTCTCTGATATCAGGACATTCTTGGTACAGTCAGGTGTTCATGTCTCCAACTACACGATCAGACGACATTGTCGTTCTCGTCACCTGACTCCTGCAATTAAAACACCAACTACATTGAAAGTGACCAGGTAGGTTATGTCAGTACATGTTTCATATAAAATCTAAAATTTTACATTAATCTGACATCGAATAAAATGCAGTTTTTATTTGTATAGTGCTGTACTTCAGTGTATTGAAGAAATGCTGGACGAGGATGATGAACGGTCTGCTAAACATATTCAAAACGAGCTTCAGATCAGAATGCAATTGAAATTATCACTTCGCACCGTAAGGAGGTCAATAAAGAAACTTAAATGGACTTTTGGCAAAGCCCGGTAAGCATCTATAATAATTTTAGTGACTATACATTATATTTTGTATTTAATACATTTATCTATATATTTACTTGTTCGTGTTTTTTGGTTTGTTTGTTTAGCACAGACCCTATGATTCAGGACACCAACAAAGCCCTGCGTCTCAGCCAAGCGCAGCAGTGGATGGCTGTCAAAGAGACCTTTGACAATGTAATCTTTGCTGACGAAACAACTGTGGCTTTGGAGCGCTTTGCGTTGATGTGCTACAGAAAAAAGGGTCGGCACGTAGCGAAACCTAAGGCCAAACATCCCATAAAACTTCACGTTTGAGGGGCCATATCCCATCAGGGACCAGGACCAATAGTTGTATTTGAAGGTAAGTTCTACAGTATACTGTATAATGTACACCACATTTTTACTTGATGAGTTACAGTAGCTGTATAGTTGATTAATATTACTGAATTTCGACTTTCTATCAATTTACAGGAATTATGGACCGGCATTATTATGAAGAAAGCATAATAAAATCTGATCTGGCGCCATACATTCAACAACAATTTAAAGGACCTCATCGTTTCTTCCAGGGTAAAGAAAATAATGAGCTTGTGATATTTTGTAATTTCTGTTAGTGGAATATATGTTTTATAGTGTTTATAATTCATCAATGTGTTTTATAACGTTTCTTTCATGTACGCTATAGACAACGACCCAAAGCATACAGCAGCGAGACAGTGTATTGCTGAGGTGGGGATCAACTGGGTGAAAACACCAGCCGAGTATGTTTCTTACGCCCTGTGTTCCGTTATTTTAGATTCGTTTGTTTATGAAATGTTCACATGAAAATTTCCTCTAACTTGTATTCCTTACTGTCATGTCGACTCACTGGTAAATTCACACACAGAGGAACGCAGGTGCAGGAAATACAGTCTTTTATTCAGAGTCCCGTTTTTGATTTGAACAAACTTAGATATTATATATATTATATTAAGTCCCGAGGGCTCTTCTCCAGGGACGGTCTGCAGGCGGAAACACAAACACGAAAAATAAGAATCACTCGAAGAATTTATACTTGAAAGTAACTGAGAACTGCAACAGAACCGGGATCAGTCCGAACGCGAAAAGCCGTCTTGCTTCCGCTGCCTCGCCTGCAGATACCATCTTAGACCTGGGAGAGATAGAGAACAGATACATGAGGTGAACGGGAATGGTGTGCACAAAGGTGACCAGACATTGTGGTATGGGTTCGGCTGGGTTAAATAGTGAGACACACAAGGTAGACACAGGTGATTTCTCTTTGTTGTTAATGAGTGACACTGACATACGTAGACACACTAGGGGGAGACAAAGGCTACGGCTCAGTAATCCGGTGAACCTGATCTCCGGGGCTGGGGCAGATCGGATGTTACATTACCCCCCCTCCCAGGACCGGCTTCCTGAAAGAGAGGTGGGCGCTCCCCGCTAGGTACCGAAGGGGGTCAGGACCCACCGGCCTGATGGAATTGCCGGCGAGCGGGTCGGCCAGGAGGTCGTGGCGCAGGACGATCCGGTCGAGCTTGATGGAACTCGAATATGAGTTCTGGGCTCAGGATGTCCTTTGCCGGGACCCAGCTGCGTTCCTCCGGCCCATACCCCTCCCACTCCACCAGGTACTGAAGGGAGCCCCCTCGCCTTCGGGAGTCCAGCAGTTGCTGGACTCTAAATGCAGGAGCGCCCTCGATCTCCACAGCCCCAGGGAGTGAAGGGTCTACGACGCCTCCGTCTAATGGTCCCCGCATCACTGGCCTGAGAAGAGAGATGTGAAAGACAGGGTTAATGCGCATGTGTGAAGGGAGTTGCAATTTAAAAGAAACAGGGTTGATTTGAGAGATTATAGGGAAGGGACCGATAAATCTGGGGGAGAGCTTACGGCAGGGGAGGTTGAGAGAGAGGTCCTTTGTCGAGAGCCAAACCCGATCTCCTACCTGGAGCGGAGGACTTTCCCGTCGCCGCCTATCGGCGAATTTCTTGAACCGGCGAACTGCTTGGGAGATACTGGCATGCGCCCCCTCCCATACTTTTTCCGCTTTCTTAAACCACTCATCCACCATGGGGATATTGGTGGGAGTGGCATCCCAGGGACATAGCGGTGGCTGATGTCCGAGCACACATTGGAACGGCGTTAGGCCGGTTGAGGAGTGTCTTAGTGAGTTTTGCGCATATTCCGCCCAGAATAAACAGTCCGCCCATTCATGTTGCCGACTACTACAATATGCGCGGAGGAATTTCCCGAGATCTTGGACAGTCCGCTCTGCCTGCCCGTTAGACTCCGGGTGATAGCCTGACGTTAGACTAACAGTGGTCCCCAATTTCTGGAAAAAAGCTTTCCAGACTTTTGCGACAAATTGGGGACCACGATCGGAAACAATATCTTCCGGTATGCCGTAGTAGCGAAACACATTGGTGAATAGGGTTTCTGTCACCTGGGAGGCGGTTGGGAGGGCGCAGAACGGAATAAACCGGCAACCTTTTGAGAAGCGATCTACTACTACTAAGACTGTCGTGTACCCTTTGGACACTGGCAGGTCCGTCACAAAGTCCACCGCTAGGTGGGACCACGGTCTGTTAGGTGTGGGTAAGGGCATTAATTTTCCAACTGGCAACCCTCGAGGGCTCTTGGTGGTTGCACAGGTAGCGCAAGACGAAACGACTGTTTTCACTGTTTCCCGCAGATTTGGCCACCAGAACCTAGGTTCTAGTAGTTGGCGTGTTCTTACTTCGCCGGGATGTCCTGATGACAAATTAGTGTGTGCCTCTACTATCACTCGTTCACGTAGCGACTCCGGCACGTAGGTTCGATCCGGAGGACAGCCCGGCGGCACGGGTTCTGACCGTGTCGCTTGGGCTATCTCCGCATCGAGGTCCCACGTGATCGGTGCCACCACGAGCGATGGGGGCAGAATGGGTTCAGGCACCTGGGGTCGGTCCTGCGTCGCAAAGCAGCGGGATAACGCATCCGCTTTTAAATTCTTAGAGCCGGGGCGATAAGTAATAATAAAGTGGAACGGAGTGAAAAACAGTGCCCAGCGGGCTTGTCAGGGGTTTAGTCTTTTTGCTTGTTGGAGGTACTCCAAGTTCTTATGATCTGTGAGTACCGTGAATGGATGTTCCGACCCTTCCAACCAATGCCTCCACTCCTCTAACGCCGCCTTTATTGCAAGCAGTTCGCGATTTCCGATATCATAGTTGCATTCGACAGGTGTCAGTTTTCGCGAGAAAAAAGCACAGGGGAATAACTTCTCCGGGTGGCCATGGCGCTGTGACATTACCGCTCCGAGTCCTACCTCCGACGCATCGACCTCCACTACGAAGGGCTTGTTAGGGTCGGGAAGTTTGAATATAGGCGCGGATGTAAAAGCTTGTTTTAGGCGCTGAAACGCGACGTGCGCGTCCAGCGTGAACTGGTGTAACTTGCGCGGTTTACCCTTTAGTAAGTTAGTGAGCGGTGCTGCCAGTGTACTATAGCCCCTAATAAAGCGCCTGTAAAAATTGGCAAACCCGAGGAAGCTTTGTAGCGCCTTCACTGATGTCGGCTCCGGCCATTGGAGTACCGCTCTGACCTTGGCTGCGTCCATCTTGACCCCCAGTGGCCCTATGCGATAGCCCAGGAATGCAACCTCTGTCTTATGAAATTCACATTTCTCCGCCTTCACATAGAGCCCTGATGTTCCCTCAGTCGACGGAGGACGGCGGTCACATGACGAACGTGCTCTTCGTATGACCGAGAGTATATTAGGATGTCATCTAAATATACTATCACAAACCGGCTTAACATATGTCGGAGCACGTCATTCATGAACCCCTGAAACACCGCAGGCGCGTTCACCAGTCCATAAGCCATTACATTGTATTGATAATGACCTGATGTAGTGCTAAACGCTGTCTTCCACTCATCGCCCTTGCGAACACGAACGAGGTTATAAGCGCTGCGGAGGTCAAGTTTGGTAAAGATGGACGCGCCGCGGAGCAGATCGATCGCGGCCGGAACCAGGGGCAGCGGGTGCTTATATTTTACTGTGATGGTATTGAGCCCTCGATAATCAATACACGGCCGAAGGCCCCCGCCTTTTTTCTCGATAAAAAAGAACCCTGCCGATGCGGGCGACGTGGAGCGACTAATGAGCCCCTGCTGGAGAGCCTCTTTCACGTATTCCTCCATTGCCCGTGTTTCTGACACTGACAATAGGTAAATCCGCGAGCAGGGCGGTGTTTTCCCCGGCAGGAGGTCAATAGCGCAATCCCACGGGCGGTGAGGGGGAAGTCGTGCGGCTGCCCTGACACTAAATACGTCTTTAAACTTCACGTACTCTGATGGCACTAGGGTCGAAACTAGGGCGCTAGGACTTTCTACTGTGGTCGTTTGGGCCATCAATGAGGTTGGCATACAAAATTTCGCGCATCGGGGAGACCATGAAAGGATGCGAGCACCTGCCCAATCAAAATTTGGGTTATGAGAGCTAAGCCATGGGAGGCCGAGCACAACGGACTGACTCACCTGGGATATTACATAAAATTCTAACTCCTCAGTGTGATTCGGGAAAGTTAATCGTAGGGGCACGGAGATCATGTTAACAGGCGATTGACTTAATGGGTTGCCATCGAGAGCGTTAATCATGATCGGGGTTGGAAGCTTCGACACTGGAGCGTGCAGCGAGGAAAGTAGAGAGAATGAAATAAAATTCCCAGCCGATCCCGAATCTATTAGGGGGGAAACAGAAATCACATGATTATTATATGACAATGTAGCTTTCACACAGAATGACCGGTTGGTTCGTGGAGGTGTATGGGTTTTCTCAGTTCATGGGGGTGTGTCCATGTTTATGGTTCGGGGAGAGGTGTTCATGCGTGTGGTTTGTGGTGCTGTGGTTCTTGGACGTGTGTTCGTGCGGGTGGTTCGTGGGGGTGTGTCTGTGTTTACTTTTAATATCGGGCATTCTCGGATGAGATGTCCCCCCCCCCGCAGTACAGGCACAGTCCGGCCGTAATTCGGCGTCGTCTCTCCTGGGCCGACAACCTGGATGAGCCTACGTCCATAGGCTCTGTCATTGGGGCTTCGCGTGGTGCTGGTGGGCTTCTGCTGAGGCGAGGGCGGTGGTGCGGCTCAACCCTGCTTCCTGCCCCCCGGGCGGGGGTCTGCCGTTTCTGACTGCGGAGGTGTTGGTCCAGCTTAATGGCGAGTTGGATAGTCTCATCTAAATCCAACTCGGCATCTCGGCACGCCAACTCCAGTTGGATGTCTGGCTGGAGCCCGTCCCGGAAGCGGGCGAGAAGGCTTTTCTCACACCACTCACTCTCCGCTGCCAGGATTTTAAACCGCACGGCGTACTCGGCGACGGTGGTTGCCCCCTGTTTGATCCTCAGCAGTTGCTGCTCTCCTGTCCGGCCCTGGTCTGGGTGGTCAAAGACAGCGCGGAACGCGCGGAGGAAGCGGATAAAGTCGCTCATATCCCGGCCCCCCGTACTCCACATAGCGGTGGCCCAGTCCATCGCTGCACCTGTGAGCTGTTGCGTGACAAAACTAATCTTTTGTCTCTCATCGAGACCGGGATACTCTGCCAGGTACAGCTCACATGCTAGGAGAAATCTTCTGCAACCCTCTGGGTCACCAGCATACCTTTCGGGGGGGGCGGCTCGTGGTGGAGATCGTGACGTGTGTCTCTGCGCCGCAGGTGGGGGCGACTGTCTAGCCGCGATGTCACGGACACTGTGGGCCAGGTCATTGATTGCCCTGGCCAGGCTGTCCATCTGTCCCTGCTGCCGTCTGATGTAATCCATCATGGGGACTGTGTTATCGCGTACAGGTGTTCTTGCTGCGTTCGGGTAGGAGGTCTGGTCATCTGTCATGTCGACTCACTGGTAAATTCACACACAGAGGAACGCAGGTGCAGGAAATAGTCTTTTATTCAGAGTCCCGTTTTTGATTTGAACAAACTTAGATATTATATATATTATATTAAGTCCCGAGGGCTTGGTGGTACAGCGCAGCGGGGGTGCTACTGGGTTGTAAAATTGTAGTTAATTACTGTGCAATGTTTAAATTTTAGATTGTATTTATAAATAAACAAACCAAATAAAATTATTCCATGTGTATTTACCCTTTGTAAAATAGCATTAAAATGATGGGTTGTGTATCGAGCGATTAAAAACAATACAAGGCACATTACTGTATGATAGGGAACCTTTCTATCTCTTCCATTCCAGTGATTAAAAAACGGCATTCGCGCGTCCCTAGCAAGGAGCATTTACTTACATCTAAACTGAGTCATTTACATAAATCACTGATCACATTTAAACAATTTATTCATACAGATGTACATGTTTTATAGGTTTGTTACTGAAGAACTGTGGCAGCGGGCCACAATAAATGCAGGATTATTTTTTTTATAGTTTTATATAAATAAAAATGCTTTTATACTGTATATATATATATATATATATATATATATATATATATATATATATATATATATATATACATATATATATATATATATATAATTTTTATAATAATTTTGGGATACGCATGTATGCATCGTGTCTTTTGTGTGAATTATTAATGAGACTATTCTGCTTCCATAGACACTGCACATTCATCACACATAGAACACACACTTCACACACTGCACCCCCCCCCCCCCCCCGCGCCCCCACACACACACATTACAAATCCTACACACACTACATATCCTACACACATTACACATATTACATACACTTCATACATTGCACATCCTACACACACACACACACACACACACACACACACACACAACACATCCTGCAGAAACAGTGACTGGCCCAAGCACCTGCACCATAATCATCTCCACCAAACCCAATCTCAAAATACTGAGGATGGAAAACTGAAATGGGATTTCTGATATCTCAAATGGTGTAGCCATGCCGATGCCTAATGCTGAAAAGTGGCTAATAACTTCAGGCATTCCCCTTTAAGTGCACATTATGGAAGTATATTAGTGCCAAAATTCCTGAAAGCAAAATAGCAGGTTGAATTACATGAACTGAAAAAAACGTGTTGAAATAAAAATGTTTGAATTTTTCTGCATTGCAATTTGATCTGAATTGAAAAAAAATCCTTAGAGCATTTACAATGTTTCAAATTTTTGCCACTGCAATTTATTGTGGTTGTATATTTCAAGTGAAAAATGTAATTCAAGCATTTAAAATTCAATGCAAAAATATTCAAGTTAATAAATTGCTGTTCAAAAATATTTTCAGGTGTTAAAAATACAATCTTTATTATTTTTCAATCTTACAAATTCAAGTTACAAAATTCAGGTAGTAAAAATTCAGGTAACAAAATTCAGGTAGTAAAATTCAGGTCGATAAAATTCAGGTAACAAAATTCAGGTCGCTAAAATGCTGGTCTTCACATCCGGGATATCACAGGAAGAGCAGTGGAGTACCGCGTGCTGCTGAACGTGCCGCAATGCACTTTAAAGTGTGCTTCCTGATCCCTCTGCAGTCTACTTTCCAGAAAGGCTGGGTTGCCAGTTGCACAATAAACGGTTAAAATGCCCCCATTCCGTAAACGCCATATTCAAAGCAAAGCCGGCGCTCTTTCATTCACACGCGAGAGCGATGGGTTTCCCGCCCCTGCGCTCGGTAATGTTACAGTCTGTGGAAAAATTCTGTACAGCAGAAGAAACTAATTTAGGAAGCAGTCAAACAGTTCAGCGAGTGACATCAGAGTAACTGCAGACGAAAAGAAACTGATAGAGACAATTCAAGACAAAGAATAAAGACAGACAGACAGATACTTTATTGATTCCAAAGGAAATTCCAGATATCCAACAGCAATAGAGACAGTAACAGTAAGACAGGTTATAGACTGCACCAAGGGCGTAGATTTGGTCTGGACATTGGTGGGGACCTATGACTCCACCCCTCTCGTTAACAGAAATAAACTGCTGGCATATTTATTTGACATCAATATTGTCCAGACTGCTCTGGTGGACATGGCATACAGCAGCATTGTTCAATCTCATTTGTGTCATTGTTGATGCAGTCAGTGAATGCATTTTAAAAACTATTTGTGTGAAGTGGATTGTCTATTGGTGAACTGTAACTAAATTCTAGTATGTAGTATATCAATTTCTTTCACAAGACTCATTTCTGACAAACAGTCGTCATTAGATTAGGAGAACTGACAGCGATCATATTTATACTTTTACATTTAGCTGTTTAATCTGCTGTTAGTTTGAAGTCCGTATTCACAGACTATAACCTGCCCTGCTGTAATGAATGTGCGTCAAAGGGGTAAAAAAAATAAAATAAAAAACACTAGCAGTAACGTTAACTGTTGTCGTTACTTTGATGGACTTTGATGGATTCACTAGCGAACTTGAAGCTCCTTATGTCCAGTTTCTTTTCTTTTTTTTTTTTTTTTTGCTGCCGCCTCCTCACATGTCTGTCACCCAACACACCTTCTTGCACGGGAAAAAAAATCCACTGCATTTGGCGCTGCTTGTGTCTGAACGCAGCCAATAGCCTATCACATGATAGCAGGGAAAGGAACAGCCAATCAAAATGTTCATGTGTTTTGGGGGCGGGAGGACTCAACGAGAGAACGTGATTTATCCCTTTCTGCGTGTCTAGGTTAATGCTGACAGCACGATTTTATTAAATTTTTTTAAGTGGATTAAATTATTGGTGGGGACATTTCAATGGTCGGAAGATATTGGTGGGGACACATCCCCTCCGTCCACCCTAAATCTACGCCCCTGGACTGCACACTGTATATTTTACAGTCAGTAGACACAGGGTCATGTGGGAACTGACCAGAGGTACTAGTGTAATGATGTACAAAAACTACAAGATATATAAAAAGGATATAAATAAAAAATATAAATTACAATAAAAGAGAGAAATGGGGTTAATTGCAGTGACGCCATTGATGTACAATTTTATATGCGACAAAGTCACAGTGCGACAGGTATTAATTTATCCAAGACTTATGACTTCATACTAAATATTAAACTGAAATGTTGTAATTGCATGCATAAAATAATTAGTGACAAAAATGTTTATTTATTTATTTTATTTTAATCAGACTGACATTAAACCGTACTATCCACATTTTACGTTTTTCTTAATTACAAAATATTTATGGTTACCTTTATTTATAAGCAATATAAATTTAACAAAGTGTAAAGAGCATGTATGTTGTTGCTGCTGCTGAGGAAATTTATCCCATCTTGTTACTGAATGTGACTCTACACTACCGAGCGCAGGGGCGGGAAACCCATCGCTCTCGCGTGTGAATGAAAGAGCGCCGGCTTTGCTTTGAATATGGCGTTTACGGAATGGGGGCATTTTAACCGTTTATTGTGCAACTGGCAACCCAGCCTTTCTGGAAAGTAGACTGCAGAGGGATCAGGAAGCACACTTTAAAGTGCATTGCGGCACGTTCAGCAGCACTCCACTGCTCTTCCTGTGATATCCCGGATGTGAAGACCAGCATTTTAGCGACCTGAATTTTACTACCTGAATTTTGTTACCTAAATTTTGTTACTTGAATTTGTAAGATTGAAAAATAAAGATTGTATTTTTAACACCTGAAAATATTTTTGAACAGCAATTTATTAACTTGAATATTTTTGCATTGAATTTTAAATGCTTGAATTACATTTTTCACTTGAAATATACAACCACAATAAATTGCAGTGGCAAAAATTTCAAACATTGTAAATGCTCTAAGGATTTTTTTCAATTCAGATCAAATTGCAATGCAGAAAAATTCAAACATTTTTATTTCAACACGTTTTTTTCAGTTCATGTAATTCAACCTGCTATTTTGCTTTCAGGAATTTTGGCACTAATATACTTCCATAGCACATGCACTCTTTGTCCACTGTCTTTCTTTCTAACAGCATCACCTGGGAACCGAACCAGCGATCTCCGGATGATAGGACGAGCACTTTACCACTGCGCCACTTGGAGGCTTGTATTGCGCTTTTAACAATTGACATTGTCACAAAGCAGCTTTACACAATCAAAAGAAGTATTGACATGTGTATGAACTGTACAGTAAATGTGTATGAATTAAATTTTATTTATATAGCGCTTTTAACAATGGTCATTGTCTCAAAGCAGCTTCACAAAAAATATATGAATCAAAATGATCAGATTGTCCCTGATAAACAAGCTGAGGACGACAGTGGCAAGGAAGATGAGAAGGCAATAGGAAGAAACCTTAAGAGGAACCAGACTCAACAGGGAACCCATCCTCATCTGGGTGATAACGGATAGCAGGGATTGATCTGCACTCATACTGTGTGTTAGGAGGCTGGAGGTTCAGTATAACAGGAGATGTGTTTAATTTAAAAACAAAACTAAAAAAGTTAAATAGAGTCCAGTTCGTTATTGGAAGCTCAGGTAGACTGTAGGAAACTCCAGTCCTGAACTATAGTATCAAATGACTGCAGTCACGAGTTCTCAGAGAAACAGCTGTCTGTATCAGGATGAGTCAAACAGGTCTGGGGGCAGAGGGGATCAGAGTCTGGATCATTGGCAGCTCAGGAGAGACATGAATAGTGAGAGAGAGAGAGGAGAAGAGAGAGAGGTTTTAAACTCACTTTTATTGTAACAAGTTGAAGGACTTTTTTTTACAATTTTATATTAAGAAAAGGAAAAAAAGAGAGAAAAGAAAGAGTGAAGATAGCGGAAAGAAAGAAAAAGAGAAAAAAAATGTATGTATGTACTTATATTTACACACATGCACCTTTCTACACATATTACATACACACACATTATATACATACATATACACATACAGTGGTGTGAAAAACTATTTGCCCCCCTCCTGATTTCTTATTCTTTTGCATGTTTGTCACACAAAATGTTTCTGATCATCAAACACATTTAACTATTAGTCAAAGATAACACAAGTAAACACAAAATGCTGTTTTTAAATGAGGGGTTTTATTATTTAGGGAGAAAAAAAATCCAAACCTACATGGCCCTGTGTGAAAAAGTAATTGCCCCCTGAACCTAATAACTGGTTGGGCCACCCTTAGCAGCAATAACTGCAATCAAGCGTTTGCGATAACTTTTACAGCGCTCTGGAGGAATTTTGGCCCACTCATCTTTGCAGAATTGTTGTAATTCAGCTTTATTTGAGCGTTTTCTAGCATGAACCGCCTTTTTAAGGTCATGCCACAACATCTCAATAGGATTCATGTCAGGACTTTGACTAGGCCACTCCAAAGTCTTCATTTTGTTTTTCTTCAGCCATTCAGAGTTGGATTTTTTGGGTGTGTTTTGGGTCATTGTCCTGCTGCAACACCCAAGATAGCTTCAGCTTGAGTTGACGAACAGATGGCCGGACATTCTCCTTCAAGATTTTTTGGTAGACAGTAGAATTCATGGTTCCATCTATCACAGCAAGCCTTCCAGGTCCTGAAGCAGCAAAACAACCCCAGACCATCACACTACCACCACCATATTTTACTGTTGGTATGATGTTCTTTTTCTGAAATGCTGTGTTACTTTTACGCCAGATGTAACAGGACACACACCTTCCAAAAAGTTCAACTTTTGTCTCGTCGGTCCACAAGGTATTTTCCCAAAAGTCTTGGCAATCATTGAGATGTTTTTTAGCAAAATTGAGATGAGCCTTAATGTTCTTTTTGCTTAAAAGTGGTTTGCGCCTTGGAAATCTGCCATGCAGCCCGTTTTTGCCCAGTCTCTTTCTTATGGTGGAGTCGTGAACACTGACCTTAATTGAGGCAAGTGAGGCCTGCAGTTCTTTAGATGTTGTCCTGGGGTCTTTTGTGGACTCTCGGATGAGTTGTCTCTGCGCTCTTGGGGTAATTTTGGTCGGCCGGCCACTCCTGGGAAGGTTCACCACTGTTCCATGTTTTTGCCATTTGTGGATAATGGCTCTCACTGTGGTTCGCTTGAGTCCCAAAGCTTTAGAAATGGCTTTATAACCTTTTCCAGACTGATAGATCTCAATTACTTTTGTTCTCATTTGTTCTTGAATTTCTTTGGATCTTGGCATGATGTCTAGCTTTTGAGGTGCTTTTGGTCTACTTCTCTGTGTCAGGTAGCTCCTATTTAAGTGATTTCTTGATTGAAACAGGTGTGGCAGTAATCAGGCCTGGGGGTGACTACAGAAATTGAACTCAGGTGTGATAAACCACAGTTAAGTTATTTTTTAACAAGGGGGGCAATCACTTTTTCACACAGGGCCATGTAGATTTGGAGTTTTTTTTCTCCCTTAATAACGTAAACCTTCATTTAAAAACTGCATTTTGTGTTCAATTATGTAATCTTTGACTAATAGTTAACGGTTTTTGATGAGCAGAAACATTTAAGTGTGACAAACATGCAAAAGAATAAGAAATCAGGAAGGGGGCAAATAGTTTTTCACACCACTGTACACACACTATATACACACTCACATGCGCGCACACACACACACTCATCCTTACTTGTACACATGTACATACACACAATATATTAACATATGTACAATAATAGATATACTTTTTTTTTTATATAAAAACACCCACTAACCCCTCCCCCCACCCCACGTTCCTGTTATCAAGTCTTTTTTTTTCCAGTATTTTTTTTTTTTTGCCCATTATTTTACAGTTTTATTTACAGTTTGTGGTTTTGGTTTCAGCTGCTGTCCATTTTTTCTTCTTCTTTCTGAGTAGCAGTTTGTTTGTTTTTACCTGTTGTGTTGGTTTTTTTCAGTTTTTTTTTAAAGTTTTGACTACATGTTTTCTCTGTGTTTTGGACAGCTGTAGGAACAGGTTGACCTGCTCCTCTATACCTGCAGGTGTGTGTGCGGTGCTGCACGCGGCCTCCTCCCTCTCCTGTGTTGCGGTGTTCTGAGTCTGACTGCGGGTTTTCCGTTTAATTGTCAGTTCGGACGTCTCCTCTCGTTTTCTCCTCTGTTTTATGTCCTTTGGTGTCTGTGGTGGTTCGCTGGTCTGCGGCTGCTGTGTCTCGGTGCGGACGTTGTGGGCGTGGTCACTGTCAGCACTGAACACTACCGGCATCACGTTCTGCGCTCACGCTGTGTACAGTAGTACCGGTGTTTGGTTCAGTGCCGAGCGCAGGGTATGTCTCAGTGCTGCCGGTGTGTTCAGTACTGACCTGTGGGAGTTCGGGTGTGTCGGTGTGGCCCTCTGCAGGCCCGGACTCCTCGGTGCTCCGCCGGCTG
Source organism: Channallabes apus (assembly GCA_030522415.1). NCBI lineage: Eukaryota > Metazoa > Chordata > Actinopteri > Siluriformes > Clariidae > Channallabes > Channallabes apus. The sequence goes on along the minus strand of CM060116.1, from coordinate 29,051,952 downwards.
CACGGCTCCGTGAGGGCAGCTCAGTCTCTTGTGACCGACGTCCCCGAACTAGAAACACCGCAGCGGCTCCGTGGTGGCATAGACAGTGTAGCTGTTGTTGCCGTCTTTACATTTAAAATTCACATTTAGTGTCTGTTCTTCATTGTTTAAAACCATTAAAACTTGCCAGCGGAAGGACAGGATGTGCCGCATGTTGGGGCTTCTGCACCCGAGTGGGATGGCTCTCATGGGGCTGACAAACTTCCCGAAACGGGCCAGCTCCCTCATTATTGCCTCGTTCTTTATGAAGGGAGGCACGTTGGAGATGACCACCCTCGCGGGTACAGACAGGGGGATGACTTTAACCGCAGCTCCTCTCACACATAATCCACTCCGCGTCAGTGCGCTCGTGAGGTCAGCTTTGTTCATAAACACCACCACCGCCTTGTTCATGCGGGAGGCGGAGTAGATGTTCTCACACCCGGCACACACCTAACACCATGCCGGAGGGACAGAGTCTCCACACCGGCCTCAGAGGCCATGGTGCCTGCTCGCTCTCTCTCTCACTTTAAACTTTTATTTAAACTAAAAAGCATTTACTGATTAGAAAAGAAAAAAAATGTGTGTGTATATATATATATATATATATATATATATATATATAAATAAATAAACAGTCGCCGGAAGAAAAAAACTTGGCGCGACGCCAAGCAGCCTTCCTCACGCTCGCTCACACCCAGCGCATGCGCAGAGAGAGAGAGAGAGAGAGAGAGGGAGAGAAGAGGAGAGAGCAGAAGAGTAGGAGATATAACAGTTAGGTCTGGTCACAGTCACACAAAGTATAATGTGAATGTATATTTAAGCTATGTTTACACTGCAGGTCTCGATGCTTAATTCCGATTTGTTGCCTATATCTGATTTTTCTGACCGTCTGTTTACACGTTCTTTTAACTATGACTCATATCCGATTCACGTGTTTACACTTGCTATACCATCTGAAACATCGCGCATACTTAAAGGGAGGTTCTTGCACTACACACTAGCCAAGAAAGATGAAGGTGATATATCCATAATGCTACCTCTGCTATATATGCAAAGTTCGTGCCCCATGGTTTTAAAATGGAGGAGAAAATAAAACGGCATAATTGCAGCCTGCACGTATGCTTTATTCATCAAATACTGATTTAATGTTATTTAGCCAAAATAAGCATTAACACAAGGCGTGTGTGTGTTGGGGGGAGGGGGGCATTGTTCTTTTCCTTCTTCCATGTCACCTGCGATGTTATCATTCCACCGGAGAATAACATTACGTCATTAAATCGCATATCTGATATGTGTCACATATGAGCAAAAAATCGGAATTGGGTCACATTTACCTGGCAGTGTAAACGTAGCCTTAGTGTAGTGTGCAAACATGGACTCCAGCAGAACTAACTATGACATCATAACTAAAAGGAAGAGCCAGAAGGACAAACAGACATAAGGGGGAACTGGGATGTAGAACGACCAATCACAAACATTTTGCTCGCCTTGCAAACACTTGCAGACTGAGTAACTCGCAATCCAAGTTCCCACTGTAGTAATCGTATAACAGTATAGTGCAACAGTAATAGTATATCTCTGTTAACACAGTCAATGCATTATTTAACATAATGAATGAATAAAGGTTCATTAAAAAAAACTGTGGCAAAAAGAACAAAAGCTTTAAAAATATATATATTTTTTTTAAATGACAAATTTTAATTTGATAAAAACTCTTTTTAACATGTGTTTACACAGTGAGTGGTCTATGTGAATACCAAAATCCCAGAGGTTACAGTATCATGGCCTTGAATGTAACTGTTCTTAGAATTGATCAAATATTGCTTGTTGAAAATGATTTATTATTAATTCTGATGATCTGGTACTACACAGTTAATTATATAGATAATGATTTTTAATTATACTTTATTTCCCTTGGGGCTAAGCTTAAAATTTCATAAAAGTTGTTAAGAAAACTTTATTAATGTTAAGAATGTTGAGTTGAGATGTTTTTGTTAGTCAATGCTTGTGAATATCACCTTACTATCGGAGTTGTTATTGTCATTCAACACTTCTAGAGAAAGTTTCAAAATTCTTTTTTTGCAGTGCTACACTGGAATAAATCTGGAGGGAAACAATCAGCCAAGGAGTGATTACAGTCTTTGAAGACAGACTTGAATTTCCAAAGCTATGCCTCGAAATGCATTAAAAGATACTGTGCATGTGTCCCCTCACAGGACCCGTAGAAATTAAATACCAAAATCTTACTTGTACTGTACTGTTTTGTTATTACTTGTACTGTTATTACTACTGATCGTTCTTACATTCATTCATTCATTTTCTATACTGCTTATTGTGTGTACAGGGTCATGGGGATCTCAGGAGACTTACTGTATGGTATGAGCCAATGTACAACCTGGGCATGGTGTCAATCGATCACAGGGCGCGCGCGCACACACACACTAGTTTGAAGCACACATTTAGACTATATGGCTGCACAAAGGAGATGGACATATTTTCACTAATAATTCCTTTATTTTGAACAAGACAAACTATAATAAAATTTTTAATAATATAATTAATATAATAATTAACAAACAACAAAAAAAAAAAAAAAAAAAAAAGATATTGAACTTCTCTCCTCTCCTTCCGCCCTTACAGCAGGAGTCTTCTGGGTCCTTAGTCACACTGTGAATTTTTTAGATAGATATTATTATTAGGAGCATACACACCAATAAAAACAAACAAATCATTCTCAAACCATGCTGTTTAAAAACAAACTGTTTAAAAATACAGCCACAGACATGACTGCATATGCTCTCACATTTAAAAGTATTCCCATTAAAATTAGTTTTAAAAGACTGTGAGAATAAAAGTGTAATTGATAGAATACCCCATGTAGATGCGGTCATATTATTTCACTAGTTTTGACACGTAGCTAATGTCTTAAAGTTTCACTCACATGACAGAAGTCCGATCTCTTTGTCTCTTGTAGTTTATTTGTCAGCATCAAAGAATAAACACTTCATACAGTCGTCTTGAGTAAATCCACTGTGATTACAGACACCAGTTGCTGCATCTTGCAAATCTCTGACTTTTACAACAACCTATTTGCTGTATCTTGTAGATTATAATCTTGGCTTGGGTATATAACAACACTCTTGTTGTTTCTTACATTCCCAGCTTACGTTAGGTTACGGTTACAACAACCTAGTTGCTGTGTCTTACATTTCTAGCTTACCGGGAGCTGTCATTAGCTGACGGTCAAAAGCTTGTGTTTCCGTAGCCTTCCATATCTATACTGAACTCTCTTTCATATGACAGTCACACAATGGCATGTAATAGTAGAATGACATCACAGACCAACTTACGATTGTCAACTTATGATGCATGACTAAGAAATATATGGCTTATGTAACAAACTTAATGCTTAATGCTTTACTAATGAATAGAACAAGGTAGAATAAATGAAATAACAGCAAATAAAATAAACACAACAACAAATTCATAACAAGTGCGATATGGCACTTACACCCCAGAAATCCTGGAATACATTTGAAACTAAATTCTCTGCATTTTTAACCTCACTCTGTACACATTCTCCTAACGTTATCTCACTCTGTAACTTCAACGTTCATGTGGATAACAGGTTAAATGGGCTCACAAGGGACTTTATGTCATGCCTCGATGCCTTTGATCTACAACAATTCATTGATTTTCTGACTCTCTCAAAAGGTCACACCCTGTTTGTTTCTTAGGTGTTACACCTTTTGACTCTGCTGCATCTGAATATCTGGCCATGAATTAGTCTCATTCACTCTTAATGTTTCACTATCCAAATCTCCTTAGCAGCACTCAATGTCCTTCAAGGACTTTAAAAAAAAACATCTATCCTTCAGCCTTGTCCATGGCAATCAACAATCTCCCATGCACTGACCATCTGGTACCTAAAAACAATGAAATACAGATCCTCCTGGATGAGCTTGCACCACTAAATACACTCTTAATTCAGCTAAATCTGCTGGTTACAATCAGCTGCTTGCATCTGGTGAAGGAAACACCAAAGTCTTGTTCACCCCTGTAAATAGTATCCTGAAAACCTCTGACCCACATGCATCCCACATGTAATACTGCTCAGTGTGATGCCGTCATGACCTACTTTAATGCCAACATTACTAATATTCATCAGCAGGTAGCCTCATCAAGCTTTTCCCATAGCTTGTCTCAAATCATCTCTGCTGACCATCCTTTCATAGTTTTCTCTTCTTTTAAACTCTAAGACAAATCTGAAATTTAGATTTCATTACTCTAAGTCTAAATCACAGTGCATGTGGCAGGGCTTACAAGCCATCACTAACTACAGGACGACATCACCTGCCTGTGACTGTGACGGCTCCCTTCCAGATGCGCTGAACAACTTCTATGCTCGGTTCGACAGGCAGAACGACGTTTTGGCGAGGAAGACCACCCCTCCTCCGAATGACCAGGTGTTGTGTCTCACTACAGCTGAGGTGAGGAAAACTCTACGCAGAGTCAACCCACGTAAAGCTGCTGGACCAGACAACATCCCAGGCAGAGTGCTCAGAGAATGTGCTGAACAGCTGGCAGATGATATCACCAACATCTTCAACATCTCTCTGAGCAGCGCCATCGTTCCTACATGCTTCAAGGCCACCAACATCGTCCCCGTGCCCAAGAAGTTTACTGTGTTCTGTCTCAATGACTACCGTCCTGTTGCACTTTCACCCACCATCATGAAGTGCTTCAAGCGGCTCGTCATGAGACACATCAAGACCCTGCTGCCCCCTCACTGGACCCACTGCAATTTGCGTACTGTCCTAACCGCTCAACGGACGATGCCATCTCCACTACACTCCATCTTGCCTTCACACACTTGGACAAGAAGGACACACATGTTCGAATGCTGTACATAGATTTCAGCTCAGCATTCAACACCATCATCCCCCAACAACTGATTGGGAAGCTGAGCCTGTTGGGCCTGAACACCTCAACTGGATCCTGGACTTTCTGACCAGAAGGCCTCAGTCAGTACGGATCGGGAACTGCACTTCCAGCACCACCACACTGAGCACTGGGGCCCCACAAGGCTGTGTGCTCAGTCCCCTGCTGTTCACACTGCTGACTCACGACTGTGTAGCAAGACAGTTCCAATCACATCATTAATGGCCGTGGTGGGTTTCATTAGCAAGAACAATGAGTCAGCGTACAGAGAAGACATAAAGAGGCTAATGGACTGGTGTAAAGACAACAACCTGTCTCTGAATGTTGACAAGACAAAGGAGATGGTTGTTGACTTTAGGAGAACACGAGCCGACCATCCTCCGCTAAGCATCGACGGATCCTCTGTGGAGATTGTCAAAAGCACCAAAGTCCTGGGCGTCCACCTGGAGAATGACCTCAGCTGATCCCTCAACACCAGCTCCCTTCAGAGTCTCTTCTTTCTGAGAAGACTGAGGAAGGCTCAGCTTCCATCACCGATACTGACCACCTTCTATAGAGGAACTATCGAGAGCATCCTGAGCGGCTGCATCACTGTCTGGTTCGGGAGTTGTGCCATATCGGACCGCAAGACCCTACAGCGGATAGTGAGGACCGCAAAGATAATCATAGGGGTCTCTCTCCCCTCTATTGAAGACATCTACACCACACGCTGCATCCGTAAAGCCACCAGCATTGTGGCTGATCGGACACACCCCTCTCACACACTCTTCACACTCCTGCCATCTGGAAAAAGGTACAGAAGCATTCGGGCACAGACATCCTGACTGTGCAACAGCTTTTTTCCACAAGCCATCAGTCTCCTCAACAAAAAGGGACTGGACTGATAGATAAACACACACACACACACACACTCAGCTTAACTCAACTACCTCAAAATATTGGGACTGGACTGACTAATCAAGACAAGCGCAGACACACTGATCTACACTACCATACTATCATACGCACCAACCTGTAAATGCTTCACCGTTTAACTCGTTTGCACACAAAATTACTGGCCAACTTTTTTGCACCAATTCCTCAATTCTTGCTGCTGTGTTAAGAAATGTTTACAGTTTCTCACTACTTCAACACCCTATTATTCTGTTATAGCATTCTGTTATGTTATGTCGTGTTGCACTGTCACTTTGTTGTTGCTCTTATTTGCACATGCACTTTATGTTGTCTGTAAAACCTGTAGTCTTTACTTAGTTAATAGTTAGTTAGTTATTTTTTGTTCAAATGTGTTAAGTCTATCTGTCTTGTCTCTGATAGCCAGCTAACTAGGCCTCTTTAGTTAGCTAGTTTAGTATTTCTGTTAATTTATGTTGTAAATTTATGTTGCATGTAGCACCTTGGTCCTGCAGGAACGTTGTTTCGTTTCACTGTGTACTAACTGTATATGGTTGAAATGACAATAAAGCCTTTGAACTGAACATTTTGAACTTTGAAATCTTCCACATGTCAGCTTGATCCTCTGCCAAATCAGTGGGTTAAAGCCTGTTCACCTTCGCTCTCCTTTCTCATATTATTCACTAGTCGCTCACTTCCGGCAGTGTCCCATCATCCCTCAAAACAGCTGCAATAACTCCTATCCTCAAAAAACCCGGTGCTAACCACAATAATCTCAACGATTTCAATCTAATATTTAATCTCCCATTCATCTCAAAAGATTCTAAAAAAAGTTTTTGCAATACAGATTAATACTCACTTTAACAACAATAAGCTTTTTAAATAATTTGTCTAGTTTCCACATTTATTTTATATTTCTTTTTAACCATTCTCATTGAATTTAGTAGTTGTGCAGTGACAGAGCATGGGTAAGCATTCCTCTTTCTTTGTTAGTCCTTTAGATTTTCCTACCCTTGCTCTCGGTAATGTGCATTTACAAGATCACCATGATCATCATATTAAGAAAAATAACTGACTAAAATACAATTTATTTAAATTAAACACTCATTATTTATTTCCTGAAGCCACAAGGAGCCACAGCAGAAGGATTAAAGAGCCACATGCAGAAATATTTTACGCATTAATATTGAAATATTTTACATGTTTAATTACACAAAATTAACTATAAATTCCAGTCCATATAATAGAAAGTTTACTGTTAATAAAGGTTCTACTGCTAAATTAAACTGAATTTTAATGAACTTATAGTAAATTAAGTAAAGTTACCTTCTTCAGTTGCTTCTGAATCTCCTGCATCACCTTAGTCAACTTAAAAACATAAAAGGCGAATTAATTTGACTATTTATGTAACACGGTGTGTGTGTTGTTGATTTAACGGTAGATTAAACTGAATTTTAATGAATTGATTGTAAATTAAGTAAATTTACCGCATTCTGGAGATCCGCCTCCTTCTGCTGCAGCTTAGGTATCTTAAAAACATAAAAGGTGAATTAATTTGACTATTTATGTAGCACTGTGTATGTGTGTGTTTTACTGCTAAATTAAACTGATTTTTATTGAATTTATTGTGAATTAAGTAAAGTTACCTCCTTCCGGGCCTCCTCCTGTTTCCGCTCATGCTCAGATTCCTTAAAAACATAAAAGGTGAATTAATTTGACTACTTGTGTAACACTGTATACACACAATATATATATGTGTGTGTGTGTTGTTGATTTACGGCTAAATTAAGCTAAATTTAATGAATTTATTGTAAATTAATTAAAGTTACCGTCTTCAGGAAATCCTGTTTAGTCCGCTCCAGATCAGTTATCTTAAAAACATAAAAGGTGAATTAATTTGACAATTTATGTAACAGTGTGTGTGTGTATTGTTGATGTACTGCTAAATTAAACTGAATTTTAATGAATTTATTGTAAATTTTGTAAAGTTACCTTATTCTGGAGATCCACCTTCTCATTCTGAAGCTTTGATACCTTAAAAACATAAAAGATTAATAAATTTGACTATTTATGTGACGCTGTTTATGTGACTATTTATGTGGTGTGTGTGTGTGTTTTACTGCTAAATTAAGTAAGGTTACCTCCGTCAGGAGCTCTGTCTTCTGCTTCACCATGTTGAACTTAAAGACATAAAAGGTGAATTAATTTGACTATGTTACTGTGTGAGTGTGTGTGTTGAATTACTGCTAACTTAAACTAAATTTTTAAACTTATTGTAAATTAAGTAAAGTTACCTTCCTCGCGAGCTCCATCTTCTTCTCCTCTCTCAGTTTGATGATCTGGTGTTGGTTAAAAACATAAATGGTGGATTAATGTGACTATTTATCTAACTGTGTGTGTGTTGTGTTTGTGTTGATTTACTGCTAAATGAAACAGAATTTTAATTAATTCATTATACAGTGGTGTGAAAAACTATTTGCCCCCCCTCCTGATTTCTTATTCTTTTGCATGTTTGTCACACAAAATGTTTCTGATCATCAAACACATTTAACTATTAGTCAAAGATAACACAAGTAAACGCAAAATGCAGTTTTTAAATGAGGGGTTTTATTATTTAGGGAGAAAAAAAATCCAAACCTACATGGCGCTGTGTGAAAAAGTAATTGCCCCCTGAACCTAATAACTGGTTGGGCCACCCTTAGCAGCAATAACTGCAATCAAGCGTTTGCGATAACTTGCAACGAGTCTTTTACAGCGCTCTGGAGGAATTTTGGCCCACTGGTCTTTGCAGAATTGTTGTAATTCAGCTTTATTTGAGGGTTTTCTAGCATGAACCGCCTTTTTAAGGTCATGCCACAACATCTCAATAGGATTCAGGTCAGGACTTTGACTAGGCTACTCCAAAGTCTTCATTTTGTTTTTCTTCAGCCATTCAGAGGTGGATTTGCTGGTGTGTTTTGGGTCATTGTCCTGCTGCAGCACCCAAGATCGCTTCAGCTTGAGTTGACGAACAGATGGCCGGACATTCTCCTTCAGTATTTTTTGGTAGACAGTAGAATTCATGGTTCCATCTATCACAGCAAGCATTCCAGGTCCTGAAGCAGCAAAACAACCCCAGACCATCACACTACCACCACCATATTTTACTGTTGGTATGATGTTCTTTTTCTGAAATGCTGTGTTACTTTTACCCCAGATGTAACGGGACGCGCACCTTCCAAAAAGTTCAACTTTTGTCTCGTCGGTCCACAAGGTATTTTCCCAAAAGTCTTGGCAATCATTGAGATGTTTTTTAGCAAAATTGAGACGAGCCTTAATGTTCTTTTTGCTTAAAAGTGGTTTGCGCCTTGGAAATCTGCCATGCAGGCCGTTTTTGCCCAATCTCTTTCTTATGGTGGAGTCGTGAACACTGACCTTAATTGAGGCAAGTGAGGCCTGCAGTTCTTTAGATGTTGTCCTGGGGTCTTTTGTGGCCTCTCGGATGAGTTGTCTCTGCGCTCTTGGGGTAATTTTGGTCGGCCGGCCACTCCTGGGAAGGTTCACCACTGTTCCATGGTTTTGCCATTTGTGGATAATGGCTCTCACTGTGGTTCGCTGGAGTCCCAAAGCTTTAGAAAAGGCTTTATCACCTTTACCAGACTGATGGATCTCAATTACTTTTGTTCTCATTTGTTCCTGAATTTCTTTGGATCTTGGCATGATGTCTAGCTTTTGAGGTGCTTTTGGTCTACTTCTCTGTGTCAGGTAGCTCCTATTTAAGTGATTTCTTGATTGAAACAGGTGTGGCAGTAATCAGGCCTGGGGGTGACTACAGAAATTGAACTCAGGTGTGATAAACCACAGTTAAGTTATTTTTTAACAAGGGGGGCAATCACTTTTTCACACAGGGCCATGTAGATTTGGAGTTTTTTTTCTCCCTTAATAACGTAAACCTTCATTTAAAAACTGCATTTTGTGTTCAATTATGTTATCTTTGACTAATAGTTAACGGTTTTTGATGAGCAGAAACATTTAAGTGTGACAAACATGCAAAAGAATAAGAAATCAGGAAGGGGGCAAATAGTTTTTCACACCACTGTAGATTAAAGTTACCCCATCCTGGAGCTCGCCATCCTGTTGCTTCAGCAGATTGGTTTTACGGTCCTTAAAAACATAAATGGTGAATTAATTTGACAATTTATGTAACTGTGTGTGTGTCTGTTGTTTTACTTTTTTTGTAAATTAAGTAAAGTTACATCCTCCTCGAGCTCCTCCCACTCCTGCAGCAAATTATTTGACTTAAAAACATAAAAGTTGAATTAATTTGACTATTCATGTAATTACAGATGTCGCCCTTAAAACCCTGCGTGTTTTCCCGCGGGATGCCGCAATTTAGCGCGCGGCGTGCCGGGTCTTGCCGGAGGCAACATTCGGGAATTTTAAATAAATGTGTTGCGCTTCACTGAATATCCGCCAGATGGCGCATGGAAGGACTTTATCTAAAAGCCGGACCAAGTACAACAATGAATGTAAGGACGCGGATGAACAGTGCTGAAGCGAACATGAATTTTATTTTGTTTTATAATAGATCTTTCATGATGAATGAGTGTATATGTGCTTCACATTATCAAACACAGGCAAAGGAGACAGAAATTATTGAGGGATCCACTGAAAAAAGTAAACCTAGTTTAATGTGTTTTTTTTTCTCATTCCATTAGTAAAAAAAATAATTTGCTCTTTTTAACTGAAGTGTCTAATTTATGCTTATGGGTGAATCTTTTTTTTTTTTTTTTTTTTTAGTATAATGCTGTTTACAGCAGGAAACCAAAGTGAAATATTTCATTTTGATCAAGGTACTCTTATTAGGTTGAGTGTGATTTGCGCATGCGCAGTCTTTAGACCATAGTTTTGCCGGTATAATTTTATTTCCGCCTCAAACCGGAGCATGACGTTGAAACAAGTAAGGAAGGATATCAGAACCTGTATTTCAGTTACTGTTAGTTAAAGCCCCTGATTAAACTTAAATCTAATCCATTCACAAAGGACATTTCTGCTTCAAACCGTGTCTCATGACCTCATGACGCAGCATTTTCACGGACTGAATCACATGCGGGTGGAGATTCTCAAAGAAAACTCATTTAAACCAGGTAAGAAAGCAAACTCATGTCATTTCTATGTTAAATGTATCTCTTCTATGAGCAAATTCATGATTTATGTCAGGAACAACTACTTTGTAGATTGAGTTTTGTGTCCGTGTTTGCTACTGTAGCTAAAACCACCTATATTACCTGCATTAGCATTAGCTAACTAACGTGGTGATTTTCAAAAACACCGGAGTTTATACAGTAAGTCAGCGGCGCCGAAGAAAATAATTATATTTAAGTACCGTTGGTTAACGATGTAAAAATTAATAGGAAAGTGACGTAAACATAGAACAAGCAAATTTGGAGTGAGTGCTGTTTGTAGTGTACTGCTTTCTATACTTTATACACACTGTAATTAAGATTTGCTAACATAAGAACTTGAGCCAGTCCAATTTTTGTTTTTACCTTTTTTTTTTTTTTTAAAGATCAGTAATGAGTTTCTGAGAATTATATCTGCTCCACTTCAAGCAAGATTACTGGTTTCCTTGGACAAGCAACACTACAAACTAACTGAGATCATCAGAAACTAGGGAGGAACCCGTCAGAGAGAAGACCAGAGATATAATCTTCATCTTCAAGTTCTTGATCTGGTATGTATGGTGGTACGGTTCAGGACCAGGGAGGGAGCCGGAGACAGCAGAACAAAGAGATGATATTGCCAGCAGCAGCACAGGGAGCACAGTTTTTAGTTTAGATCTCATGTTTACATTTTATTGTATGTTGATGGCTTGACTGTAAACAACAAACAATGCAATAAATGTATAAAAAAATATATATATTTATTGTCTCTTTCCAGGACCAGGCATATCGTTCAATTATTTTTTGGCCAAATAGGCAGTCGTAACAAGAGGTGAGGGCGCGCGCGTCATCACATGTGCTTACCCGACTCTGCGTTCACCGTAACCTTCAATATACATAGACGTTTATATTTTTGTTTATTTGTATATGTATGTTATTAATTTTACTTTTTTAGAGATTGTATGTGCGTGCACGGAGAGTATGTGTTGATAAGTTTATGTGGATAAGTTGATAAGTGTATCAGAAAGCATTAAAATGTTCATTTGAATTAAAATGACACACACACGTCTGTATATACAGTATATCAATTACATATATATCAATTTCATTAGTTCGTTCATTCTATTTGAAGCTTCGGATGTTTTTTTTTTTTTGGTTTGGTTAGATTAGTTCTGAACTCGCTTCCGTGAAACTATCGCTAAAACAATGTACTGAGCCCTCCTGAGGATATAAAGCTTTATTATTGTGTTTGAATAAATATTCAGATCTACCACAGCAGGTAATAAACTATGATGTGTCATAACCGAAGCAAACACCACGATTATGCCTCGTTTCGTTCGACGGGAACGTGGTTCACTTGGCCGCGGTGTATTATAAATCTGTGGAATGTTTCACTGTTTATGCTCACATAAGAGGAACAAAAGCTCAATGAGGACTAAACCAATGATTTCGGTAACTCCACTGAGTGTAACATCTGCATAGTGACACTGAACATCTTCACTTTTCCGTTTACCTCTGAAAAAAAAGCTGCATTTTGTTTGTTTATATTTAGAGCGCGCACGCACACACATAGACACACACACACAGACACACACACATAGACGCACACACATAGACACACACACACAGACACACAGACACACACACACACACACAGACACACACACACTCCCCTGAGCCCTCGGGAAACATCCAATCACCGTCGGTATACAAATGAGTCAAGACGTAGCCTAACGTGGTGTCGTGTCGGATTTCAGTGGTCACGGAGTGGGAAGACTTTGAAGAAGCTGCAGTGACAGCTGAACAACTTCACTTTTCCGTTTACCTCTGAGGAAAAAAAGCTGTATTTTGTTTGTTTATATCTAGAATTGTTATAGTAGTAAGAGAGAGTTATAGTTTGGTCTGTACTGTTGTTCGCACCCTTGTAGAGAATAAATAAATGAATAACACCTTCATATCCCCTCTCAAGAGTGTCATAGTCCATTGTTAGTTTTAATGATCTGGCTGAAACTAATTATCACTACATAAGTACCCTAACACCATTGATCATGAGTCTCAGCTGAACCTAATTCTATACTTGTAACAGAAAATGTAGATGCAGATTCCAAATGTGTATTTATATAATAGATAGATAGATGTGTGTGTGTGTGTGTGTGTGTGTGTGTGTGTGTAGGCTCTACGCAGGGGCAAGAGAGGGCAGCGCACCCTTAAATGTCTGCACATGTTAATATATTCCTAAAATGTATATATTACAAGTTGATGAACTGATCTGCGGTAGCGATGACGTCACAGTCCGACAGCTTTAGAATGATGTTTGATCAGGTCTACTGTATATTCTGAACATAGAACTGCAAAATGTCTGATACAGTACTTTGGGGGAAACAAAGACTTAAACTGTTAAGTAATAACATTATTAATAACAAATATGTAATAGTTTTGATATTTGAAAATTTTTTATTTTAATGTAAAAGGACTATAGATAGAGACTTATAAGCAGCTGGTGTATCCGGGTTGTTTAATGAACTTTAAGCAAAAAGACAAGATGTATTCATCTGTTTTATATAAATTACTGTTTTAACTTTGACTAGTTTTGGAAGAATAAATTGAATTGTTAAAGTCATGTTTTGCGTGTTTTAATTTTGGGGGATTGTTTGGGTATTTAAAAATTGTTTAGTTGAACCAACAACTTCAATGGGCAAAAAATGGGACACAACTTTGTTTTAAATAGTCAAAGAGTTGGGCTGAAAATAATAATAATTATTGATCATAGAAACAAATGAAACCAGTTAAACACTTGATTATATGTATTTGTGATTGTGACCCATAATAATTTTTTCTCAGTATAAATAAATGTTTTGGGTTTTAAGAACTCCAAAAGAGCAACGACAAGGTTTCTCACCTTCCACTCCTGGTGTTAATTGCTCTGTGTGTGTGTGTGTGTTTTTGGCGGGGGGGATGGGTGCGTGTGTGTTTTCGGCTGTTCAGCAGTTCTAAACACAAGCACAGTTTTTGTCCTTAACTAAAATACTTCAATACGTTAATAATGAATTTATTTTGTTGAATAAGGTAATAAGCGATATTTAAACCAAACCAGTAAGTTAAGTAAGTGTTCCATACATTAAAGTACTGTGTATAACCAAGTGCCCTAGCAAACACAGTTACAGTACAGTTTACAGTACAAACAGAGTGTGTGCGCTGGGGGGATTGGAAGGTGAGTGAATACTCATTTACAAGACAAAAGACGGTCAGAGGCAGCGCCGTTCTAGACCAGACAACACGGTGTTCTAGACCAGACAACAATTGTGTTGAGGCACGCAAACCCCCTGACCACAATAAGGTGGCAATCCCTCAGGGGGAAACTAAAAAATAAATATATATATATATATATATATATATATATATAATTATATAATAAAATATCCTTAATCCAGATTTTATCAATGACATAACATTTATCTAAGCTGGATGGTCAAATTCTCAAAAACGTTTAACCTAAAGTAAGACTTAACACACTATAACTAAAATATTTACAAAACTGAAAGGTTGTCTTATGAATAATAAAAAATACAAACTAAATTAAAACAGATGGGCTGTTGAACAGATCATAATATGTTTTATGTTTTCTGATTATAAATGATATATGGGTTGATTTTAGAAAGGCTAAATCAAATAGCTAGTTTTGGTAATGTCAGTCCAGTAACTATACTATGTAAAAGTAATTATAATATGAATTAATTAAGGGCAGGACCTAACCTAATGTTAATAATTTACACCATGATAACATTAGTATTCATGTTTTTGTATTTTTGTATTAACATTTTAAATGTTCAAATGAACGTTTCAGAGTATATAATTTGTCGTGTCATCTGTGATTGAGACCCATGAGTTAAATTGAAATATTTTTTATAGGTAGTAAGCCAGGTTTTAGTAACCTGCTTTAGTAATGGGCTCTAAAAGACAATGGAACATTACAGAACGTGCGAGTTGACGCCCATGCACAGATTAAAATGTTCATTTGAATTAAAATGACACACGCATGTCTGTGTGTATATATATATATATACATATATATATACACATTTTTTAGGGTTGTTTTTAACCCAGCTGCTGGGTAAATATAGGACTAACTAAATGCTGGGTTAATTTAACCCAGCAAGATGGGTTAAATATTCAATCCAAATGCTAGGTCATATTTAACTATAATGCTGGGTTAATTCTACCACATAAATGGTTCAAATGTTCTACCCATATGTTTGGGGTTTGTTGGTTCATTTTAACTGGAATGTTGGGTTAATTCTACCTCACAAATAGGTTATTATTATTTTCATGTTTTACAGTGAATCTGTAAAAAAAACACCCATGTCTATTAAACAGTTAAATTATTTTGATATACTTGCCTATTACAAAAAACATACATATATGCAATAAACACCATCCTATTACATGTTCTTAGAAAAAAATATTTATTTTTCAAAAGCACAAGAACAGATAATCAACAGCGACATCATTACTATACTATCATTGATAAGGGCGGGATGGAGTAATTGCACAAATAGACTGAGGCAGCTTCTACAGAGCAGGATCTCTCTGTGACTTCAGATATCTTTTCTGAAGAACAAAACTATCCAGCTATTTTTTTTTTGGTTTGGTTAGATTAGTTCTGAACTCGCTTCCGTGAAACTATCGCTAAAACAATGTACTGAGCCCTCCTGAGGATATAAAGCTTTATTATTGTGTTTGAATAAATATTCAGATCTACCACAGCAGGTAATAAACTATGATGTGTCATAAGCGAAGCAAACACCACGATTATGCCTCGTTTCGTTCGACGGGAACGTGGTTCACTTGGCCGCGGTGTATTATAAATCTGTGGAATGTTTCACTGTTTATGCTCACATAAGAGGAACAAAAGCTCAATGAGGACTAAACCAATGATTTCGGTAACTCCACTGAGTGTAACATCTGCATAGTGACACTGAACATCTTCACTTTTCCGTTTACCTCTGAAAAAAAAGCTGCATTTTGTTTGTTTATATTTAGAGCGCGCACGCACACACATAGACACACACACACAGACACACACACATAGACGCACACACAGACACACACACACACAGACACACACACATAGACGCACACACATAGACACACACACACAGACACACACACATAGACACACACACACAGACACACACACACACAGACACACACACACTCCCCTGAGCCCTCGGGAAACATCCAATCACCGTCGGTATACAAATGAGTCAAGACGTAGCCTAACGTGGTGTCGTGTCGGATTTCAGTGGTCACGGAGTGGGAAGACTTTGAAGAAGCTGCAGTGACAGCTGAACAACTTCACTTTTCCGTTTACCTCTGAGGAAAAAAAGCTGTATTTTGTTTGTTTATATCTAGAATTGTTATAGTAGTAAGAGAGAGTTATAGTTTGGTCTGTAGTGTTGTTCGCACCCTTGTAGAGAATAAATAAATGAATAACACCTTCATATCCCCTCTCAAGAGTGTCATAGTCCATTGTTAGTTTTAATGATCTGGCTGAAACTAATTATCACTACATAAGTACCCTAACACCATTGATCATGAGTCTCAGCTGAACCTAATTCTATACTTGTAACAGAAAATGTAGATGCAGATTCCAAATGTGTATTTATATAATAGATAGATAGATGTGTGTGTGTGTGTAGGCTCTACGCAGGGGCAAGAGAGGGCAGCGCACCCTTAACCCGCACACACACACACGCGCGCGCGCACACACACACACACAGACACACCTCCCTTGAGCCCTGCGTCTGTCGGATTTCAGCGGTCACGGAAAGACTTTGAAGCAGTTTATATATGAATCTAAGCTTGAACTTATCAGCATTGTAAATATATAATACTTTTCAAATAAAATCGCTATTACTTTGACCCTGAAGTTTAGTTTAGCACACACAAAAAAACAGAAAAGTCATTTCTGGTAAATCAACGGAATGTGTAGTTTATTTACAGTAATTCATTAAAAAATGAATATACATTGTACAGTACACGGTAAACACGGGAAAGATTACAAAATGAAAAAACAAACAGTGTCTACTTTATAAACAGCTTAGTATGTGCGTCGAGATGCTGAAATCCCTTGCATGTTTTTGCTTCCAAGTGGAGAGATATTTGACCGATAGCCTAGAACAAAAGATCTATAGGTGTGATCACAACCCCCTCCGACCGACCGTGCCATCAATCACTGACCACCTCAGAAGTTCCCTCCAATGTATGGCTGCAATACTTGTTTTGCAAGTATTTTTAACACCATTCAAAGGCTTCAAAGGGGCAGTTATCGGCTATGACACGTTGAAGGAGAACTTAATAGTTCTCAAAAATAGTGTAAATGTCTGCAACAATCACTAACCATTAAAATGTTTTTTTTTTTGTAATTAAACACGAAAATATTAATTATATTTCCATATATATACATACACACACACACAATAGCCTCTCCTTCAAGGATTATGGATACACCAACCGGTTCTTCCCCTTCAACAGCACGGACAAGGATTTTAAGAAGGTGTCACTTCGTCTGTCCCCCTGCATAAAATGTACAAGAAAATAAATCATTTATTTTGAGAAGCAAAAAAAATCTGAATTGCTTTAACCTGTGCTGACTTCATTGAGAAAAAAATAATAATAAAAATAAATGATAATAAAAAAATGACCATCACTTCATATACTTCATATTGTTAAACTTGGGTTAAATTGCTTTAGCACTAATCTTGCATCAGTAAAACATGGCATGAGATGGCTTTACAGTGTCAGGAAATCCTATGATGAATGCTGAGTTTGTATTTAAAGGGTTAGTCCAAACATGAAAATTCGTTCAATAATTACTCATATTTATATATTCATTTGCATTTATATGCTTCTGTCCAATACAACAAACACTATATTCAAGGTATTAATAAATTGTATAATTAATAAGAAAACAATGCTTTACCAGGCAATCATCAAAGAGATCCTCCGTGATGATCCCCAACCGACTGATACTGTACACAGCGCGGGCACACACAGCGACTCCAAACACGCATGCGCAGTTTAATGTGCACACATTTTCGGCTTCAGTAGACACACAATACTTCAGACTGAAACAGAAAAAAAAACAATGATCAGTTCTTATTCAGGACGTCCCATACTATATACACACCACATATGAAACTATTTTACTGCAGCATTTTTCAGATATGGGGCATTCTCTCTGTGTTGTTCATGAAACTACCGTAATCGCTGTAATATGCGCGCGCACTAAAATCAATCGCGGCTGGCTTGACCGTGTTTTTCTGAACCGCGGCTGGCTTTACCGCAGTAAATTAGAGCTGCTGTCAATACTGTATGAACATATGTACAGGTTCTTTACTCGTAACTCATTAATAAAGTTCGGCTTCAGAAAAAAAAACGTTTATTGCTAGTGCTCTTTTACCATTTAATGCTTTAACACACACGACTCAGTTTGTTCAGAAATGGCATCTAACTGGCGAGGCTTTGTCTCTGAACACGCCGTTTTCACTCGGGGTGGGGGTAAGAAACACATCTCGGTGTATTAATCCGCGCGCTCGGTTCGTTATTATTTTATTTATTTATTTATTTACCACAGGACCCATGGGGGCTCCGTAGGTTCAGGTTTTTACACGAAAACGGTGTTTTGTGAATCTCCACACTATTAAAAACTGAAATTGCTAATTGTACGTCCTGAGATTAAGATGAACATTAATTGGGAGTCATGAAAGCGAGAATCACATCCAAAAAAGAAAGCCAAACTTACCTCGAACACGACAAACTCCAGCTCCAGCCACACCGTGTTGTACCTCCGTGATGATTCCCAACCGACTGATACACAGCGACTCCAAACACGCATGCGCAGTTTAATTTGCACACATTTTCGGCTTCAGTAGACACACAATACTTCAGACTGAAACACGACTGCCCCCTACAGGTAATGAAGGGCATGTTCACAGCTTCCCGCACGCAGCCGCGCAAAGCCGCGGCACGTCACGGGATCCCTTTTCTCGAAACGCAGGTTTTTAATGGCGACATCTGTATCCTACACACACACACACACACACACACACACACACACACACACACACTACACATCCCGCACAGTGACTGGTCCAAGCACCTGCACCATAATCATCTCCACCAAACATCAATCTCAAAATACGGAGGATGCAAAACTGCAATGGGATTTCTGATCTCTCAAACAGTGTAGCCATGGCGATGCCCTAATGCTGAAAAGTGGCTAATAACTTCAGGCATTCCCCTTTAAGTACACATGCACTCTTTGTCCACTGTCTTTCTTTCTAACAGCAATTAAAACATAAAAGGTGAATTATTTTGACTATTTATGTAACTGTTTTTGTGTGTGTGTGTGTGTGTGTGTGTGTGTGTGTGTGTGTGTGTGTGTGTGTGTGTGTTTTACTGCTAAATTAGCTAAATTAATCTGAATTTTAATAAGCCCATTGTAAATTAAGATTGATGGTCTGTTTCTTAAAAACATGAGTGAATTTAATTATTTATGTAACTGTGTACGTTGTTTTTGTTAGTAAAATAAGCTAAAGTGATGAAGCAGACATGTCCTTGTGTTTTATTCATCTTACACCACAAGCAATCTGTTAACAATGACATTGCTTTATTTATGAAGGAGTGTCAGATTTTACATTTAATCTTTAATAACCAGAATCTTTAATTCCAGAAAGGTTTCCCTCTATAGCCAGGGGCCAAAAGTTTTGAGAATGACACAAATATTAATTTTAACAAAGTCTGCTGCATGATGGAGCATCTTGTCATCAGGCAAAAGTGATGTGTCTGAGGGAACAAAACCAGGAAAGGCCAGAATACTCCCCAGACCCTAATCACACTGAGAACTTGTGGTCAATCCTCAAGAGATGGCTGAACAAACAAAAACCCACAAGCACTGATTATGTAAGAATGGGCTCCATCAGTCAGGGTGTGGCCCAGAATATGATTGACAGCATGTCAGGGTGAACTGCAGATACCTTGGAAGGTCAACACTGCAAATACTAATTTTCTGCATAGTACAATTGTAACAGAATAATTCTTCAGTTTAAGTTGAGTGGGGTGTTGCGTTTCATGTCCGGATATACAGTGAGGTCACTAAGTATTTGAAAACCATGTGATTTTGCAAGTTCTCTTACTTAAAAATCATGGAGGGGTTTACAATTTTCGGCATAGGTGCATTTCCACTGCGAGAGACAATCAAAAAAGAAGAATCCGGAAATCACATTGTATGATTTGTTAACAATTTTAACCCTTAGGATTCGGCGGACCCGTCGGCAGGCGCACGTGCATTTATTTCTGGTAACCGTGAAAAGAGTTTAAAATGCTCCGCTTTTGTAAAATAAAGAAAATGAACGGTGCGCTTTCAGCCGTCTCAGTCTCCGCGAAAATCTTTTTGAAAAACGTCACTGAAATGAACTGAAACTCTGCGAATAACTGCACAGACACATATGAGAAATATATCTATAGAAAGCTTAAAGTGTCTACTTTTAAATGATGCAAGTCGCATTGAAAACTAATATTCTCAGTTTATGTAATCCATATGAAACCAAGGAGAGGCACAGAATTTCTGCCGCACTTCATTATCTGCTAATGACCCGAGGCAGGACACGCCCACACGCCATTCACACGGAAAACAGTCACAGGGTAATCTACGTACAAGGCCACGCCCCCTGGCAATGGCACGAAAACACAGACACACACACAGAGACAGGCTTGAAAACACAGTTTACACACAGATTCAGTGAGTTTTTCTGCACGTTTGGAAGATGGCGCGCGCTACAGAATGTTCTGGACAGTGGGAGGAGTTTACATTTTCCTCAGAAGACGACTGTGAATCTGACGCATTTTGAAGAGAACAGATCCAGCAGAGGACATTCAAGCAAGCTGCCATGACAATGCGCAAGTTATTGAGTCTTATATAACTTATTCTGATAATATTAAACTAATATTAGTAAATATTTTCCTCACTTCAGCTAGCTTTTGTCAGCTTATGTGACACATTGGCTCTTACTGCCATTTACATAGTTTTGTGTAGCATGTAGATAACACTGCTAACATGCTGCCTTATGTAGCAACCTTTTCCGGTGGCTAAGCTAATGTCTTGTGGAGTTTACAGATGTTTATAAATGTTCTAATGTATTTCACCTTGTTTTGATTAGCTTTAGATTATGGTTGCTATATGGCTTCGTTTTGGTTAGCTTATAACACTGCTTTTGGTACATTTAGCACAAACAAAATGTTAAGCTCCAGTCAGCAAAAATACTGCCTTATGTAGCTAAGTGATGTTTATGAATATTTCTGTGGTGTAAATGTATATAATGCCTTTTGTTTAGCTTGTATTTACAAATACCTGCTTAGGTGTAAGTGTTTAGAATGTGTTAAATATTTATATAAAGCATGTCCAGTAGATGGTGTTTGCTAATGTCTCGGGTGTAAATGTTTGAGATGCACTACATGGTCTATTGGCCATCAACTGGTATTTGTCCAGCTTATTGCCCATCAACCGACACAGAGGGGCACAAAAATGTATACAAACTTTCACAATTGATATCTATGGCCTTTTTAAAAACTCAAAATGAACTATGGCAGCATTGTGTAGTATTATCTTTCCTCTAAAAATGTCAGTTGTATCACCATCATTGATGCTGTCATGTGACCTACAGAAGAGAGGTGTATATTTTTCATATTGAAGTGTGGATACATGTTTTGGGCCTCTCTGTATATACACTCACCTAAAAGATTATTAGGAACACCTGTTCAATTTCTCATTACTGCAATTATCTAATCAACCAATCACATGGCAGTTGCTACAATGCATTTAGGGGTGTGGTCGTGGTCAAGACACTCTCCTGAACTCCAAACTGAATGTCAGAATGGGATTTAAACAATTTTGAACTTGGCATAGTTGTTGGTGCCAGACGGGCCGGTCTGAGTATTTCACAATCTGCTCAGTTACTGGGGTTTTAATGCAGAACCATTTCTAGGGTTTACAAAGAATGGTGTGAAAAGGGAAAAACATCCAGTATGCGGCAGTCCTGTGGGCAGTCCTTGTTGATGCTAGAGGTCAGAGGAGAATGGGCCGACTGATTCAAGCTGACTGAAATAACCACTCGTTACAACCGAGGTATTCAGCAAAGCATTTGTGAAGCCACAACACGCACAACCTTGGGGCGGATGGGCTACAACAGCAGAAGACCCCACCGGGTACCACTCATCACTACAAATAGGAAAAATAGGCTACAATTTGAACAAGCTCACCAAAATTGGACAGTTGAAGACTAGAAAAATGTTGCCTGGTCTGACGAGTCTCGATTTCTGTTGAGACATTCAAATGGTAGAGTTAGAATTTGGCGTAAACATAATGAGAACATGGATCCATCATGCCTTGTTACCGCTGTGCAGGCTGGTGGTGGTGGTGTAATGGTGTGTGGGATGTCTTCCTGGCACACTTTAGGCCCCTTAGTGTCAACTGGGCATCGTTTAAATGACACAGCCTGCCTGAGCATTGTTTCTGACCATGTCCATCCCTTTATGACCACCATGTACCCATCCTCTGATGGCTACTTCCAGCAGGATAATGCACCATGTCACAAAGCTCGACTAGTTTAAAATTGGTTTCTTGAACATGACAATGAGTTCACTGTACTAAAATGGCCCCCACAGTCAACAGATCTCAACCCAATAGAGCATCTTTGGGATGTGGTGGAACGGGAGCTTCATGCCCTGGATGTGCATCCCACAAATCTCCATCAACTGCAAGATGCTATCCTATCGATATGAGCCAACAATTCTAAAGAATGCTTTCAGCACCTTGTTGAATCAATGCCACGTAGAATTAAGGCAGTTCTGAAGGCAAAAGGGGGTCAAACACCATATTTGTATGGTGTTCCTAATAATTCTTTAGGAGAGCGTATTGTACATCCATTTACTCTCAACAGTATAGGCTAATTTTTATTTATTTGTTTTTAGGAATGTGTCTGCATCACCCTAGCCTTCACCAGCACCTCACATCAGGACATGCAAGCACAGTTCAGATTGACCTCTTGTATTTGTGAACTGGATGGACACACGAGAAGTATCTTTCATCCATTCTGCTTATACAGATGTGGCCATTAAGAATGCACGTTTTCCCGCGAGATCCCGCAATTTAGCGTGCGGCTTCCCGCGACTTGCCGCAAGCAACATTCGGGAATTTAAATAAATGTGTTGTGCTTCATTGAATATCCGCCAGATGGCGCATGGAAGGGCTTTATCTAAAAGCCAGACCAAGTACAGTACAACGAAGAATTGTTTATAATTAGTTAGCCTAAAATAATATTGTTTCCAATGCTGAAGCAAACATTAATTTTATTTTGTTTGACAACAGATCTTTCATGATGAATGTGTGTATATGTGCTTCATATTATATACAACGCGACAGCGCGCTCAGTTACTGAAATCCCACTTCTCACCTTTCATGTAGGTCTGCTCGGACTTATTAATTCATTTTAAACCCTCAAAAATGTGTGTATACAGCTCAAAACCTCCATCAGTTATTAAAGATAGCGTCTATTTAGAAAAAATGCCCCAGTGATTTCGGAGCTTCAGGAAATCTCCCGGCGGTCTGCACATAACACCCGGCCGACTCATGTCGGAAAGAATTTATAAACAGTTTCTAAACGTGGGCTACTTTTTTTTTACTTATAATATTTGTTAATTAAATTTAAATGTGGTTTGGGCTCAGGACTTCGATTCAGCATCGTGATTCTCCTCTTTAATTTACTACATAGTTTTAATCAGCACTATTCCTGTTAATCCTGGTAGCTCAATGGTAGGTGATTCGTCTTCCATGCGGGAGACCCGGGTTCGATTCCCAGCCAGGGAATCGCTATCAAATATTATTAGATTTATATTATATTTGCAAATATGCAATGTGCAAATAAACATTTATATATAATACAAATAAATATTGTTTATGATGAAAAATTAAACGAAACAAATTTTATTATAAAATAAACAGTATAAAAGTTTACACGTTGTATATGAAAAAATATTACTTTTGGTCATCATACATGGTCATACATGGTCTTCAACTCGCACGTTCTATATTCCATTGTCATTCATATTGCCGTAGTTTTTAGAGCCCTTTAGAGTGGATTATAGTCCAACTGTTTTAACCTATGTATCCCAATTAACAAAAAAGTTATTGAAAATTCATAATTTTTTAAATAAAAAATGATCAAACTGAATATTGCAAAGGGAATTGTTGTAGTTATTGGCAATGATGGAGTGGATTATAGTCCAACTGTTTTTACCCAATTAGCCCACTTAACGAAAAAGCTATTGAAAATTCATATTTTAAAAAATATAAATAAAACAAAAATATGTTAAACTGAATATTGCAAAGGGAATGGTTGTAGTTATTAGAAATGATAAGTGGATTATAGTACAGTTATAAAAACAGCCCAACTCTCATTTAACAACTTATCTGTTTTATTGGCACAAGAATTGTCTGTGTAATGATTTATTTTATAATGTACATGAAAATAATTATTAATGAATTAAACAAAAATAAATAAACAAATAATCCATATTGTAGCCTAACAGTGTAATATGTTTGATGTCATGTGAGGTTTTCAGAGCGCACCGGCAGAAGTAAACTAATGATTATGAATGCGTCGGGAAAACAGCAAGCATACGGTCTCTGACCATTAAAAAAAAAACGTTTGTGTTCATTTTCTGACGTGCTCAAGTTCACCAAAAACAATACAGAACAGCGCACCTTATTTGCTTTCAAACATTTACAAAAAGTCACAAAAGTTGAATCCTCCTCTTTAGTGCCTCCTATTCCTACTAATCCTATTGTTGTTCTTCTAGTGTCACTTTACAATGCCGGACAACATTCAAATTATTCACTCTCCCCAAGTGTGAATCAGCTGTTCTCACCTATCTTCTGGATTCTAGATTCTAAAGTTGACATTGTTCCCGTTTTTCCTTTGTTTCTTTGTTTTACAAATATGACCCAATATATGTTCAGTCATACTTTTTTTTACGTTTTTGTATTGTGTTATATTTTTATACTAGTAAGTAGTTTTAAAATGTAATCTCCACTTTAATGAGCCACAGCACGCTCAGTTACTGTACTGTAATCCCACTTCTCACCTTTCATGTGGGTCTGCTCGGACTTATTAATTCGTTTTAAACCCCTCAAAATGGGGTTTTAAACGCGATTTATCGATAAAAATGCAGACATTCTCGGCCAGAAATGCACCAAAGAAAAATACATGTACTGTCTATACTGTAGGCTACTCGCATTGAGATTGTGTGTGTGTGTGTGTGTGTGTGTGTGTGTGTGTGTGTGCGCACGTCTCATATTTGACATTCATAGGAATTGCACATTCTTGCACAAGCTCAGACATGGATCAATGAAGAGGAAAAATTTCACGACGTCATTTTCACTGATGAAACTACGGTGACTTTGGATCGCTTTGCCACAATGTCCTTTCGTAAAACAGGTAGACAAGTGTTCAAACCCAAGCCGAAACATCCTGTTAAAATTCATGTTTGGGGAGCCATTTCTAGACGTGGACCAGGACCTATTGTCATCTTTGAAGGAATAATGGACAAGTCTTTCTTCGAAGAGGGGATTATAAAAGGAACCGCTGCCCCATACATTAAGGAAACCTTCGGTATTCCTCAACGTTTTTTCCAGGACAATGACCCAAAGCATGCTGCAAGAAAAGTGATCGCTGAAGAGGGAATTAACTGGATGAAGACACCCGCCGAGTCTCCCGACAAGGACCCCATTGAAATGGTGTGGCATGCTCTGAAAAACTATATTCGAAAAGAAGCAAAACCGACTACAAAATCCGATTTAATTACTGCCATTGAAAAAATCTGGTTTGAGATACTTACATATGAGGCATGTAATAAGTAAATAAATAGGTTGTTTAAAGTCCTTCCAGCAGTGATTAAAAATCAGGGTGGACACACAGGAATGTAACTGAACACTGCATTTATGACCCAAAAAATAAAAGCTTTGAGACATATTTGCTGTGTGTTGTGTTTATTTGATTAAACTTAAGCGTAAAGTGAAAGTGCAAGCCACGGGTTTAAGCACGCCGGTTTGAAACGAATTTTAGAAAATGTTTAATGCACTGTAAACCCGAATAAGTTGGCAAAACTCAAAAAAAAAAAAATACTCACCACGGTCTATTATTTTGAACTAATTGTAATTATTTAAGTTATCAGTACTTCATATGTTTAATGACTTTGAGCACTAGGGTTTACAGTGTGGTACAAAAGGTCTAGAAAGGAAACAGGTTTAGTTATTTTACACAATCTGCATATATTCAGTAAATTTGTGAATTTCACTCAAAGTATCAAATCCAACTATGAAGTCTGATTTAATTGTTACCATTAAACATTTTATATCTACTTATGTTTATTTTTCTGTTTATGTTTTGCTGGCGAAATACATTTAGGCTCGGTCTTGTTAACCCTCTGAGGTCCAAGGTGATTTTGGGGCCCTTGAGGTGTTTGGACATGCTCTGATATTTGTGCTTTTTTCAGCTACTTATAATATATTATTGACCAACCTGTATTTTTCTTGTAATCAGTACAAACTGTTCTACAATAATACGTGACCAAAATGAATGTACGTGTTTGCATTTTTTAGTAAAAAAATATTATGCGTGGTTAGTAAGTTTTGTGAAAAAAAAGTAGCTGAAATAAGGCCATGAAACTCATACAATTTGTTCACAAGACATTTTCACAAGGGCTAGTGGACTAGTGTTTTTGCTTCAAAATAATGTGAAAATGATCTTGTTTACTTGCTCACAGAAAACAATATAGTGATTACCCAGATAGCAAGGTGACATTGATTCAATGTTGAAATTTCATCAGAATCAACATTTTGGTTGAGGTTGATTTTTCAATGCTAAATAATGTTGAATCAATGTTGATAATTCAATGCTTTTCTGTGTTGAAAAGACAAACATTGAATCAATGTTGATTTTTGGTTTTGGAACCCATCCTCATTCAACAATGTAAGGCAAATTAAATTAACTAAGTGCATTTCTATAAAAATGTGTATGCATGTGTGTGTGTTTAAAACAGGTTAAAAAATTGACTACGAGAGATTTGCCATGGTGCTTAAAAAAAAAAAAAAAAAAAAAAAAAAAAATTTATATATATATATATATATATATATATATATATATATATATATATTCTCAATATAGTTATTGAGGAAAAAAATAATTTGACGGTCAGTTTTGTGTATTTACCTTGCTGTCTAGTTTACTTACTTGAGAGCTTAATTCCTGTTTGCCGTTCAAAAGTACTCAATTTTCGGCTCGCATTTAACATTGGAGGGTGATTTTACACTGTCGCCACGTCATTATAATACACTCTACAGGCATGAGAATTCAATATGTTGTAGTCTGGAAGTTCCTGCCACTCACGGTGAAAGAATTTTGGCAATGCGATCTACGGTATTCTGTTGGGAAGCATTTGTTTGAGAGCTTAGTTCCTGTTTCCCGTTGTCTGTGTCTGACCCAGTGCAGTGTGCGTGCCCCACATGGAAAGAACCTATATGAGGATATATGCGCATATAACCGCACCTATATGGGGCCAGGGGTAGCTCAGTGGTTAAGGCATTGGACTATGGTTCGGAAGATCCCAGGTTCAAACCCCACAACCACCAAGTTGCCACTGTTGGGCCCTTGAGCAAGGCCCTTAACTGCTCAGATGTATAATGAGATAAAAATGTAAGTCGCTCTGGATAAGAGCGTCTGCCAAATGCCTAAATGTAAATGTAAATATGAGGATATATGCTCATATATGAAACCTATATGCAGTATATATGCATATATATGATAATATATATGCTGCATATATGCGTATATATGCCACATGTAGGCAACATTGAGGTGCATATACAGGCCATATAGGTCTGCTGTATTGCTTCTTTATATCCACATATATGTACATACAAGATATGCCTCATATCTCACTTTGGCAACTGTCATACATGATGCCTAGCGCAATAACTAAGAACTAACAAAAAAAAAATGCAAAAAACTAATCCTAATTGGCCACATACAGTATATGAGGATATATGCACATATATGAAACCTCAGTCTCCGTGAAAATCTTTTTGAAACACGTCACTAAAATTAACTGAAATGAGAAATATATCTTTATAAAGCTTAAAGTGTCTACTTTTAAATGATGCAAGTCACATTGAAAACAAATATTCTCAGTTTATGTAATCCGTATGAAACCAAGGAGAGGCACAGAATTTCTGTCACACTTATATGCTAATGACCCGAGGCAGGACACGCCCACGCGCCAATCACACGGAAATCAGTCCGGGTAATTTACATACTAGACCACGCCCCCGGACACCGGCATGAAAAATTAACACAGAGAGACAGGTTTGAAAATACTCCGATTCAGTGAGTTTTCTGCACGTTTTGGAAGATGGCACGCGCTTACACATCAGAGGAAACTCTTCAGAATGTTCTGGAAAGTTGGAGGAGTTTACATTTACCTCAGAAGACTGTGTGACTCCGACGACGAATGGGAGCATTTTGAACAGAGAATAGACCCATGCTACACTGGGTAAGTTAAGTCTTATATAACTCTTATTCTGATAATATTAAACTAATATTAGTAAATATTTTCCTCACTACAGCTAGCTCTTGTCAGCTTGTGTGACACATTGGCTTTCAATGCCATTTATATAGTTTAGGTAAATCATGCTAACATGCTGCCTCATGTAGCACAAACATGATATTTCCCGGTGGCTAAGCTAATGCCTTATGGAGTTTACAGATGTTTATATTCACCTTGTTTTGGATAGCTTTAGATTATGGTTACTAATGTGTATTTGGCTCCATTTTGGTTAGCTTATAACACTGCTATCGGTAATGTTATTTAGCACAAACAAGCTAGTTCCAGGTGGCTAAAATACTGCCTTATGTAGCTATGTGATGCTTATGAATATTTCTTTGGTGTAAATGTATATAATCCCTTTTGTTTAGCGTGTATTTACAAATACCTGATAAGATGTAATTGTTTAGAATGTGTTCAATATGTGTGTAATGTCCAATGGATGGTGTTTTTTAAAACTCAAATTGAATTATGGCTGCAGTGTGTAGTATTATCTATCACCATCATTGATGCTGTCATGTGACCTACAGAAGAGAGGTGTATATTTTTCATGTTGAAGTGTGGATACATTTTTGGTCATCTCTGTACTGTATATATTGTGCATCCATATTAATTGCACATCCATTTACTCTGAACAGTATAGGCTAACATTTTTTTATTTATTTGTTTTTAGGAATGTGTCTGCATCACTCCTTCACCAGCCCCTCACATCAGGACACGCAAGCTCCGTTCAGATGGACCTCTTGTATTTGTGAAGTGGATGGACACACGAGAAGTATCTACCTGTTCTACCATCCATTCTGCTTTACAGTAGACGCGGTGAAGATGAGGGTGAAATTACAAGGTACATGGACTACAAAGACATTTCCATGTCCTGTGACTGCGTACAACCAGCACATGGGGAGTTGATCCCTCTGATCAGCTATTACAATACTATACTACACAGCACAAAACAATGAAGTCGTACAGAAATATTTCTCTACACTGCTTGGACATTGCTCCCACCAATGCTTACCCTGCATGTATGTTTTGTACAGTTTTTTTATTTTTTATCTTACACTGTTTTACTCTGAATGTCCGTCTTTTTTCAGTTTTTATTTTGTACTGTTGCTGTTGCAGTTTTACCCTGCATGTAAACAAATGTCCAGAATGTCCAGATTATCATTAATCTGCATTTATACATAAAATCCTATTAACTATTGGGAAGCTAAACATAAGAATCAGTATGAAACATGAAAAGTTTCTAAAAGTTGCCAATAAATTAATATTGTGATGTCATATCTCGAACTGTACACCAAAGGGGAACCCAAAGACCTTGTAACAAGCTGCATGCACATGACAAATGGGTATGCAAGAGCAAAGAAACTGCTGCGCGACAGGTTCGGAAACGAGCTGAGAATTGCAGCAGCCTGTAAGCAAAAGGCAATTAATCGGCCAAACATAAAGACAGACGACGGACGGGCATTAAGCGCCCTCTCCTCTTTCCTGACAACTTGCCAAAACGCAACGGCAAACAGTGAATCTGTGGACAAGTTGAACAGCAGCGAGTGCATGAACACCATTCTTACGAAACTGCCCTACAAGCTGATCGACAGGTGGAAGTCTTGCGCACGCCAGCATTACGAGCACTACGGAACAAGAGCCAAGTTCGCCCAGCTGGTGGACTTCATAGATCAACAAGCCAGACTGTACTCCGACCCGCTCTTCGCCGACCTGGATGCCATGACCAGTGATAAGAAATACGGTCGCACATCCATTCAAGGACACAAACAAAAAAGGGAAGGAAAAGCAAGGGTCAGCTTTGCAAGCGACGTCAGACAGGTAGGGTTGGGTATCGTTTGGGTTTTTTTCGATACCGGTGCCAAATCAATACTTTGAAACCGGTACCGGTGCCAAAACGGTGCCTGAACCGGTACTTTTAAGCCAAAAAATTATAGTGGATGACTCAAGAATGAATTTTTATTGAACAAAAAATGTTATGCTTAAAATTTAATAATATTTTAAAAGTTTAAAGTATATATGAATATGTAAGCTTCAAATTTTAGCAATTCTTTTGCAGAAATTTCACCATATTTGCCTTTTCTGTCAAAATATGACACCTTTCCTGACTTATTGCCCTGCACAGGACATGTATAGCCTTCTTTACAATGGTAAATGGGGTCACTGTTGTAGTTCTACTAGTACAGGCTGGAAAGCCATAATTATAAACAGAATACATGTTACATTAATTTTTTACAAATCGTTTGACTATTTGTTAGCATGAATGCAAGATTAGCATTTTGCTATTAACATTACATTATCCTACTACTAACCCGCGGAAAGGCTGCTGACGTCATCATAATCAGTGACTCCTTTTTGCTACGGTTGGTATGACTGAGGCTGAGGGTCGTCCACACCGATAGCGCCAGCTGTTGTCCACAAGAAAACACGGTGCCTCCGTCTGCTTTAAACTTTATTCCGTCTGCCCTCGAAGGTTTCATTAGATTTGACGTGTTTCCCTCTTTACACGCAACTGCTGTAAAACATTCGCTGCACATCGCGGTGCCGGAATCCTTTATTGTGAAGTACAGCCACACTTTCGACTGTTTAGTTTAAGGCATTTTAACGAGAGTTGTTTACTTTAGCATGCTAAGCTATCGGTAGACCGCCTGCTGCCGTCAGTGCGAGTGTAACGTTACTTACTGTATTCACGCGCATGTCGGATGGTCTCTCATTTCCGGATGATTTGTGCTTTTAATTTCTTTAATTTAATCTAATAAACTATTAATCTACAAAAATATATGAATCTAGAGAACAAATATTTCAATCGACAGTTCAGGCATTTAAGTGGCACCGAAATGAGGCACCGAAATTCACGTTCTGTTTCGGTCCGGTACATACCGGTTCTATAGGTACCGGTGCCGTATTGGCACCGGGTTTCGGTACACAACCCTACAGACAGGTTGGTAAAATTCACAAAGACTCGATTACAATGAAGAATGCCGGTACGTTAGCTGTTAGCGCTTTCACTAAGCCGTGCGCATATTGTAAAAACTGCCACATCTTAGACGAGTGCGTAAAATTTAACAATCAGACACACAAAGTAGAATTCATAAAAAAGAATGGATTCTGTTTCGGATGCTTAAGAAAGGGTCATTTGTGGAAAGACTGTACCAGAAAAATTATATGTTCATTGTGTTCAAAGCCACATCTACGCATGCTACACATAGCAGTGCAAGATATGGCGCAGTCAGTTACGAGCGCCCACAGAAACGAAACTGAAGGTGACACAACAAATACAACACCTGCAGTGAGTCACGAATCAAATGCGCTCACTGGGGCTGGAGGTAATTGCATCCTCCCCATTGTACACGTTAAAATGAAGTCCAAGAAAGGTGACAAAATCGCAGAAGTGTATGCATTTATAGACCAAGGCAGTTCCGCCACATTCTGTACAGAGTCATTAGCAAGGCGACTAAATGTACGAGGCAGAAGAGTTAAGATACGGCTGAGCACCATGAACTCCACAAAACTAGTAGAAAGCTACATGCTCAATGATTTGGAGATCAGTAGCCTGGAAGAAAACACCTTCATTGAACTTCCCAACGTCTTTACACAAAAGAATATCCCAGCTACAGTGGAAAACATTCCACAACAGCACGACATAGATAAGTGGCCATACCTTAGCGACATAAAACTGCCCCAGATTAGCGCTGGAATTGAAATTCTCATAGGAAACAAAGAGTACAAACTCCTAGAACCACGGCGAGTAATCAATAGCAGGGATGAAGGGCCATACGCGGTGCAGTGCGCTCTCGGATGGACTGAACGGGCCTCTCCGAGAACCCGACGAACCAGTGACCGTTACAGTTAACCGAACCTCCATTGAAAGTGTAGAACGAATGCTGATAGAGCAATATAACCAAGATTTTCCCGCACGAAATTGCGATGACAAGGCAGAGATGTCACAAGAGGATCATCAGTTCTTAAACCTTGTTAATAACTCCCTGCAGTTCACAGACAATCACTTCTACATCAGCCTCCCACTTAAGAAAGCGTCAGTTCAAATGCCCAACAACCGAAATGCAGCTATGCAACGTGCATTAAACCTTAAACGAAAACTTAGCAGCAACAGCTCCTTTCATGATGAGTACACAAACTTCATGAGTAACATGCTAAAAAAGGGTCATGCAGTCAGGGTCCCTACACATCACGTAAAACGCCAAGGCGGTCAGTTGTGGTACATACCGCATCATGGCGTCGATCATCCTCAAAAGAATAAACTAAGGGTGGTTTTCGACTGTGCTGCCAGTTATCAAGGAGTGTCACTAAACAGTGAGCTCCTACAAGGACCAGACTTAAACTCACTCATTGGTGTGCTCACACACTTTAGACAAGAAGAAATTGCCATGATGGCAGACGTAGAAGCCATGTACTATCAAGTGAGAGTCCCCAAGAAGGACACAGATCTGCTGTGCTTCCTATGGGGGCCGAATGGAGATGTGAACCAAGACTTAGTTGAATATCAAATGGTAGGTCATCTGTTCGGTGCAAAATCGTCGCCTAGTGTTGCTAACTTCGCCCTCAGAAAGACAGCAGAAGAAAACCGCAGCAATGCACCTGCTGTGACAGTCAATACAGTGCTTAAAAACGTTTAAGATTAGTTTAAAGGAACGACCTGTGACAAGACGAGGAATCCTGTCAATCACCAGTTCAATTTATGACCCCTTAGGGTTTCTCACGCCTGTCATACTGCCAGCCAAAGCTCTAATGCAACAGTTATGTAAAGAAAAACTAGCCTGGGATGATGACAGTTTGCAACGGCATGGAAAACCTGGCTGCAAGAGCTGCACAGACTGTCCAAGTTCAGCATAGCAAGGTGCATAAAACCAGCCAACTTCGGAGTTACAGCTACAGCACAACTTCACCACTTCTCGGATGAAAGTGAAATGGGATACGGAGCTGTCTCATACCTCAGGTTAGTAAATGCTGATGGACTTACACATTGTGCATTCATGATGGGGAACTCCCGTGTAGCATCCCTGAAACAAACCACCATTCCACAAATGGAACTGACGGCGGCAGTGATCGCTGTAAAAAATTACAAGATGTTGAAAGAACAGCTAGAATTGAAATTGCTGGACTCTATGTTTTGGACTGACAGTACAACTGTTTTGAGATACATTGATAACGAAACACTTCGTTTTAAAACCTTTGTGGCCAACAGAATCGCTATTATAAGAGAGTCAACCAAGTCACAGCAATGCAGGTACGTTAATACCTCAAAAAACCCAGCTGACTCTGCCTCCAGGGGGGTATCCTGTGAAAAGTTCATGACAAATGTTAACTGGATCCATGGTCCCTCCTTTCTTAAAGAAGCAGAGTGCAAATGGCCTGAAAATATTCATGACACATCAATAACACAAAATGATGAAGTCAAGCTCTCAGCTTTAGTGAATATTGTGAGCGTTACAAAATGCGCAGACGCAGTGAGTAAACTGATTAATCATCACTCTGATTGGCACAAGTTAAAAAGATCCGTTGCCTGGATCCTTCGCATCAGATACATGCTCAAACAAAAAACAGAAAGGGTCAAAACACAAGTAGATAACCCAAAGACAGAAAATCACAAATCTCTAACAGTTCAAGACCTAACAAGAGCAGAAAACGAAATCATTAAGTTCCCTCAAAGACAAAATTTTAAGGAAGAAATTCTCACGTTGCAAAAGGGTAAAGCAGCAGCAGAATTCAAACAGGGAATTTCCACACAGCAAAAACGCAATGCATCTGTAAAAAGAAACAGTTGCTTGTCCAAACTGGACCTAGTACTACAGGATGGATTGCTGAGAGTCGGAGGACGTCTCGGCAGGTCCGCAATGCCAGAGCACGTTAAACACCCAGTCATTGTACATAAAGAATCACATATCACAGTGTTGATATTAAGAGACGTTCATGACAAAATAGGACACAGTGGCAGAAATTACATGCTTTCAGAATTGCGGCAGAAATACTGGATTATGACTGCTAACTCACTCATAAGACAGTTTCTCTCCAGGTGTGTGATATGCAGGAAGTCTAGAGCTAAAGCATGTGAGCAAAAAATGTCAGAATTGCCAATCGACAGAATAATACCAGACCACCCACCCTTCACTAATGTGGGAGTAGACTACTTCGGACCCTTCGAGGTCAAACGTGGCAGAAGTAACGTTTAAAGATATGGCGTACTTTTCACTTGTCTGACAAGAGCCGTGCACATTGAAATTGCTCATTCGCTTGACACAGACTCTTGTGTGAATGCCATGCGACGCTTTATAAGCAGGAGAGGTCAGGTGTCAGTGATGCGAAGTGACAATGGAACAAACTTCATAGGCGCTGAGACTGAACTGCGCGAGGCTATTCAGCAATGGAATCAGTCACGAATTGAAAGCTCAAAGGAACATACAGTGGACATTTAACCCGCCCTCTGAATCTCACTTTGGCGGAATATGGGAAAGACAGATCAGGTCAGTTAGAAAGATCTTGAGATCAGTACTGAAAGAACAAACATTAACTAACGAGAGCCTGCATACATTCATGTGTGAAGTAGAAGCGATAATGAATAACCGACCCCTCACTACTGTCTCGGAAGATCCCACAGATTTGGAACCCTTGACACCTAACCACCTGCTGCTGATGAAAAAACAGCCAAACCTGCCCCCTGGACTTTTTTAAAAGGGAAGACATCTATGCACGGCGCAGGTGGAAGCAGGTTCAGTACTTATCAGACCTATTATGGAAGCGATCGGTGCGTGAATACTTGCCCTTGCTCCAGGAACGGCAAAAATGGTTTCAAGAGAGAAAAAACCTCTCGATTGGGGACATAGTTTTAATAATTGACGAGTCTTCACCAAGAAATTCATGGGTCATGGGAAGAATCACGAAAGTGTTCCCCGAGAAGGGGACTTGTGAGACGTGTGTTAGTTAAAACTAAGACCAACACTCTGGAAAGACCCATCGACAAGCTGTGCCTCATATATGAAATGGACTGTTAAATGTGTGCTAATATGTTATGAAATTTGATATGCAAATATAAACACCTGAGATAAACATTATACACTTACAAGATTTAAAACATTTTACAAGGTTAAGAATGTCTGATTTCATGCCTTTATAAAAAAAATTTTAAAAAATTGTAATTGTCAGTCTCCATGCCTGTCAATTAGGGGCTGGAATGTAAGAGCCATATCGTACTTATGAAGTTGTTGTGTTTATTTTATTTTTTGTTATTTCATTTATTCTACCTTGTTCTATTCATTAGTAAAGCATTAAGCATTAAGTTTGTTACATAAGCTTTATATTTCTTAGTCATGCATCATAAGTTGACAATCGTAAGTTGGTCTGTGATGTCATTCTACTATTACATGCATTGGTGTGACTGTCATATGAAAGAGAGTTCAGTCTAGATGCGGAAGGCTAAGGAAACACAAGCTTTTGACCGTAAGCCCGGTAAGCTAAGAATGTGAGATACAGCAACTAGGTTGTTGTAACCGTAAGCTCCCGTAAGTGGATATATACAGCAAGAGTGTTGTTATATTCGTAAGCTAAGACTGTAATTTACAAGACACAGCAAACAGGTTGTTGTAAAAGTCAGAGATGTGCAAGATGCACCAACTGGTGTCTGTAATCACAGTCGATTTACTCAAGACGACTGTATGAAGTGTTGATTCTTTGATGCTGACAAAAACTACAAGAGACAAAGAGATCGGACTTCTGTCGTGTGAGTAAAACTTTAAGACAAAGCTACGCGTCAAAACTAGTGAAATAATATGACCGCATCTACATACAGTACGGCCTGCTTTATTATATATTTAATAAAACTTTATTGCAACTAAATTGTGTGTGTGCCTTATTGAATATTTAATAATACTTCCGGAACATTGTTGTCCATACGTTTTACAGTATGTACAGTATATTGAAAACAGTGAAACATAAAACACAAACCGAAAGGACAAATTAAGGAATGTACGAAACATTAACACCTTTACCGTGTTCAAATAAATACTATAGAGTTACTGCATTATGTTTCAAGACATAATTAGGGAATTTTTTTTTCAATTAAGGATATGTCCACAAATACTTTGACAACATACACTTATCAACTTATCCACATAAACTTAACACAAACTCTCCGTGCACGCACACACAATCTCTAAAAAATGTATATTAATAACATACATAAACAAATGAACAAAAATATAAACGTCTATATTGAAGTTTACGGTGAACGCAGAGTCGGCTAAGCATACGTGATGACGCGCGCGCCCTCACCTTTGTTACGGCTGCCTACAGTATTTGGCCAAAAGAATTATAATAATTGAACGATATGCCTGGTCCTGGAAAGAGACGTCAACAGTCCGGCGCTGAGAAACGAAAGAACCGAAAAAAAAAAAAAAGCCTAAGATGAAGCCCGTGCATCAATTCCAGAAATAAAACTTTACTTTATTCTGTCGACGTTAATAAAGTAATAACGTAACGTTAACGTAAAATAACGTAAATTTCATTTAACAGCAGGGGGAACAATAAATATATATTTTTATAAATTTATTGCATTGTTTATGTTGTTTACAGTCAAGCCATCAACATACAATAAAATGTAAACATGAGATCTAAACTAAAAACTGTGCTCCCTGTGCTGGTGCTGGCAATATCATCTCTTTGTTCTGCTGTCTCCGGCTCCCTCCCTGGTTCTGAATCTGCCCCTTCCTCTATCTACTCTCACTGTCTCCGAACAGACTGACTCCTGAAGCACCTTTACTTTTAATTTACGGAGGGAGAGATATTGATCCTTTTAAAAATAGTTTTATTTTAATTATAGCAAAATTCAAATAAAACTAAATAAAATGTTTTAAGTGCGCTTAAGGTAGAGTCTTATAAAGGCTATGTAGTCTTATATAGTTTTATTATATATTTTTTGCACATTAATCTGAAGTCCTCATCTGTTACATTTTTGATAACAATAGTTTTTTTTTTCAGCCCGTCACGGCGTGTGCCCAAATCATCTTTTTTTTTTTATCCTTGGCTGGCAAGCTATCCGGGTTTGCACCCCGCGCTATAAAATACTCGGGGTTTGTTGGGTTACAGGGGATTTTTACTACGCGGTGTGATTGCAACAACGCGGAAGTGCGGCATTACTAAACCAATAAGATCAAATAACACCAAGTTTAAAACAGATAAAATACACGTGCAATTATTATAACGGGCTTACTTCGTTACTTATCTAGCGCTTGCTCGGTCAGAGATTTACAAAGCGCCGGTTCGAATCCTGGGTGATGCTACTTTATTTGGGTGTTTTATTTTAATTTTGCTCAGCAAACAAACAGCAAACAAAAATTTATTATTCAGAGCACGATATACAACTGTAATGAGTCCCGTTTTTTTTTTTTTTTCTATTTATAGATTATTTCTTTTGTTTCTTGTTATTTGCACAAAGTAGGAGCGGTTCAGGATACATTTCACTGCGTGTTGTACTTGTATAACTATGCATGTGACAAATAAAGAATCTTGAATCTTGAATCTTGAACCGGCTTATACAGCTGGCATGTGACCAACGTATTTAACCGTGAGGAGTCCATAAAATCAGTAGCAGCATTAGCTCACGCTAGTAAACTAATTACTTTAGTTAATGCTGCTACTGATTTTATTCCAGCTTACCTGTTCAGGTTGATTGCGATTCTTTTTAAAATATTGTCTCAGTTTTAACCCAACAAACCCCGAGTATTTTATAGCGCGGGGTGCAAACCCGGATAGCTTGCCAGCCAAGGATTAAAAAAAAGATGATTTGGGCACACGCTGTGACAGGCTGAAAAAAAAAACTATTATCAAAAATGTAACAGATGAGGACTTCAGATTAATGTGCAAAAAATATATAATAAAACTATATAAGACTACATAGCCTTTATAAGACTCTACCTTAAGCGCACTTAAAACATTTTATTTTGTTTTATTTGAATTTTGCTATAATTAAAATAAAACTATTTTTAAAAGGATCAATATCTCTCCCTCCGTAAATTAAAAGTAAAGGTGTCTAGTTCATATAGAAGGAGCAAAATATGCGCATGCGCAGTAACAAACACAGTTAGCTTCTCTGCTTTGTTTTCAATGTTGCTCGCGGCAGCGTAACAGCCCGTTAATTCATGTACTGATGAGATGGACAAACTGCTCGATGTCCGTTCTTTATTTTGCTGCATTGTCAGGTTATAGTACAAACTTTCGGGTAGATCCTGCTATTAAATCAAACTAAAAACGAGTGAAAAGAATACAAAACTCAGACTCTATATCCCAGCTTACATCTCGCATACAACTTCACACAAACCGGACTTCATTACCCACAATGCATCTCCCGCACTGGACTACACTGCCGTAAACAGCTGTCGTAAATCAAAACTCCCGGTACTCCAGATGGCCACCACTTTTCATCAGTATAATGACACACACACACACACACACACACACACACACACCGAGCCGTCACTCCCCTAAATGTAAAGAATACAAACTGGTTGAGTGCGAGTTTGCTGTTTTTTTCTATAGTATGCTGAAGCAAAATCAAAATACAACATTTTATTTAATTTTAATTTTGCTATAATTAAAATAAAACAATTTTAAAACATCACTTGGGATTCGAACCGGTGCTTTATAGATCTCTGGCCGAGCGCTCTAACCGCTACACCAAGCGGGCACTTAGAGGCAATGCACACCAGAGACGTTAATAAGCCACTTGACTTCTTTATAAGCTCTAGATAAGTGACGAAGTAAGCCGGTTATAATAATAACTTGGTGTTATTTGATCTTATTGGTTTAGAAATTTATATTTAAATAAAACCCTACACACTGCTTTTCTAATTACACGTGATAAAATCTAAAGGCTCACTGTGTTAATATTTATTGTACTTAAATTTGATCTTAAGATTTGATTTAATTTGAATTCTACATTTGTACTGTAATTTTAGTACTGTGATTATGAATTCGGTCAACTACAGTGTTTCACTTGATGTTATCGGCTACTACGTGTATTATTTAATGGAAGCGTCTCATTAATGCGGCAGAGAATGAACTAAGGCATGAGGCGTCAGTCTGTAGTTATATAGCGCCACTCAGTGGTAAAAGCCAGAAAATGCACATGCCGAAATGCGGCGGCGACGGTAAATACGACGCTCCGATTAGGTGACCACTGTACAATGTATATACATTTTTTTTCGGAATTACTGTAAATAAACTACATATGCAGTTGATTGTTCAGAAATGACTTTTCTGTTTTTGTGTGTGTGCTAAACTAGGGTCAGGGTCAAGTATATATATATATAAAATGTGTGTGTGTGTGTGAGTTTGATTGACAAAAAAAATGTGGGGAAATATTAAGAAACACACTGAAGCGGAATCTTAACGAAACAATGCTGATAAGTTCAAGCTTAGATTCATATATAAACTGCTTCAAAGTCTTTCCAATCCATGACCGCTGAAATCCGACAGACGGTGATTGGATGTTTACCGAGGGCTCAAGGGAGGTGTATGTGTGTGTGTGTGTGTGTGTGTGTGTGTGTGTGTGTGTGTGTGTGTGTGCATGCGCTGCAGCCTGTCCTTTTTTCAGCGGATTTTTCCGCTACCGCAGATCAGTTTATCAAATTGTAATATATATTTTTTGGAACATATTAACATGTGCAGACATTTATTTGAGGGTGCG
Organism: Channallabes apus; assembly: GCA_030522415.1. Classification (NCBI taxonomy): domain Eukaryota; kingdom Metazoa; phylum Chordata; class Actinopteri; order Siluriformes; family Clariidae; genus Channallabes; species Channallabes apus. The sequence continues at coordinate 29,011,542 of CM060116.1, read as the reverse complement.
CTGCCCCCTCTTGCCCCTGCGTAGAGCCCACACACACACACACACACACACACACACACATCTATCTATCTATCAAATTTATAAAATAGCATGCATCTTTATTATTTGGAATCTGCATCTACATTTTCTGTTACAAGTATAGAATTAGTTTCACCTGAAACTCATGATCAATGGTGTTAGGGTACTTATGTAGTGATAATTAGTTTCAGCCAAATCATTAAAACTAACAATTGACTATGGCACTTGAGAGGGCATATGAAGGTGTTATTCATTTATTTATTCTCTACAAGGGCACAGACCAAACTGTAACCTTCTTGTACTACTATAAAAATTCTAAATATAAACAAACAAAATACAGCTTTTTTTTCTCAGAGGTAAACGGAAAAGTGAAGTTGTTCAGCTGTTTACTGTCATAAACAGTGACACAACGTGGACTCATCGCTGTGCTTCTTGTAACTGAAAAAAAAAAAAAAAAAAAACCCTGCAACTGCTTCAAAGTCTTTCCACTCCGTGACCGCTGAAATCCGACACGACACTACGTTAGGCTACGTCTTGACTCATTTGTATACCGACGGTGATTGGATGTTTACCGAGGGCTCAGGGGAGGTGTGTGTGCAGTTGCAGCATTGCAATATAAACAAACAAAATACAGGTTAACGGAAAAGTGAAGATGTTCAGTGTCACTATGCAGATGTTGCACTCAGTGGAGTTACCGAAGTCTTTGGTTTAAGTTCTCATTGAGTTGCCACACATCACTTCCACATTTCACTCGCTTTTATTACTCTTATGTGAGCATAAACAGTGAAACATTCCACAGGTTTATAATACACCGCGGCCAAGTGAACCACGTTCCCGTCGAACAAAACGAGGCATAATCGTGGTGTTTACTTCGTTTTGACATAGCATAGTTTATTATCTGCTGTGGTAGATCTGATTCATTCAAACAAAATAATAAAGCTTTATATCCTCAGGAGGGCTCATTACATTGTTTTAGCAATAATTTCACGTAAGCGAGTTCAGAACAAATCTAAAGCACTGTCACACTAAAAAAAACATCCGAGAAGTTCAGAAGCTTCAAATAGAATGAAAAAACTAATGAATTTTCTTAAAACGTTATAAAATTAAGTACAGGCCAGGGGTAGCTCAGTGGTTAAGGCATTGGACTAAGGTTCAGAAGATCCCAGGTTCAAACCCAACAACCACCGAGTTGCCACTGTTGGGCCCTTGAGCAAGGCCCTTAACCCTCAACTGCTCGGATGTGTAATGAGATAAAAATATGTAAGTCGCTCTGGATAAGAGCGTCTGCCAAATGCCTAAATGTACAGCTAAATCCCTAAATTTCCGTATAAAATATCGCATCATCAATGCGGGAATGCATGGCGAAGCATATATATATAAACTGCATATATGGAATGAAACCTGAGAGTTACATTTATGCACTGAATGACGCATGGATATTATGCGCGATCCCTTGCGCCATCCACTGAGAGAAATGTGAATCGCAGGTTGGAAAAGGCAGGAAACTTCACGCAGCCGCGCAGCTGTCAGCAATTTCACGTAAATAAGAACAAAATAGCTTTATACTGGCTTTAACTGGTGCGATTTTGAAAATTTAAGCATGCTGGGTGATTAAGCTCACAGATCTAGGAAAAGTCATGAAAGGAGGGTTCTGGATTTTGATCGAGTGTGAAGTATTTATTATTTTCCCCCCCCTTGCGGTCAAATGACAGCTGCTCTGCGCTTCTAGTGTTAAGCAAAGTAAATGTTAACACAGTGAGCCTTTATATTTTATCATGTGTAACACTTGCATAGCCAGAAAACTCTGGCGGTGTGCATCAGAAAACGTGGGTGAGCCACAGGTGTTGTCAGATTAATGGGCAAAAACGATATAATAAAGCTATATAAGCTACATAGCCTTTATAAGACTTTACTTTTATTTAAGTGCACGCACAATGACGAGGAAACGTTATGATGTTGTAAAATAATGAAAGTAAAGAGGGATAGAGCGCTATTCTGTATCGGTTTCTGTGAACTTGAGCACATCAGAAAATGAACCGAAACTCCGTGTATACTCATCTCACAGACGTGAAAAATATATACTTACAGAAAGTAAGATGTCTGCTTTTATATAAACTAATGGGGGTAAAAAAATCAGCTTATGTAATTCGTATAAAACGTGGATTACTACAGTGCATCCACTCACAGCCGAAACCAAAGACATCAACTTATTAATGAATTATTAAAATGGCCAGTCAGTTTCCGTGCGGTTTTCCCCGACACATTCATAATCATCAGTCTACTTTTGCCGATGCGATGTTTCTTATCCCCACCCCCGTAAAACGGGAGGGGGGGGGGGGGGACATTTGCAAAGCAAACTAAATGTAAAATCAGTACCCCAGAAAAACAAAAGAGCACAAATATATACTTGCTGATTAAACACAGCATTTTTTTTAAGCGAAAGCGCGCATGATGTGAGCAGCTTAATTATTAATAATTAAATAATTATTCAGTGCTGGACATATAAACAGCAAAAATCACGATTATTATTTTTGGATTATCATCATGTTCTTTTGCTGTTTGGGTTCAGCATTGAATGATTATTTGAAACTGAATCGCTTCGTGTAAAAATAAAAATGTTTTTACAAGCCCTTGACAGGGATTAAAGTGAAAAAAAGTCTTCTGACTGAACTTTTTTCAGGCCAAGCCATATTCCTTTAACAAACACTTTATTTAAATAGTCGAGACCAATAGCGTTAGGGGAGATTAAACCGCTTTAATATTGCCAGTTTGCATATTTTAAAAGCTATTTGTAATCTTTGAAAAAATATATATACCTTGACAAATAATCAACCATCTACCACATATCTTTTCAGTGCATGTTTTTATTTATAACACCAAACAATGTTTTGTGAAACTCTTAATAATTAACAGAAAAAAGTAATAGCACCACCATTAAATTTCAAAAAGTGCTTTTTCAGTGCATGTTTTATGTATCTTAAAGAAAACATCTTCGTTTTCAGCTTAGATGACAAATCGGATTTCCAATAAGCAGCAATGCCATGTGTGCAACTCTTGTCTTTGACAACTGATTGCATTAAATTAACTAGTGGTTGTGAGACTGTGAACGGCAGGTCATGCTCCACTATGAAAGAACATACGCGCACTTTTACATCGCGCACACGGTTGGCTATAGATGCGTGAATCTCCGTTGTGGTACTTGTCGCACCAGACAGGGAGCGTGTGTACTGTTACAGCACGAACGACAGCATTGTGACTAGCTGCTGACTGATGGCAAGCTCGCACTTCTTTTGCCATTATTGCCATATTGAAGTTTCCTGTGGCATACTGTGCAGAGACACGTACCTGGATGTTTGATATTTTTTAGTCCACGAACTAAAAGGCTTGCCATTCTCCCCAATTTCGCTAAGCCAATCTCCATTTTTTTTTTTTTTTACACTTTTATCAATCTCCGAAACATCGGAGCCTTCCTGCATTATAAGTGTGTCCATGCTATCTTAAATATAGTCATACCGTAGCCTGACATGTAGTTCTTCAAAACTAAACCAAAACCCGGAGTGGATTCATACCGGAGTGATAAAACGCTTAGAGTGGAGAGAGGAACGTGCATTCGCTCCACTCCAGGCTTTGATCACATCCTCCTCAGCAGGCTGAATACACTTTGTCTTTCCTTAATTTAAGACCCATGTAAGCCTATATATACACAGCATTAAAATTATGAAAAGTGAATTTTAAACATTAAGGACAGGCGGAACAGTGTGATTGACGGAAATCCGTCTATGACCCGCTACAATTAACGGAAATCCGTCGTAACGACGGAGAACTTTAATCCCTGCCTTGAGCTGTTTGTGCTGTTTTCTTTAATAATAACAATAGACAGATAGAAACAGACAGTCTGACTAAACAAAATTAATTGCAGCCATTTTGCAAACTGTCCCTTTGCACCACCTGGCGGTCATTTCACAAATTACTTTGAATTGCGACTGATTTATTTCAGCTGTTGCCGTTTGGCCACGACAGTGTGCG